>CM067313.1:37981352-38386207 GCA_034231615.1 Meghimatium bilineatum
GGACCATGCCCATCCTCACTCCCAATTCTTGCATTCTTGATATTGACTCATGCTTATTAATCTCAAAGTCCTCTGATCGTGAGGACTCAGGAAGAGCAGTGAGTATGTCTGCTCAGTCGATAGGCTGATCGTCTGTTGTGGTGGCGAGACTAGCTAATTTGTCAGCACATTCGTTTCCCTCCATGCCCACATATCCTGGGACAAAAATAAGCGTGAGTTTTCATAGTGATGCCCACATTTTGGCTCTCTCCAATTACTCCGCCCATTCCCTATGTACATCACTTATTTTGACTTTCTGAATCATATCCAGTGAATCACTTAGTATGTAAGCATGGGAATAGGTTTGCGACTCCAGCCAGTAAAGTGCCTGCGTTACGGCGAATACTGCCATAGTTAGACTGCTTGTTGTTGTGGTAAAGGCACCACTAGCTTCGTGTACTATTTTCCCTTTTGATCTGACAGCAAAGGCCCTTGCGCATCGCTGGTGATGGATGACCGACCCGTCCGTGTAAATTACAACATCTGAATCATCGGCATTCTCGCATATTAGTGCCTTGACCTCAGCATCCACACTTACGTGTCTGTGTTTCTTGCACTCTCTGTTGACTGTAACGACGGTCTTGACTGCCTCTTGAAAGAACGTAGGAATAGGTATCCATTCCTCGCCAGGAGCTATGTCTTCTGGGGCGCAGATATGTTCAATGGTATCTTCGGCCCAACCCATCCACGATAAATAAACATGTCACTGTTTTCTCATAACTTTTTCCAACACTGTTTTCCTCAAATAATGATACATCAAAGTTGCTTTCCTCAAATAATGATACATCTAAGTTGTTTTCCTCAAATAATGATACATCTAAGTTGTTTTCCTCAAATAATGATACATCTAAGTTCTGCTTTCCTTAAATAATAATACATCTAAAGTTGTTTTCCTCAAATAATGATACATCTAAGTTGCTTTTCTCAAATAATGATACATCTATATTGCTTGCCTCATATAATGATACATCTAAGTTATTTTCCTAAAAATGAATGAATCTATCTATCTATCTATTCGCTAAACCATTTGTTGCCTTTCAGCGTCAGGTGTAGAAGAGTTTTCTGGAGATGGCCCCCGCTTGTGTTGAGTATATTGTGAAGTTTGCCGCCTCTTTTGTTTTGGTGGTCCATCGTTTCCATGCTCGGCGTCTAGGTCTGCCTTCACTGTATCTGTGTAGCATAGCTTGCTGTGGTATGCTGTCTGATGTTAATAAAGTTTATGAAGAAGTCTCAAGATTCTCATCAGAAAATATTTATAGTGATAAAGGATAAACAATTTTGATCTGCTGGTCATTATGGTCTGCTGATGTGTGCAAACCATTTTATTGGTTGTCTCTTAATATATTCCAAGATTGGATTGGTACTGGTTCTTTGTCTAATGTCCTCATTTCTTCACTCTGTCTCTTAGCGATATTTCTAGGATTCTGCGTAAGCATGCCATTTCAGCTGTCAAAAGTTTACGCTTGTCTTATGCTATTGTTGTCCATGTTTGGCATTGGTAACATATTGTTGGTATAATAATTGTTTTGAATAGTGTTATTTTGGTGTTTAAATCTACATTTTTGTTTCTGAAGGTTGGTGTCATTTGTCCTAGGGCTTGGTGTGCTTTACTACATCTATTATGTATTTCTATGCTGTTCCTGCCGTCTGTTGTTATATTGCTTCCTAGGTATGTGAATTCTGTCACTTGTTTAAGTTGGTTGTTTCCAATATATATGTTGGTGTTTCTCATCTTCCTATCTTCATCATTTCTGTCTTCTATATATTTATCTTCATGTTAAAGGTTTGGCATGTTTGATGTAATCTATCTATTTGTCTTTGTAGTTGCTCTTCTGATGATTCTACTAGTACTTTGTCGTCTGCAAATAGCAATTCATTTAAGCTATCATTCAAATTGTGATTAATATTACTAGTAGTCGTCTCCAGAATACTCTTCATTTGACAACGAGCCATTGTGTTCTCACTGACGGTTTACTAATCCTGTCTCAATGTTGTATCAGGAAATTCCCATGGCTACACCGCAATCTCTTACTAACACATACAGAAAGAAACCACATATTCCATGCAAATATAAACAAATGAATGATACATCTAAATTGTTTTTCTTAAATAATGATACATCTACATTGCTTTCTTTAGTTATTATACATCTAAAATGCTTTCCTCAAATAATAAATCTAAATAGTTTTTCTCAAATAATAATACATCTAAATTGTTTTACTTAAATAAAGATAGACGTAAATTGCTGTCCCAATTTCAAATTGAATTGTTTTCAGTGAAATTATATTTTATCACATTTCCCATAGAAAGCAATCATTTTCAAAAATAAATAAATAATTAACATTATTGAATTTGAATATTGCTATCGTGATTCCGGTCAAATAAAGACGTTGACTAAGACATTACTTATATGGACATGAAAATGCAGTTTTATTGCGAAAACAACAATATAATAATAAGATGGCACAGCGTATGTGACAAAAGAAAACTATTATTTGCAAAGTTGTGGTAAAATTCACTCAAATTGTTATTATACTGCAAATTTAAACACTCTAGTATTTCATGCGTATGTGTCCACATTTTATGTAAACTCTTTTCACTGCTTAATTGTGTGCACATAGGGAAGAGACTAGGCATTTCATTATTATAAATAATATATAGAATATCCACACAAGCCTAGAGATACAATCAGAACACCGACAGGGAAATTCTGCAATAATTATGATGCAGAAATCCAGGCAATTAGTGTGGCAACTAAAACACTGCTGAACTCCAACTCTGACCTACAGCCTGTGGTATTCCTGACAGATACAAGGTCAGTGCTTCAAGCTCTCCAGTCTGGAAAACTGACAGACTTGCAAAAACTACTTAGTGAATTGTCTTACCAGTATACGGTAACCATGCAGTGGATACCCTCTCACTGTGGAGTGCCAGAAAATGAAAAAGCAGACCAACTGGCTAAGGAAGGTGCTGCCGAAGACCAACCAGATATACCAATCACCTACCATCAGAAAAAACAGATGATCAAGTCAATAAGAAAGCCACAAACACCAACACAAGATGACTATCACATTATGAACAGATCAGAACAAGTTATAATTCTACGCCTCAGAACAGGACACAACCGACTCCGCAGTCACATGTACACAAAGTTCAAGATTAGCAACACGGCCATGTGAACAGGCAGCACAGAGTGCCAAACATATACTTCAAGAGTGTTCTGAGCATGCAACGCTGAGGCAGACATATTGGCCAGAGGAAACAACACTGGAATCAAAGCTGTATGGGCCACTGTATCAACTACAAAAGACAGTGAGTTTTATTCAGGAGACAGAATTACAGATATAGACATGTTTCAAGTGAACGAAAGAAGAAGAAGAATTATAAATAATATATCAGAATTGACTTGCTGTTAATATAGTTTCAGATATTCTAAAAATACTGCTGGATTCATACTTGCATTTCTAATATTCTAAAAAGAAAAACGTGCTTTCACATTTGTATTTCACATTCATGTGACTTAATTTTATACTGCTTTGTTTACATAAAGAATTTTGTTTCTGCACTTCATTTTTCATTACTTGTGACAAGTATGTATTTCGTAGTTGCCGTGGTGATCTCTTATCCAATCTATAAAGTATAATACACTGTAAATCGTTCATCAAACTACATTGGCTAACCAGCAGTATTTTTTAGAATGAAGTTAGAATAATAAGAAACATAAGCAACTGCACAAAAAACCTAAATGGCATAAGATGCGTAGAAGATATGACAAAATATCACTGATGAAATAAAACGTTTGCATGGAAAATTAAACAAAGTTTTTGAAGTCCCAAGATTCTCATAGGAAAATATTACTAGAGATAAAGGATCAATCAATAATCAATCAATAAGCCCATAACCCTTCAGGGTCGTAGGGGTACCACATTGGATGCTTCAGCACACAGAGTCCCCCAGCGAATTCTATCCTCAGCGATGCGGATGAGTGTGGAAATATCTAGCCCTGTCCATTCCTTGATGTTGTCTGTCCATGTCTTTATTTGTCCTCCTCTGCTTCTTCCACCCTCGACAGTTCCCTGCAGTATTGTTTTTGACAAGGAATCGTGCCTGCATACATGTCCGAACCATGCTAGTTTTTGTCGTTTCACTATTGAAAGCAATGGCTCCTGGACACCTGCACACATCTCTACTTTATTTCTTACGTACACATTGGTCTTATGTTCCCTATAGGAAATTCGTAGAATTCTTCTGTAGCATTTATACTCGAAAGCCTGTAATCTTCTCTCCATGTCCGCAGTGAGTGTCCAACTCTCACAACCATACAACACAACAGAAAGCACCAGCGACCTATACAGTTTGATTTTCACTCCAACACTGATGTTGCTTTTCCAAATCACAGTTAGCCTTGACAATGACGCTAAAGCCATCTCCAGCTTTATTTTTAGTTCTGCTTTGCATTTACCATCACTGCATATACTGGATCCGAGGTATTTGAAGGTATTCACCTCTTCAAGCTTGTGTCCATTCATCATGATATTAGTCTGGTTTTCTGTGTCTCTGCTGTTTACCAAAATTTTGCTCTAATCTGAATTGATTTCCATTCTGTACTTGCTGGTGACTTTTTCTAACTTTGATGTTAATTCTTGCAATGATTGTTCTGACCCAGCTATAAGATCAATATCATCAGCGAAACGCAAGTTGCAAATAGGGCGACCTCCGATCGATATAGACGTGTTGTAGTCATGGATAATCACACACAGAGAGATAAAGGATAAACAATGTTGATTCCGATGTTGGAGTCTAGTTTGACCATGCTATTATCGACACAAGAACCCAATATCAATTAGCACAAACAGCAGTGCTTTCTAACATGATTCAGCAACTTTAGCAACATTATCGACTCACTATTCCCATATTTCTCTTCACTGACTTCAGCAACATTATCCACTCACTTTTCGCACATTTCTCTGTACTCAATCAAGAAAATCATCTAATCACTGTTCATACAATTAAGCAACATTATGAACTGACACTTGAAGCAAGTCTCTGCCCTGACTTCAGCAACATTATGGACTCACACTTCAAACATGTCTCTGCCCTGACTTCAGCAATATTATGGACTCAAACTTCAAGCAAGTCTCTGCCCTGACTTCAGCAACATTATGGACTCAAACTTCAAGCAAGTCTCTGCCCTGATTTCAGCAACATTATGCAACTGTTGACAAATATCTCTACCCCGATACTATTTTTCATAAATTTCTCTTCAGAAGCACTCACTATTGACACAATTCTCTACCATAACACCAGCAGTAATGATAATTCACTACATTTCATCCTCTACTTTGTTCATATGTTTGAAAAATATATATACTATTTTTATTGTGATGTGTGATCATTGATCTTTTAACATGGATAGTTTTTAGGTATATCAAAGCGAACTCAAACGTGAAAGCATTGGAAGCCCTGGTTTTCATAATTCTTTAACTACGAGCTTCGCGTTTGTTCTTATTATAACTGTTCTTAGAACCCTTCTGGGTTTTACTTCATCAACATTTCTAGGTCATACTTCACCAACTCTTGTAGGTCGTGCTGGCTCATACATATTGTGCTTGCACCTAACCCATTATGCTGTTTTAATGTTTAAGACTGTTGCCATTTTATAAAGTTATTGTATTGATGTTGTATGTTCCTGTTTATACTTGTTCACTTCTAATAGTGATATAAACTTTGGTGCATGTTCTAGTAATTATAAGTATGTTCTATAATTATATAATTATAATATAACTATTACTATATAATTATAATTATAAGTATGTTAATTATAAGTAATGTTGTAGTAATTATTTGAGTGATAATTTAACCTTAACGTTGTATTATTCTAAGCACAGGTAAATTGTTTATTGGATAATTTAACTTAGATAATTTTGGCATAATTATTACTTCAGATGGTAGATGTGTCACTGAGATAAAAAGTCAAACAGCACAGGCAAAAGCAGAATTCCAGAAGATGAGGAACATCTTGTGCAATAATTGTAATAAATAGAAGTAAGAAAGAATATACTAAAATGTTATATAGAGCCCATACTGCTATATCATAGTGAAGCATGGAAAATTTACAATATTGTAAGAAAACATCTGGAGGCCACAGAGATGTGGTTTTATAGAAGAATGTTGAAAATATCATGGACAAAATTGCAGTTTCTGGGTCATGTCATTAGAAGAGGTGGGTTGGAGAACATCGTAACAATTGCGAAGATCGAAGGTAAGAGGTCTCTCTTACCCTCGATCTTCTAATACAGATAGTAAGTTCTCCATTTGAGTTGACCAGTTGTAAAATTATAGCTTTACTCTTTTTAGTTGTCCATGATATTTTTAGTTAATTCTTGGTACATCTAATCCCATAACGTGAAGATAATGTGATTTGGTTGGCTTGAAAACCTGGCATGATTCAGAATCATCAGAACATATATTTAAATGTTTATATTTACAGCTGGAGAGGAGATGGGCACCACTAGCTAAACCTTTTGCCCACTGAAATACTACAATGGATAATCACACACAGAAAATTCAGCACCAACATGATCTATACCACAACTTCATTGACTTTACAAAGGCCTTTGATCGTGTTTGGCATGATGGTCTGTGGCACATACTGAGGAAATTTAATTTTGACACCACAATTATAGACATTATTGAAGCTCTGTACAAAAATGCAAATAGTGCTGTCTTGTCACACAATACAATTGGAGAGTTCTTCAAAAAAACTGTGGGAGTTCGACAGGGATGCATAATGTCCCCAGTACTTTTTAACATATACTTAGAGCACATCATACAAGAGACATTACATGACTATAACACGTCTATATCGATCGGAGGTCACCCTATTTGCAACTTGCGTTTCGCTGATGATATTGATCTTATAGCTGGGTCAGAACAATCATTGCAAGAATTAACATCAAAGTTTGAAAAAGTTACCAGCAAGTACGGAATGGAAATCAATACAGATAAGAGCAAAATTTTGGTAAACAGCAGAGACACAGAAAACCAGACTAATATCATGATGAATGGACATAAGCTCGAGGAGGTGAATACCTTCAAATACCTCGGATCCAGTATATGCAGCGATGGTAAATGCAAAGCAGAACTAAAATTAAGGCTGGAGATGGCTTTAGCGTCCTTGTCACAGCTAACTGTGATTTGGAAAAGCAACATCAGTGTTGGAGTAAAAATCAAAACTGTATAAGTCGCTGGTGCTTTCTGTTGTGTTGTATGGTTGTGATAGTTGGACACTCACTGTGGACATGGAGAGAAGATTACAGGCTTTTGAGTATAAATGCTACAGAAGAATTCTACTAATTTCCTATAGGGAACATAAGACCAATGTGTACGTAAGAAATAAAGTAAAGATGTGTGCAGGTGTCCAGGAGCCATTGCTTTCAATAGTGAAACGACGAAAACTAGCATGGTTCGGACATGTATGCAGGCACGATTCCTTGTCAAAAACAATACTGCAGGGAACTGTCGAGTGTGGAAGAAGCAGAGGAGGACAAATAAAGACATGGACAGACAACATCAAGGAATGGACAGGGCAAGATATTTCCACACTCATCTGCATCGCTGAGGATAGAATTCGTTGGAGGACTCTGTGTGCTGAAGCATCCAATGTGGTAACCCTACAACCCTGAAGGGTTATGGGTTTATTGATTGATTGATATTTAAATGTATAACAAACAGAGGACTGTGGAGAGACATGATCACCTACGCTGGAAGGCATGGTACCAAGGAATGAATGATCTTAGTTGTTCTATACTTCTAAGAAAAACAGCTTTCGATTGTGTATTTTAAGTCTGTAAACAGTATCAAACATAGTGAATGATAATGATCTGAGAATATCTCCGGTGTTACTTTACATTTATTTTACATGTTTGTAATTATTCCGTGCAATTTGTTGGTGGTGTTAGCAAGTGACACCCGAGTGACATATAGCATATTACCAATGAAAAACCAGCAATAAATAAGAACATCACGTAATAATGTTGACTCTCCTTTGTTTTCATTCTCCCGTTAGGTCTTATTTGGCGATTAATCGCGCTTCAGCAATAAGAAAAAATGACATCTAAAGAAATTATAAACAAGCCAACAATGAGAGTTATAAATTGCTACATCTATTATATATTAATATATGGTTCATAAACATGAACAGTACACAAACTAGAAGACATAATTGATGCCTTTGAGATGTGGATATATAGAAGAATATGGAGAACTTCATGGAAAGAGAAGAAAACAAACAAAGAGGTTTTAACAACACTTCACATGAAGAAAGAATTATTAAATTTAATAAAGATCAAACAAATGAAGTATTTTTAAAATATTAAAATACTTGATTGAATACCCTACGTGAGCGTAAAGTTTAGGGGAGGCGATCAAGAGGTAGGCAGAGATACAAGTAGGAGATCACGAGATTGCAGCCTAACAGAGTGTACCACCAAGACATAGGATGTTGGTGGTCTGCTGTAGCCAATCTTCATTGTGGAGACGGTACTTAGCGATGATTATCGTTGAATCCATCCACAGAAAACTTTCTAGATATTGTCCACAACGCATTGGCTTACTCACTAACGCACTATTAGTCACTAAATATCAGTTCCCTACAACGCAGAAAAAAAACACGGTGCCATGTTGTCATATCCACGTCACATTGTAATACATAGGGAATTTTCAGTTCTGAGAAATAATCATCATAAATTACTTGTAAATAATATTTAATCATACACATTAATGTTACACCTTCAACACTAATTTGTACACAAATGATTTGAAATGTAGTATTACGGACAATATATTGCATGTAACATCACGCCAGTTCGCGGTTTCACTCAATTAAAATTATTTATGCAATTATATATTTCATTATTCTTGGTCATCGGTCATCTAAGACTACATGCATACATTCACAGATTGATGGCACGACTTTGAAGACAGACTTTAATATAAGGGCTAGACCTAACCAGCGGAGGGGTTACTATGTTTATTTTTGTAAAACAGTCAATTCTACATAGATTCAAATAAAACTTTGCCTCATAGTAGAATATATACTGGGTATTTGGTATAAATTATTGCTGGTTGAAAAATCATGGACAAAGACATAGTTCAAATAATGAATTATGTAATTAAGACAATTGTACATTTTCTAATATGATTGATAATGCTGGTTTTTTACATTCTGAATTAATCAATTTTAAGTGTCTAGTTTAAAATCAAGTAATTAGGTTTATATCTTCCTTATATGAATCCTGAACCTTGGAAAAAAATGTATAGATTTCTGCAAATGCATAGTGTTATTAATTATTTTCATTAAATTTTCTTCTTTTTACATTCACTTGAAACATGTCTATATTTGTAAATCTGTCTCCTTAATAAAACTCACTGTCTTTTGTAGTTCAGACAGTTGCCCATAGAGCTTTGATTCCAGTGTTGTTTCCTCTGACCAATATATCTGCCTCAATGTTTTTAATTAAACATAAGCACAGTAAAAATGGGTCAGGTTTCCGCTATACAACATATGAAGATTAGCAGATTAATGGGATTATCTTACAAAATCTGGAAGATATGATGTACAAAATCAAACATATCATTTTTTTTAACGAAAATTGCACATGAAAAAATTAAGACTATACTAACAGTTATTTCTACTATTACCCCAATTTCAATTTTAGGTTGCTGTAACACAAAAACCTTAGCCAATAAACACAAAATGTAAGCTGTGTAAGAAAATAGTTACTATAAGATTTATGAAAATGTAACTTATTTTGGTAAGGATTGAGAGGGGATTTTTTTTGTTAAGTCTTGGTACATCTAACCCCATTCTTAAGCGTACGTCCCTTTAGTAGAAGTTAACTCGTGTTACTTGCGCTCACCAAGCTCACGGATGAAACTACAAAGTTGCGTGTTGTGATTGTACTCTTGGTTTACGGTGTGCTGGTTTCTTTAGAGTGCTGGTCTCTATAAAGTTTATCTACTAAGACTTTTGAATGATTTATTTACTTGTTACTGTTTGCTTCAATGTTATTCTAAAGTAACATAGCCTGTTACTCTTAAATATGAAATGATTTTCTAATAATCGGTATCTTTTACTTTCATTCTAGGTGCAGTGTATATTATGGCGAATCTTGACAGTGTCTGCTTGTGTGAATTTGGACAAGATAGTGACTCTAGCAGCGAAAACAATGCATGTGGCCCTAGACGATCAAGGCAGAACCATCAAACACATAGTCCGGTATATGGACAGGTGGATAGAATTTCGCCAGGGAGTACCATTCTGGCTGTTTTATCCGATTACGGCAGCAAGTATCCAAATATTGCTGTATTGTTTGGGGAAAATGTTACGGCAACTACCTGGTCACACTCTACATGTTCTTCAAACTGCTTTACTAGCCAATGCTATTGCTCAACTTTTTATACTAACAAATTTTTGGGTACTAAGTTTAGTGTGTATGGATTTGAGGTTATGGACCATTTGGCTCGCCATGAGAGCTGGGCAGAAAGTCCCTGATTCCCAAGTATCACACATTGTTTCTTTAAAATCCGTCAAATGACCAACGTGCATGACTACACTGTCCAATGTGTATTGCCAATCAATCTTTTTAACGAAAAAAAATTCATTTTCATCTGGTTCTGGTTGGTCTTTGTAGCCAGCCTCAGCGCCTTCAACTTCCTCATCTGGCTTTACACAATGATCTTTAGGCAGCATCGCCTCCACTACCTCAAGAAATTTCTTTGAATCAACAACTGCTACAAATCAGTTAGACAAAAAGATGGCCATGAAATTTTGCTAGCAGTACCTACGACAGGACGGTATCTTTGTGCTCCAACTGATTGGTAAGAGCGCAAATGATGTTTTCGTTTCAGAGCTGCTCCTGCAGCTGTGGAACCATTACAGACACAAGCCACTCTTCAGACACAAAAACCAAATTAGGGATGACAACAGTAATGTCTGACTAGCTGTTCAAAAGTGGAAGACTGTTCAATCGATGAAGAGTTGGTTAGGAATTAAATCCGTCAATCTAGCGACCCCTGAGGATAACCATGACACTTGTCACCATAACAGGCACCATAATCATAACCACCGCCATCGCGACTACAGTCACCAGGATGTCGGAAGTAATTGTAACCATGGTGTCAAGCTGGTTGGATTTAACACTCTACCACAACAAAACAGATTTTGAGATACGATGTCACACGCATTGGAGAGTCAGGAGATGAATTAGGTTCGGACACAGAAAATTTTCATGTGTAAGAGAGACGGAAATAACACATTTGTAAGTTATGCCATTACTGATGTTTTGTTTGATGCATGTCCAGGTTGTACTCCAACACTTGGCCAGGTCCATAATGTTTTAGCTTACACTTGTAGAAACTTGTTTGATAGTAGATTGGTAACCTGGTTAATAAACGTAAATAGATAGCATTATGATATATCATTGGTTCTGTTTTTTTATTAAATTATGGTGTATGGTTGTGAGAGCTCAGAGCTGGGAACTTACTACAGACGTGAAAAAACTAATATAGGCTTTCAAATACAAGTGTTATATACAAGTACATGACTTGGAATACAAGTGTTACATTTGAATAAGTAAGTAAACAAAAATGAGGGTAGAGAGGAGTGAGTAGCACAGTGGCTAGTATACTTGCTGCGAAGCAAGTGTTATGTATGAATACATCTCAACCTCACATAGATACCCTCTATTGTTGTCAATTCTGTAAAAGAACATTTTGTGCACACATTGGACTTGCTAGTCATTTAAAAACGTACTATTAACTTTTATTATTTTTATTATTTATTGTTATTATTATTATGGTTGAGTTTTTGGTCATCGTCGATCACGACGGACGAACATCATCATGTATGAATACAAGTGTTATGTACGAATACAAGTGTTATGTATAAGTACATGTCTTCGAATACTTGTGTTATATACGAATAGACATTGCATAGACAAAATTAGCACAATCCCTACAGATAGTATAGGCTATGTAGGTAAGAAAAAAGTAGATGTGCATATAAGAGTCAATACTTTAAATAGTAGAATGACGAATAGCTTGTATGATATAAATATATAAGCAAGCCGACATGATTCCATGTCAGATACGATGCAGGGACTAAATAATGGGAGAAGGAAAACCAAGAAAAGCATGGACATTGAAGAGTGAACCGGCCACCATTTCCTCTAGCCTCATCGCTATAAATATAAGTCGCTGGAGGACTGTTATGTAGATGCTTCCAATGAAGTTCATTCAATTTGATCATTACTGGCTTCATACTGTGGTCTACCTGTGTTATCACCTCGATGGAGCAATGCAAGTAGATAGTTTCAATGAAGTACTTTCACTAGCTGACTGGAGCAATGCGAGTAGATTGGTTGGTTGGTTGGTGGATGGTTGCTGATCCAGCGGTCCATGGGCTCATGCCCTTTGACCTAATGCCATTAAATGGCATTATATTGCTGGGAAGTCTGTGGATTTTCGGTCCACCCCCGGGACAGAACCAGAGAATAACTATCACACCTCCAGGAAGGTAGGTTTCGACCTATGCACTGCTCCTAGCCACTGTAGCCAAGATAGGGTTCACTTTGCTCATTCCCCGCCACCAATTGACTACTGGTTATGCCGAACTTCTCTATTGCTCCAGGCATGCAGCCAAATGTTCAAGTCAAAAGGATTGTCAAGTCCTGAGTCACTGTGCCTTTATGATGGGTCTAAGCCATAGGAAATAAACAATGCTGTCAGTTTCCTCTTCCCCATTGCTGCACAGTACATCTCTGGCTCCCTCCCAACTACAGAGGGTGCATACATATATATTCAGGTAAACATGAAACACATTTCAACAACAAAATAAATGCACAATTGTATAGATGACGTGCCATGAAGCTTCTATAAGAAGATAACCTCAATATAACGGCATGTCATCCACTAAGGTTTTCTGTTGCATGGGTGGTTTGTCTAGTGGGCCATTGGTGAGACCCACAGATGCAACCACATGCGTGAGTAGATAGTTTCAATGAAGTACTTTCACTACCCGACTGGAGGAATGCGAGTAGATAGTTTCAATGAAGTACTTCTACCACCTCGATGGAGCATTGTGAGTAGATAGTTTCAATGAAGTACTTCTAAAACCGGTTGTTTTTTTAATGTCCTAATTTCTCACTCTGTCTCTTATCGATATTAGGATTCTGCGTAAGCATGCCATTTCAGCTGTCACTAGTTTACATTTATCAACAAATTTATCAACATTTATCTCTTGTGTTGTCGTTGTCCATGATTAGCTTTTGTAACATGGCATAGACATAATAATCGTTTTGAAAAGTGTTATTTTGGTGTCTAAATCTACATTTTTTTTCTGAAGATTGGTGTCATTTGTCTTAGGACTGGTATGCTTTACCACATCTATTGTGAGCAGTAAAGAAATACACAATATATGTTTTTTTTAAAAACAGTATTTAATGCATCTCTATCTTGAGTAAATTGTTCTGTTCCTGCTCAGGGAGAAAGAATATTGACACACTTCTTTTCATGCATGTCGTAGGAGAAGACTGGGGAAATTTGGGGGGATATGATGACCTGTGAAAAATGCATTGCCACATCTTGTCTAAATTTCTTACCCTTGTATTCTGTCAATGAAAATCCCATGGATTACGAAGAGATAGAGACTTTCGGGCATTACACCTTTAGCTTTTTGTTGTAGACTTTTCTAATTGATGGGAAAGTGTTTTCACTGCGGTTTAGTCAACAAATATGACTGAAGAATTATGAAGTTGTTGGCCCAGAATTGTGCGATATGCAGAGCTTGGCAATCATGAGATTCTGGTACACTGGAATGCATTCCTTCGGTGACTAAACATGCATCCTTAAACCTCCTTTCCACAAACATACCCTATGAGACTACCTTACATGTTACCTCATTTACACAACTGAATGGAACCTGTGTATTTGTCTGAAATATGGTTGTCAAGAGTTACCTACTTACAATGAGTGTTCTTTGTCTCATTCTGTGTGTTTTGTCTCACAATGTGTGTTTTATGATGTCTCACAATGTGTGTGCTCTGTCTCACAATGTGTGTGCTCTGTTCACAATGTGTGTTTTATGATGTCTCACAGTGCATGTTTTCTGTCTCAAAATGTGTATTCTGTGTCTCACAATGTGTGTTTTATGATGTCTCACAATGTGTGTTTTATAATGTCTCACAATGTGTGTTTTATGATGTCTCACAATGTGTGTTTTATGATGTCTCACAATGTGTGTTTTATGATCATTTTGTTTAATGCCTCTCTGAGTCAATCAAACCCTGTTAGATAAAGTAGCGAAAGAAAGTGAAAACAAAGACCTCAGTTTAAAAAAGAAGAAAACAGAAATAATGGTTGCCTCGAAGAGACATACACCACCAAGATGCAACATAATAATTAACGACACAAAATGAACACAAGTTGAAAAAGTGAAATATCTTGACACCCTGTTAACATCAGAAGGTAGATGCTCAAGTGAGATTAAGAGCCCAACAGCACAAGCCAAATCAGCATTCCAAAAAATGAGAACCATTTTGTGCAATGGAAGACTATCATTGCAGACCCGAATTCGAGTGATGAGATGTTATATCGAACCAATTCTTTTTTATGGATGTGAAACATAGACTGTAAACAAAAAATTCAAAGTGAATTAGAGGCTACAGAGATTTAGTTTCTGAGTAGAATAATGAAAATACAGTGGACAGCTAAAAAAAACTAATGCAGAGGTTCTCACTGATGCTGGCGTAAAAAGATCAATCATATCAAACATTAGGGGCAGACAGTTAAGATTTCTAGGGCATGTGCTGAGAAGAACACAGCTTGAACACTTAATAACCACTGGAAAGATTATGGGGAGAAGAGATAGGGGATGACAAAGAGAAAAGTTGCTAAATGGACTAGTATTGTGGTGTCATGTGACGTCTTCCTTCCAGAACGTTGTCTTCCCAATGAACTCTCTGAACCTCTCTCTGTCTTGGGCGATGTGGCTTGCATTTTCTAGCGATGTATTCATGTTTTCTTTAATGTCATCAGTCCATCGTCTTCGTGGTCTGCTCCTTCTCCTCTTCCCAGGTACTCTTCCCTCCATTATTTGTCTTTCTAAACAGTTAGTATTGTGGTACGTTAGAAATTCACCAACGGAGCTTATTGACAACACAAGAGACAGTCGTGGAGAAACATGATCGCCTACGCCACTCGGCATGGCACTTGAGTGATTGATTGACTTGAGTAGATTGTTTAATGTCTTTTTCTCTCTTGAGCATAGGCCTATTGTTTACTGTCTCTCTATTTTGAGTAGATTGTTTAATGTCTTTTTCTCTCTTGAGCATAGGCCTATTGTTTAATGTCTCTCTATTTTGAGTAGAGTTTTTATTGCACCAATGTGTTGAGTAGAGTGTTTAATACACCGCTGTGTTGAGTAGAGTGTTTAATGTACCGCTGTGTTGAGTATAACGTTTAATGCACCGATGTGTTGAGTAGAGTGTTTAATGCACCGATGTGTTAAGTAGAGTGTTTAATGCACCGATGTGTTAAGTAGAGTTTTTAATGCACCGCTGTGTTGAGTAGAGCGTTTAATGCACCGCTGTGTTAAGTAGAGTGTTTAATGCACCGATGTGTTAAGTAGAGTTTTTAATGCACAGCTGTGTTGAGTAGAACGTTTAATGCACCGCTGTGTTAAGTAGAGTGTTTAATGCACTGATGTGTTAAGTAGAGTGTTTAATGCACCGATGTGTTAAGTAGAGTGTTTAATGCACCGCTGTGTTGAGTAGAATGTTTAATGTACCGCTGTGTTGAGTATAACGTTTAATGCACCGATGTGTTGAGTAGAGTGTTTAATGCACCGATGTGTTAAGTAGAGTGTTTAATGCACCGATGTGTTAAGTAGAGTTTTTAATGCACCGCTGTGTTGAGTAGAGCGTTTAATGCACCGCTGTGTTAAGTAGAGTGTTTAATGCACCGATGTGTTAAGTAGAGTTTTTAATGCACAGCTGTGTTGAGTAGAACGTTTAATGCACCGCTGTGTTAAGTAGAGTGTTTAATGCACTGATGTGTTAAGTAGAGTGTTTAATGCACCGATGTGTTAAGTAGAGTTTTTAATGCACAGCTGTGTTGAGTAGAACGTTTAATGCACCGCTGTGTTAAGTAGAGTGTTTAATGCACTGATGTGTTAAGTAGAGTGTTTAATGCACCGATGTGTTAAGTAGAGTGTTTAATGCACCGCTGTGTTGAGTAGAATGTTTAATGTACCGCTGTGTTGAGTATAACGTTTAATGCACTGATGTGTTGAGTAGAGTGTTTAATGCACCGATGTGTTAAGTAGAGTGTTTAATGCACCGATGTGTTAAGTAGAGTTTTTAATGCACCGCTGTGTTGAGTAGAGCGTTTAATGCACCGCTGTGTTAAGTAGAGTGTTTAATGCACCGATGTGTTAAGTAGAGTTTTTAATGCACAGCTGTGTTGAGTAGAACGTTTAATGCACCGCTGTGTTAAGTAGAGTGTTTAATGCACTGATGTGTTAAGTAGAGTGTTTAATGCACCGATGTGTTAAGTAGAGTGTTTAATGCACCGCTGTGTTAAGTAGAATGTTTAATGCACAGCTGTGTTGAGTAGAACGTTTAATGCACCGCTGTGTTAAGTAGAGTGTTTAATGCACTGATGTGTTAAGTAGAGTGTTTAATGCACCGATGTGTTAAGTAGAGTGTTTAATGCACCGCTGTGTTAAGTAGAGTGTTTAATGCACCGATGTGTTGAGTAGAGTGTTTAACGCACCACTGTGTTGAGTAGAGTGTTTAACGCACCGCTGTGTTGAGTAGAGTGTTTAATGCACGGAGGTGTTGAGTAGAGTGTTTAGCATGTATTCTCCGTACATAAGTATCCACACTGCAGAATGTTTGAATTTCTTTGCTTTAAAAAAAAAGCTCTGATGAACAGCTTGTCCCATCGTACTATCTTCCGTATTACTATCTATCGTATGTCTATGTGCCATTTGTGGCATGCTATCTGTCGGTAGTCTGTGAAAACCACTTGATCTGTTGTCTTTTGATGTGTTCCAATACTGGTATTGTTTTGGTTATCTGTCCGATGTTGTCGTTTCTAATTCTATCTCTTAATGACACTCCGAGTATTCTTCATAGACATGTCATTTCTGTTGTCACTATTTTTCTTTTGTCTTGTGCTGTCATTGTCCAGGTTTGGCACTGGTAGCATAGTGATGGGATAATAATAGTCTTGTATAATGCAACTTTAGTGTCTATGTTTACATTTTTGTTCTTGAAAATACGTGTCATCTGTCCTAGAATCTGGTATGTTTTGTTGCATTTATTTTGTATCTCTTTACTGGTTTTCATCACCCTGGCAATTGTCCATTGATCTATGCATATTTCTTGATTCTTGATTAGAAACTGGCTTCACAGCACGCGGGGCATTCCCATAAGTGCTCCGCCCTCCGTTCCAGCAGCCATCCTAGTGTATGTAGAGTCCCGGTCAGGTGTTGATAGTGTGATCTTCGGGACTTTTCAAAAAAATTACTTTTCCTCCCCTCGCCTCTAAATACTCCCATTTCTAACATTCTCTGTATGTGCACGTTCTCAGCCTCATTTACATCATCTTCATCTTGAAATGAATGTATTACTGCCTTCATTAAGTCTGCTTTATCTCTTCTCAGCAATGTGCCGTCTATCGCCGCATTGTCTGCCAAAAAGTCGGCTCTCTCGTTTCCTCTGACTCCAGCATGACCAGGGCAATATATCCATTTAATGCTCTGGACAATTGAGTTGTTCAATAGGTCCCACCATTCTTTTCTCAGCATGAATCTATGGCTATTTCTGTCTATCAATAATGCGTTTTATTTTTTTTAAAAAAGGCTAATTGCAACCCCGTTTCAGATTTTTTTTCTGTGAGTGTAGAAAATTGGACCTAATGAGGTTAGGAGGGGATTTAGCCCTTTGTACAATTTAACGATAGAAGAAAACAGACACCTTGTTCATGGGCAAACTCATGTGATGTGTACCCAGAAGATTAAACTTTGCTTTGCATTGAATTGTGTGTGGTCACAAGTGTAAACGGTTTCGGAATACTACTAAATTCTGAAATCGCATACTTTAATAGTTTCCGGCCGGATTGTATGGAAATGAGGCAATAACGATAACTATCATCGACAGATTTAGTGGATTCAGATGCGTGTGAAGTTTGTATTGTATTTATACGACTCGTTGATTATCATTTCTATACACAGCCTTAGGCCTATGTTTCGTGTGCTGGCAATTTTTTCCGATACAGATGTTCTCCATTGCAATAATTATTATAATGTCAAGCATCTTCGCTCCCTGTTTTCAACTACTACCCCTCTCGAGTCTCTACTAAACTTGGTGTAGCCTAGTGTAGGATCATCATACTCATACTTCTTTCTTAGACTTAGGTTATGTTAGTTCCTCCAGGGCCATAGGCGGTGCATAGGGCAGAAACCATAGCTTTTAATATATGTCTTTGTGTTGCCAGGTCTTTCAATTCTTGCGTGTTGTTTAGTTTCTTTGACAATGACATGCATTCTCTATTATAATGAATAATGCCTTTCTACGTAGAGTTTCTCTAGGCAGTCTAGGTCTCCCTCTTCTTACTCGGGAATTCTTAGGCTGTTCATTCTGAGAACATGGCCAATGTAAGTCCGACACCTTTGTCTAATGAAGTAAGATGTATAGGTTTGTAACAAACTGTTTGCTTTCCTCTGTTATTATAGTAGTGTTAGATTTAAAGTCACTCCACTTAACATTCAGAATGGTATAATATAGCAGCATTGCCCTGCTACAAGAGAGATCCAGCGGGAGCTTGAGAATGAACGCTGAAGAATTGTAATTTCGTTAGGCCTAAGCCTATGCTCCCTCCTACTCTTTGTCCCTTTCAAATGAACACTTTGCCTGCCGAGAGTACGATTCAATACACATAACTCCGTCAAGCAAGAGATAAGCATCTGTCTACCTGCAGACAACGTCGCTTTGTACTGGTCATTTTGCGTAGGCCTATTTCTTATCGATACTCATTGAATAAACACGGATAGAGGCAATGTCTGGTCAGTCAAGATGAGTGACGTTCTCCAAGATCCTATATTCTGATGTAGGCCTACTATGTAGGCTGTGGATAAACCCATTGTCCTTCCTTCCCAACATAGGCCTAATCACAACAATGTCTTATATATGTATATTTAGAGGCATAGTCTATTGGCCTACTTAAACTATAGGCCTATTAGTAGCCTAATTAAAAGGACCGTGTACACTACATACTTTACTTTAGAAGCACTATGCGCTAAATAGCAAAGTAGAGTGTTTGTACATTTCTAACAATTATTATGGCATCTTAAGAATGCTAAACAGACGAAACATTTTTTTCGTTTATGCGTCTCTTCAAAAATGCAAAAAAAATGTATTGAAGTCAAAACACTGCCTTATATGTGCATCGAAGCAAATAGTAATACAAATATGACGGCATAAAAATGTGTAGGCCTATTGTCTGTAAATTAATGTACAGTCAACATATGTTAATACTACCTCAAATTATGGTGTGGCCGCTAATAAAAACGTTGTGGCTTAACATTTTTAGTATAGGCCTAATCCAGCGGATTGGAACTTGTTATTTAAACACTTCTAACAACAACGGGTGTGTTTGGATTGTCATACGGCAGTGAAAGCGGTATAGACATAAATTAGGGCACTTCAGTAATATGATCTATGAAAACTCGGTGTTAGCTTTTAGGATTTGACTCCGTGGTATACTTTCGTTTTGTTCGAGGTTGTGTAGTGAATTCTACTATATTTGCGTATAGGAGATTTACCGGGTAAACGCGAAAAGTAATATAATATTCCATATTAGAGGTCGGGGTTTGACCACGACCCCCCCCCCCCCTTATTTTTTATAGTCACATCTCAGATATATTCAAGATAAAGTATGGTCCAGGGTTGAGAGCAGTGTTCCTCACATAAGATATAGGCCCTATGTCTACATTACTTTCTATTTTTCCTCATTCATAATTACAGAAACGGATTATGGAAGAGCATTGGAAATATTGGATACCACAATAAATTCAAGCCCTTTCAACAGTTTCACGAAGGCATGATGGTCAGTGTATCAAAAAAAATTATGCTTAAGTGGGTTTTATAAACAATCAAGGTCAAAAGCAATTGTATCCTACCAGTCGACGGTTCTATCGAATACTCTCTCCAGAATAGATACTATTGATTCCGTAGTTAACAGCTTCGTTAAAGGCCTCACTGAAAGTCTTTGAAATATACCAAGATACATGGGAAGAACTTACACAAAATATAGCTACATGGTGTTCTACAGTTTTCAACCAAAAAAAAGCACAGCATAGAGTGAGAGAGTAAAATAAACGCGGAGAGTAGATAGAAAGTCACGGGTAGACCAAAAACCATTTTACAGTGGTCATCCATACCCGAACTGTCCAAGTAAATTTGCGACCAGAATAGGACGTATTATCCCTCTACGACTTCATAATCAAGGACATCATCATCATGAAGTGCCGTCTCCGAACTAAGGGAAGCAAATAGACTTATCTTCTGTGACCCCATCAAGGCCAGCACGTGCCGTGGTGATGGGGCTTAGTTCAGCCATCAGGGGCTGGAAACTAAGACTGGTCGGGCAGTCCCATTCGAGCAGGACCATAGTCCTGCCCAAGTAAGCAGAGTGCTGAAGACGGAGGCATCCAGCCAAAAGGCGCACAGATAATCAGGATGCCAAGCACAAAACACAATGGAAACATGTCTACATCTATAAATAGTTATGGTGCCTGTCCTGTGGCGGACGTTCAGGCAGGGACGGTGCCGGGCCCTATACCTCGAAAGGGCCCAACCTCAGTTACTGAAAGTCCTTCTCAATTGCCTCGAGGAGCCAGGAGGCAAGGGAATAGAGCTACTGGCCAAACAAACTTTAAACGACCAATAAAAATAATGCACTGGAATGCTGAGGGTGTCAACAGTAAAAGAGATGGATACAGCAAAAAATTGGAACTTGAAAATGTCCTCAGTGAAGAACAAGTTAATATATGCTGTATCCAAGAAACACACCTCAGCAGCGACATAGCCTTCAAAATCAGAGGCTACCAGTGCTACCGATCTGACCGAAAGGACAGGCGAAAGGGTGGAATTCTGACACTTGTTAAAAACAATATCAGCGCATGTCAGCTGGAAGTATATATGGAAGGGGCAGAATACCAGATGCTCCACCTAAAAACAGACAGTGCAGAATTCCATCTCCTGAACTACTACTGCCCAAATGATAAGCCATTGGCACTAGACACAATTCCAGACAAAGAAAGACTTATGGTGTGTGGTGACTTCAACAGCCACTCTCAGAGCTGGGGCTACGATCATATCGACAAGAGAGGTGAGGAACTTGAGAGCTGGCAGGATGAAAATAATCTCATCCTTATTAACCAGCCAGCTGACTCACCAACCTTCTACTCGAGAGCATGGCACACCACCTCTACACCAGATCTGGCATTCCACTCACCAGGCCTGGAATGGAACATCACACGTATCGTTGGAAAGCAGCTTGGGGGTAGTGACCACAGACCAGTATTTCTGGAAATCCACAATGAATTTACCAAGGACAGCAGCACGCTCACTAGGTGGAACTATAAGAGGGCAGACTGGAAAATGTACCAGCATTTAACCAGTGTTCTAGCTAAGGACATGAACTTGGACAAAGACATCAATAGAGCAGTGAGTGAATTTAATAAATGTATGCTACATGCTGCTAGTAAAACCATACCCAGGGGAGCACGCAAAAACTACAAACCCTACTGGAATGATGAACTGGAAAAGCTGCAAAATGAGATGGAAACATCTAGACAGCATGCTGAGAACAGACCTAGCCAAGAATATCAGCAAACAAAGGCTAAATTTCAAAGAGCCAAGTTACAAGCCAGACGGAGTAGCTGGAAAGAAAAAACAGAGTCGCTGAACCTAGAAAGAGATACTAGGAAATTATGGAAACTTGTAAAACAACTAAATGATGAAGGTACAGGGAGAAATACCAGGATCACACTTTATAAAGATAGAGACATTTTAACAGGTAAACATGCAGCTGATTACTTTGCAGATTCCTTTGCAGAAGACAATAACATCAAAGTCAGCCCAGACAAACAACAGGAGGTTCGAGAGAACCAGCAAAACATTGGACAAGGCGAACCTATACCTAAAGTCATGGAGGCACCAATCACAATGAGAGAACTGGAGCATGCAATATCCAAATTGAAAATGAAAAAGTCCCCTGGAGCTGATGGAGTGTCCAATGAAATGATTAGAAACCTGGGAATTGCAGCAAAAGCAAAGCTACTGCAGATCTTTAACACAAGCTGGTCTACAGGTAATGTACCACAGGCGTGGAGAGAAGCAATAATGATACCACTCCTCAAATCAGGAAAAGATGGCAACACAGTCTCCAACTACAGGCCCATCAGCCTCACAAGCTGTCTATGCAAAACAATGGAACGCATTATCAATCTTAGGATGCAGTGGTACCTTGAAAGTGAAAACCTTCTGGTATCACAGCAAGCAGGTTTCAGACAGTGCTACTCTACTGAAGATCAGGCAACCTACCTCTCCCAAGAGATTGAGGATGCCTTCCAAGAAAAGAAACTGGTACTAGCAGCATGGATAGACCTCAGGAAAGCATTTGATAAGGTCTGGAAAGAAGGGCTCCTAAAGAAATTGCGAAATTGCAGGGTTAGCTCAAGAATGTACAAATGGGTAAAAACATACCTGCATAATAGAAGAGCCAGGGTACAATTAGATGGTCGCAAGAGCAAGAAAGTTCTACTGCGTCATGGAGTCCCCCAGGGAGGAGTCCTGTCGCCCACACTTTTCTTGGTTTACATCAATGACCTAGTTGCTGAACTACCACACGGGATCAAAGTGGCAATGTATGCTGACGACCTGGTGATCTGGTGCACAGAAGAACATGCGACAGTGGCCACTAAACAAATACAAAGAGCTATCGATGCCCTAACCTTATGGACTAATAGATGGTGCGTCAGCATTAACACAGATAAGTGCAGCACTACACTTTTTACCCTCTCACCAAAACAAAAAGCCGGTCATATCAAAATAGATGGAGAGCTCTTGAAAGAAGACAAACAACCCACATACCTCGGAGTTACTTTTGATGATAAACTGACATGGAAGCAGCACATAAACAAAGCAACAACAAAAGCCAGGAGGAAGTTAGCTATCCTGAGAAAACTAAGTGGAACCACATGGGGAGCCAGTGGGAATATACTCAGTAAAGTTTACCAGCAAGACATAAGACCACACCTGGAATATGGTTCAGCAGCATGGTGTCCTGCATCAAACACCACATTACAAGATCTAGATAAAGTGCAAAACCAGGCACTTAGAATAATGTTGGGAGCAATGAAATCAACACCCATAGCAGAGATGCAGAAAATGGGAAGAATGCAAACACTTGGCGAACGCAGAGACACAAAAGTACTAATTCAGGCAGAAAAGTTTCAGTGTATGCCAAGTCATCCAATGAAGGAAAGATTCCAAAATCTAGCAATGGGACGACTGAAAAGAAGCAGCTTTATCCATCAAGCTAAACGACTCCGCAGACAACTTACAGACCTACCTGAAGTTGACAGCCCCTTAAGGCCTGTACCAGAACAAACCCCGTGGAGTGAAAGACATGGAATGCCAATATACATTCAGACCCATGTGAAAGGAATACTAAGCGAGGACGAACAGAACAGTGTGCAGCGAAGGACAGTCACCCTCAGTTTCCTGGATGAGGAATATCCACAAGATATATGGGTCAGAGTATACACAGATGGGTCAGCACAGAATGCCGTGAGGAATGGAGGTGCAGGTGTATATATAGAATATCCACACAAGCCTAGAGATACAATCAGAACACCGACAGGAAAATTCTGCAATAATTATGATGCAGAAATCCAGGCAATTAGTGTGGCAGCTAAAAAACTGCTGAACTCCAACTCTGACCTACAGCCTGTGGTATTCCTGACAGATGCAAGGTCAGTGCTTCAAGCTCTCCAGTCTGAAAAACTAACAGACTTGAATAAACTACTTAGCGAATTGTCTTACCAGTATAGGGTAACCATGCAGTGGATACCCTCTCACTGTGGAATACCAGGAAATGAAAAAGCAGACCAACTGGCTAAGGAAGGTGCTGCCGAAGACCAACCAGATATACCAATCACATACCATCAGAAAAAACAGATGATCAAGTCAATAAGAAAGCCACAAACACCAACACAAGATGACTATCATATTATGAACAGACCAGAACAAGTTATAATTCTACGTCTCAGAACAGGACACAACCGACTCCGCAGTCACATGTATACAAAGTTCAAGATTGGCAACACAGCCATGTGTACATGTGGACAGGCAGCACAGAGTGCCAAACATATACTTCAAGAGTGTTCTGAGCATGAAACGCTGAGGCAGACATATTGGCCAGAGGAAACAACACTGGAATCAAAACTCTGTGGGACACTGTATGAACTACAAAAGACAGTGAGTTTTATTAAGGAGACAGAATTACAGATATAGACATGTTTCAAGTGAACGAAAGAAGAAGAAGAATCTTCTGTGAAATGGGTCTTTATCGATGTCACGTTAAATAATGTACGTATTTGTGTCGTTAAAAAATTAGCCGCATTTGTTTAAGAGGTACTATTTTTTGTGTGGAGAAAAGCAATTTGTATAAGTGGTGGGGGAGGGGGTATGTATCTTCTTTTTCTGCGCTTTCAAACATTTTTAGACCTCCCCCAATTGATGACGTAATTTATGAACGCCCCCTAGTACACAATGCCATGTTCTTTCCTAAAAATTGAAGAGGGGATTAATCCCTTTCATATGAACTTACTTCCACACATGCTGTATCCTTAGATTTCTCATAATAAAGTGACAAAACAGCTATGTCGTGAAGCAACTTTTGCAGAGGAAAAGTGGGGATGGATGCATCTGTCAGCCACGATCGGAAGACTTAGTACAATAATAAGTAATGTCATTGCAAACTGAAGGAATCACATAATTATCATCATCATCAAGTGCCGTATACACAACGAAGGTTGGCTACAACAGACCTCCAACATCCCCTGCCTCTTGTTGTGGTGGTGCACTCTGCTAGACTGTAACATGTCGACCTTGTGATGTTGCTCTCCCACTTGTATCTCTGCCTACCTCTTGCTCACTTCCCATTTATTTTACCCTCAAGTAAGGTCTTCAACAAGGTATTATGTCTTTTAATGTGTCCAAAATATTTTATTTATCTGATCTTTATTTCTCTTAGTAGTTTTTTCTTCATATTAAGTGTCTTTGGCACCTCTTTATTTGTTTTCTTCTCTTTCCATGATGTTCTCCCTATTCTTCTATATACCTACATTTGTGCATTAACTAGACAATAAACCCACATGTTGTTTGAATGCAGTGCATTAACTAGACAATAATCCCAAATTTTCCACCCATGTTATTTATCATCAACTACCTTCTTCAACATAGATGGATTCTTAATCCCGGAACTACGCTACGCAGACGACACAGTGCTTCTTTCAAACGATATAAAGGGATTGGAACAACTAATCAAGAACACAAAGAAATATAGCGAAGCACAAAATTTGTATTTAAACACGCAGAAAACAAAAATCATGTCAACAGATATAACAACACAACAACCAAAAATCAGAATAAACCATACCGAGATAGAATGTGTGGATAGATTTGAATACTTAGGAGCAAACATCAACGGTGCAGGAGACTGCATGGCAGAAATAAGGAAGAGATTGGCAATGACATATTGCAAAATAACACGGCTGAAAAACATGGAAAAACAACAAAATAGAAACGAAAGTGCTAATGTTACGAACTTTTATTTTTCCGGTTGCAACATACGGCTGTGAAACATGGCCTCTAAGTAAAACAGCAGCAAAGAGGATCAACGCCTTCGAGCTGAAATGCTACAGGAAGATACTTAGAATATCATGGAAGGATAAAATCAGAAACTCAGATATTATAAACACACTGAATATTCCAGAGTGTTGGTTACTAAACACAATAACAAAAAGAAAACTACGCCTGTGTGGTCATATAAAGAGACATAACTGTTTAGAAAAACAAATAATGGAGGGAAGAGTACCTGGGTAGAGGAGAAGGGGCAGACCAAGAAGACGATGGACTGACGACATTAAAGATAACATGAATACATCGCTAGAAAATGCAAGCCACATCGGCCAAGACAGAGAGAGGTTCAGAGAGTTCATTGGGAAGACAACGTTCTGGAAGGAATACGTCACATGACAACAACCTTCTTCATATTACGTGTTTTAGAACCTCTTTGTTTTCTTTTCTTTCCATGATGTTCTCCTAATTCTTCTAAATAGGCATACCCACTTTACTTCCCAAAGGCATCAATTATGTCTTCTATTTTGTGTTTAGTGTCCGTGTTTCTGAGCCATACATTAATATAGAATAGATGCAGTTTATATAACTATATTGCACATAATTAATTATATTGCCTCAATATTATTTATTACGTACTGTTTCTTCGAAGATTGCAGTGATAATACTACGGACAATTTCATGTCATAATTAATTATTAACTTTCACTTTTTGTTGTGTTGATTTAGTGTTTTTTCTTCTCAATACTAATTAATAATTTCAGGGGGAGTGGGTCATCTGACTTCACTTGATTTATGATGTGTGTACACGTGCCTAATACCAAAATCCTCACTCGAGCCAATACGATGACACATTTACACTGAAAATAAAGTCAAAGGAAGGAAGTACTTCAGTTGTTCTAACATTACAGGACAAAATGCGGAACAGTACAAGAAGAAGAGCCTACATTTTAACGAAACATTTCTTAAACTTAAATAGAACTAATCCTACACTATTTAACAAAACTGAATATCAATAAATACGCATTTTACAGTTGCTAGATGCGTCGATCTTCTGACCGATTCATCGATTTTCGCGCTACGCACTGAGAGTTTTGACCCTGGGGCGGAGGTGATATCGATTTATCCGGCAGCATAATTAATTATTTTTTAAAATTAATTTTTGATCAAATTAACCATTTTGACAACAATATTTACTAGTAATGTGATTACAGTGACGTCACAAAAGCTGCGCTTACTATATCAAAGCTGGAGTGAAACTGCGCATAATATTAAACAAATTGAATATATGCACTTCTTCTTGTACTGTACCTAAAAGTGTAAAACTAAATACAAACTTCCACAAAACCCTAGTCTACATGAAATAGCAAACTCGTTTTATAACTTCACCATTAAACACAATTAATAAGTGTTTCTTTCACAAACGACAAGACAGGTCAGGACATTTTTAGAAAATTAGGTATTAAATAAACGTCACAATTATATCAGTAAAATGCATCATTTACAACAGGATCCATGACGAAATATGGTCGGGGGTGCGTATGTGGAAAAAGGAAAATAGTTGCTCTATGGAAGAAAACAAGGGGGGCCGGAAGTCTCCATTCGGAAGAGGTCCTAAACTTGGGGTAAGTCTCTATGAAAAGATATATATGCTCTAATTACTGTTTTAAAAATAAAAGCAGTTTGCAAGATAGCAGAACGATGTTCTGCCAACTGCATAAATATATAAACTGGTAAACTTAATGTAGAAGCATCCCCGACTTCCAAACTATAGTAGACTTGGCATAGCAGAGGGCAGATGAGAAAAATGTTTAATTCCTCACACATTTATTTAGAGTCATGTGGGCGGATAGTTATAGGGACTTTATCTTTTTAATTACATAAATATGCTGAAATGATGATGTCCTAAACACGGGTGATGCATTTTAAATTACGGGGAACCACATGTAGACCTCACCACAAGGTTTTTCCAGTGACCCATTCGACAATCCAATATGCAACTGTAAACCCCTAATGTAGACGTACGGCATACGGGCAAGCCTAACTGGACTGACCCGACTGCCTTGAACAAAAGAGGGAGAAAATGGTGAAGATAGATACAGTTGGACAAAGATTGTCCTAAGGGTAAAGTAAGTCAGCGCCACTAAAAGGGTCCCGGTGATAATGAAAGCATTTCGGATCAGGTGTGATAGAACCCTCTCTATCTACAAAACTCGACAAAGGACACTGTTTCGTCCGAAACACATTGGCTGAATGTTAATGGTATATCGACACCTTCTATGAGAACATAGATATTGTAGAGGTCAGTACAAAGAAGCTGTAGACTTGATGACGGGATAGGTGTGTGCCCTTATCGGTACTTAAGTGACGAGAAGATTTATTTATTTTAATTGCTTACCGGTAACATTTATAGATGAGAAAGGAGGAGGCGGGACTTAAATCCTATGACAGTTAAGACTTAGTACATGATATACAATTGATCTAAAGGGATTTGAGGAATAAATAACTACTCAAACAGATATTTGGTCAATAGATTTGGAGCTGAGAGGAACTCTAGTTCGAGTTTGCAGGCAGTCAAGAGATTTGTAGCTGAGCACTGATCCTAGGAGGATGTGATAGTTTATGAAGTCGTATTCAGATTCCTAGAAGTAAATCTCAGTGAACGAAGTGGCAGCCATAGGATTGTGGTCGTTATATAACAGAGAGTTTTCTAGATTCACAGTACCTTATATGTCTTAGTCGTGCAGACAAAAGAAGAGCAAATTTTCGGAGCTAAGTATTGTCACTCAGCTCAATAAGAAGCTATTGTGCTATTTTCAGTACTGCCGAGGAAGTAGGAGTAGCAAACACATAACTTGGGATTTGCAGTTGATTACCACTCCGAGAAGTGTTCTCAAAGGCTGGGGTAGCATTATAGGACAATTAGACTACATTGTAGAAGAAACGAAAGAACGTCTGAGAGTTGTTAGATGGTGTGATCTTGCATATTTACGAATACATTTTTACTGCATGGATGTTGTATCTAATTTTAAGCAAGCATAATACAAGTAGCGGTAGCCTAGTTGATTGTGAGCTTGCTTTCTATCACTGGATTACAACTTGCCAGGTTCGAAACCACGTCTGGACACACACAAATACGGGTTGTGATTTCTCGCTTTACAAGACCACTCCTGCAGTCGACTCAGCTGTGAATGAGTACCTGGCGCATGAGTTAGGGTGGGTAAAGACAGCAAGAAAGGTAACTGGCCACACCACCTAATAGTTGCTGCGGTTTAGTACATGAAGCTATCTTTATCCCCAACTGCTGGTTGCTGCCATGAGACATACCTTTAATACAAGTACAGTGGTTGTTTGAGTATATCAGTTATTCATATTTCAAGTTTCTTCTCCTTCTGAGTTCGTTCTCAAACTCCTACAGATTAGCAGGATAGTCCGGAGAACAGAATGTGTTGTGTCAGCATTATTGCGATATCTGCGTCTTTCGGCCTGACACAACGTCAGCGTGGCTTTTGATCACTGTCTCTATAGGGGATGGGACAGCCAACTCCATCCCATAAATTCCTTAGTCGCCTCTTACGACGGAAGGTAAACAGCATTATTCTTTGCTCCCCTCTCGGGCCCGGCAACACACGAGCGATATTTTATTTGAAACATTTGAACTATATTAGTAAACATATACACACAAACAGACACACACGCACCGGTATATAATGTAAAATAAGATATAAACAGGTTACTAGGAATACCTAACTATTAGTCCCAATTGAAGGTCCCAATAGGACCGCAACGTAGGAAAATTGTCATTTCTTTTATTTTATACCTTTTTATCTAGATATGTTCATAGTTAGGTATTCCTAGTAACCTGTTTATCATATTTTGCATTACTGTTTGTTACTTTGTTTATTGCGGCACCCTCCACTTTGTCAGACGCCCTTCGACCATTTGATTATTTTTATATAATGTATAAGAACGGGCTTTTCTAGTCTTCGGAACTGGGGATTTTTCAAAATCTTGAGTGGTAGCAGTGGCAATGATTACTCAAAGGAATTCCCATTTTCAGAAACTACAAGATTATTATTTTCCTAGAAAATTTCTGTAGCTATATACATAGTTTTGGTTTCATTTTTTTTCTAGTATATGTGCTTGTATTTGATAAAGATAGTGCTAGCTAGGGTCAGTAAATCAATTTGAACTTTATAGTTTAAAGCTCATAATAAACAAATATTTAACTTGTTTTTCATATATTGGCCAGTAGGCATATAGATTGTATCAAATTGAAATGTTAATCGGAAATCGTGGAGGTCCCTGTCGCTTAAGCCTAAGGCATGTCTAGCGAGTTACAATTGAATCTGACAAAATATTAATTGTAAATGTAAAACTTGAAAAAAATGTAATTCATATTCGTTTTATAAATATTTAATTAACATATACTTACTAGCAGGCATTGATTTAAAAAAAAACACACATGGTCTAATAATCTTTTCATGCATACACTTTCAAATTTTGAGTAAGCCTAATAGTCAGTTGCTACATCAATTTTACCCGAATAGTGGACGCAACAGGACACTCGAATTTAACACTTTCAGGTAAGTTCAATCCATTATCATCCTTATAAATTTAGTGACTGTCAATAGCTGTACTGTTATATTGTCGAGGGTTACTACCCCGGTATGTTAGCTTCTAGCTTTATTAACTCCATGAATACGACGCATTAAGAATTTGTAGAGCAGTATAGTCTTATAGATAATACGTGTATATATATAGTATCAGAAGAATGTGGACAACAAACATATATCGGAGTGTTTAAAGATGACACTGGCAGAGGCCCTTCAACTGGCCAAAGGTTATTACCTATAGGCAACCGATATAAGCTATTGGGCTACTTTTGAATGGTTGTGCTTTGTCAAAACATCCTGGCAACTCTGTTCGAAACCGCCCTTTTCGAAGGATGTAAAGCGTTTTACTAGGAAAACAACAGTTCGGCAAAACCCGATAAGTGTAAGATCCAGGAATCATCATCATCAGGTGCCATGCCGGGTGGCGTAGGCGGTCATGGCTCTCCACAGCTCTCTGTCCACGTATTATGTATCAAAGTCGTTGTTGTTTCTTTGCCGTGCCAGCTTGTCAAACTGTCTAATATTTTCTCACGTTGTCGCCCTCTGTCTCTGGTGCCTTCAATCTTGCCTGTTGTGATTATGTTCTCTAAACCTGCCTGTCTCATGAAGTGGCCAAAAAAAGAAGATTGCCTATTTCTTATATTGTTGATTAAGGTCCGTTTCGCATTTAACTCTTTTAACACCTCTACATTAGTTTTTCTGGCAGTCCATGGTATTCTCAGCATTCTTCTGTAGAACCACATCTCTGTTGCCTCCAATCTCCCACTTTCCAGTTTGTTATTGATCCAGGAATATGGTAATAAAATGTAAAAAAAAAGTGCGTTCATAAATAGTTGTCCACCGATATTGTCTATTTTCTCCGTAATTGCTGAGAGTATAGACATCATATTTTGCATGGGTGCATTATTTCATAACCACGTTACAGATTTAGATTTATCGCAGCAGTCGCTATTGTCGTTTTTAAAATTAGTAATGATTTTATTTTGCGGAAATGAAATTTTACAGTAATTGCTGGTATAAGCGTCTCATTCCTGTGTTGTAGCATGGGTAAAAATGAGGTATTCAGAATGCAATATTTTTCTTTTGTTTCATTAAGATTATATGTAGCGAGATATCAATTTAATATTTAAACGTTTATATAATTGTAGTCTATTATTGTTTACAATCTCGTCAGTGTAAAATAAACGTAAACATACATTGTACATACTGCAGTCATAATCATCTTTGTCCTAGTGTGAACATTCTAAGTTGTAGAGTTGACATTCTGGAATCTTCTATCAAAACATTTTCTTAGTTCAATCTACAATGAGGAGAAAATTAAGTGTACAGCATTTAATATTATCAGTCTAGGCCTTTCGTTTTTCACTTCTTTCCTAACACATTTTAGTTTGCTCTGCATACATGTTTTAGAGAGAACTTCGTTTCTCAGCAAAAGATTAAATCACAATGTTCAACGATTGTCAGTATGTTCTTGTTGTCCAGCCAGGCCAGGCTGTATATTATATATTAAATATCACATATGTCTTTACATTGATAGATACGTCACATCGGCTGTGTTGTTTTCATATGTTCACTATTATATTGATGTTATCAAAATCAAACTTCTTCTCGTTTTCCCACTGTCATTGTTTATAGTTCTTCTTATCTATCTATCTATCTATCTATCTATCTATCTATCTGTCTGTCTGTCTGTCTGTCTGTCTGTATCTATCTATCTCTGTCTTTTTATATATATATCTATCTATCTATCTCCTATCTGTCTGTTTGTCTATCTACGTATACTCTGTGTCACTTGTTTGCCTTACGGAGTCAGGTGTAGAAGAGTTCACTGGAGATGGCGATATTTTGAAGACATCACAATAAAAACACATCGAATATGAGATACACCTTTGAGGAAAATGACGTTTTGCTATTATTTTAATTTATCAAGACACAAAAACAGTTAAGGAAACAAAACCATAACCAATATAACCAAAATGGCTGAGAGAATGATTTCTCTCACCAGAAAATCATCACCAAGTAACAGATCAAGCGCAACACAATTAGTAGGTGCAGATTGATGCATTCAATATGTATAAATTAGGAAATACTAAAAGATGAAAGATGCAAAACTAAAGAAAGGGGACACCAATTAGCATTGCCAAGAACAGGAGGGGGGGTGTTACCTCTATTTGTCTGGTTACTGCGGCACTTCCATTTTGTTGGACATCCTCCGATATTTGGGATATGTATAATATCATCGGCATAACGCAATTTACAGAGTGGTCTACCGCCAATAGTTATTGATGTTTGGAGATCTTATAATGCCGACTGCATTATATATTCGAGATACATGTTAAAAAGCGCTGGGGAAAATATGCAACCCTGACCTACTCCTATATATGCATACGTCTTGCAAAATTCACCAATGGCAGTATTTATGAAAATATCACGTCATGCATCTTTATACAGCGCTTCAATAACTTCATTGCTTGCTGGGTCACAACAGCCATGTAGTCTTTCTAACGGATGCAAAGTCGGTGTTGCAGGCATTGAAAGATTCAAAGAACATGAGCATGAATGAACTTACGACCTGCTTACTACACCTCAGCAGTACTACCAAAGAAACAGTACTGCAGTGGATCCCTGGTCACTATGGCATGATTGGAAGTGAAAAACCTGATCTGCAAGCAATGAAACTGGGATTACTAGAACAAATAGAAAATGATAATACAGACTATGAAAGTAAGACCATGTTAAAAGCAGAATTTAAGAAAAAGTGGAAGCAGATGCACCCAACTGCAGAACCAAATGACCCCTACCATCAAATGTCACGCAAGGAACAAACCATCATCTTCAGACTACGAACTGGACACAACAGACTGAGAAGTTACATGTTCCGAAAGCTGAAGATTGGCGAGACAGAGCCGTGGACTGAGCCCAGAGACTGCCGAACACATTCTTCATGCCTGTCAACTCTACCAAGAAGAGAGGGAGAAAATATGGCCTACTAAGACGACACTACTTCCAAACTTGAGGGGTTTCATGGATGATCTGAAGCGAATCACGCAATTCATTGAAGCTATTGGCGCTGTAACCTGATATCTGACTGAGGAACGATGAAGAAGAATGATCCTATAGCCGTTGACACTTCCTCCCACAATATTTCTGCATTACCCAATTCTCTGTTGTTAATAAACAAAATACATTTGAATACCTGAGATCCGCCGAAGACGGATGTGTCGGGCCATTGGCGCAAATAAAACTGCGACACAACGCATTTCCATTCTCTGGACTGCATCCTGCTGGAGATCTAGTAGTGCTGCTACAGGAGAGATCCAGCAGGAGTTTGAGAATGAACGCCGAAGAAGAAGAAGAAGAATACCTGAGAACCTGGAACAATTTCACATTTATATAAATATCCGCAATATTCCGTCCATCTTTTCATTATATCTTCTTTTTCTCTGAGCAACATTCCGTTGTTATCTGAAATGATAGTTGTTCTTGGTCGGTGTGGTTGTATTAATTAACCTTTCAAAGTGGAAAACGCTGCTTTGTTGTTACCTTGACACATATCCTTATTGATGGACTCACATTGTTCAGAGATCGAGTTATTGTTTCATCTTCTTTATATCTTTTTTTTAAATTTTACCAACTGCCACTGTGCTCAGGATTTTGTTTCTTGGCCATCTTGAGTTCTCTCTGGGTATCACATAGCTTCATCATGTCGTCGCACGCAATGTTTTTTTTTACCTAGAATTGTTGTTGCTGTATCTATTAGTGAATTATGTTGTCTGTTAATATGTTCACATCTGCAGACTACAGGGTCACATGTACCGGATCAGGGTGACCCACACATATTAATGTCCATTCGGAACAGACATACATAACCCTCCAATGCTGTCCAAAATACAACGAATTGCGGGGCAAAACATGGAAACTCTGGACTAAACTGAGGCAAAAAACTTGGGATAGCCTCTTTGGCCTTGCGAAGTCTGGGAGTTTCGTTCTGGCGACTGGCCTGATGATCTAACAAGAATAAAATAATCCTGAACACAGAAGAAGTTGACATCCTCTACAAGAAGATTGAAAGCCGTGAAACGTCTCCCCAAAGTTACCTTAAAATATATCATACATTGTTAGGTTTTTTAGCTTTTCTAAATCAAATCCCAAACGAGAGCTTTTGTTACGATGGTAATTCTTTTTTATTCTAGTCGTAAGAATCATTAGTACCATGTCATGGTCACTGCCAATTTAGCTTCTGGTCTTATCATGATTGATACTATTTATCCTGATTGATACTAATTGTCTTGATTAATACTATTTATTCTGATTGATACTACTTGTTCTGATTGTTACTACTTGTCCTTATTGATTCTAATTGACCTGAGTGATACTACTTGTCGTGATTTGAATATTCTAGTCACAAGTGTAAAATATATTTGATTATGTATCTCCGTCGCTGGTGTATATCATGTTGTTCGTCTGAATACTTTATAAAGAAACCATGTATTAGCAAGGGTTATCATGTAACTGCTAGCAATCGAATACCGTGATCCTGTGTTGTCCCATCATAAGATAGGCCGGACGTATATAATATTCAAAAAATCACCATGTACTATAACAATATCCGTTTTTTCCACTATTTTCTTTATTACATCCTCTAGCTGGGCATACAAAACATTATCCGTTGCTTCTTCTTCGTAATCAATAGTAGGGGCATATATCTGTACGATGGAAATATTCTTGGGGTGAGCAGCGTTACGTAATGCTATAATTCTACTACTATGGGAGTGTAGTTAAGTACTGAGTTCACTCTGTTCAAATAAACATTAAACCAACTCCATGCTGATGTATATTATCATCCCCGCTAAACCATATCTTATGCCCGTCATCCGTTGAAGTTTCGCATATTCCCGTCCATCCAATTTCAGCTAGGTCTGGGACATCCCAACGGTCTCTATCGAGTTCATGAGTTTGCTCTGTGATCTTGCCGGACGCATGCAACATTCGTACATTCCGCGCTTCGATAATACAGTTTTAGAACAATTAAAAGTATTACTCATTTGTGCCGATGCTCCAGTGTAGCATTTCATGGACATAATTTTACTTGGTGGCGCCCACATCCACTCCGAAACGTGGCTTATCGGCAAGCAGAAAAAAACCTATTCTACCGAAAACGTATCTATAATGGTTCTGGTTGTGGTACATTGGAAAAGTGCTGGATTTAACTCCCAAAATATTTTTAAATATCACTATCTATATTTCTTAATCGTTAAAGGGCCCCATATCTCAAATATCTTAGGGCCATATCAAGTCTAAATCAGGCCCTGCGTCGGAGCGTCTATCTAGGCTAGTGAATCACAACATGCGCCAGCTCTTGCTCGGATATCCTGTATACAAATAGCTTTACTCTAAGACAGACACATAAGTGTTATATTTTCCAGTATATATTTATAAACGTTGATTTTGAATGTTCTGTTAATCAGTCTTGTGCAGCGTTATGTGTCCGATTTCCTCAATGATAAAATAGATGGATCAAATATGAATCATAATTCATCAAATCTGTTATGTTCACATACATACAGGAACATTAATATTTATTTTACAACCTAATGTTACTTGGCGTGTCCTTATATCTTGAAACCACTGCATGCATTCAGGAAGCGGACCTAGTCAACATTACTACTAAGAATGTTTATAAACACTCGAACTATGACCTATTTACAGAACTGCACACCAAACATCTCAGTTGGATGGTATAAAATCAACATTAGATGTCACACGATTAGAAGAGTAGAGATCAGACTTAAGTGACATTTATTATTGGTAAGTTCTCTTCGAGGCAGATTCAAGTGTCTTCTTCTTCTTCTTCTTTTGTTCGCTAATAATGTCTATATCTGCAGTGTTGTTTCTTGTATAAATTGGACAGTGTTTTCCATTTCTTGTTTTGTACCATAAAGTTTAACATTCATTGGTGTATCAGAAGGCCAGTATGTTCATCTTAATGTGTCATAGTTTGCACATTCTTGAAGGATATGTTCTGAAGTCTGGTTGACTTGTCCACAATTACACTTTGCTGTTGTGCCAATTTTAAATTGTGTATACATATGGCTGTTTAGTCTATTGTGTCCAGTTCTTGTCTGTTAAGTAGGTGGTAGTCATCCCGTGGAGGTAAGTTAGGCTTTCGTTGTGCCTCTATCATGGATTTCTTTTGGTGATAGCTGATTGGTACATCCGGTTGCTGCATGTTAGCACCTTCCTTGGCGAGTTGATCAGCTCTCTCATTTCCTGCTATTCCACAGTGTGATGGAATCCATTGCAGTATAACTCTACACCTATTTTGTACTATGGACAATACCTCTTTTAACTCTGGAAGTTTATTGGATTGTAATGCCTCTAGTACTGACCTTTCATCTGTAAGTATTACAATAGGGTGTGAGGTCCTGTCCAATGTTAACAGTTTCTCTGCAGCTGTATAAATAGCTTTGACTTCAGAGTCATAGTTGTTGCAGTAATTCCCTGTTGGTATACAAGTGTTATCAGTGGCGCCATCTGGGTATTCTACATACACACCACTTCCTCCATTTATTTACTGCATTCTGTGCTGATCCATCTGTATATACTCTGGTCCATAGATCACTTGGGTAAACATCATCAAGGAAACTGAGATCTGCTACTCTTTTCTGCAGATTATTCTGATGTTCATCCCCATGCACACCTGCTACTGTTGTTTGGATGGTCACTGGTAGGCATGTCCGTTTTTCCCATGGGGTGTGTTCTGGTTGAGATGTCAGTGGTATTGTTACCTCTGGTAGATCCGATACCTGTCTACGTAGACGCTTGGCCTGGTGTATGAAGCTGCTTCTTTTAAGCCGTCCTTGTGATAGATTCTGGAATCTTTCCTTCATTAGGTGACTATGGTGGGAAAGAAACTTTTCTCCATGAATTATAATTTTAGTATCTCTACGCTCTTTCAATGACTGCATCCCTTCGATATTCTGCATTTCTATGATTGGTGTGGATCTCATTGCACCTGTAATGATTCTAAGTGCTTGGTTCTGTACTCTATCTAGGTTTTGTAGTGTAGTGTTTGATGATGAACTCCATGCTGTAGAACCATATTCCAAGTGTGGTCGAATGGCTTGTTGGTATACATTTTTTAGAATTCTTTATTAGCTCCCCAAGTTGTCCCACTCAGTTTTCTTAGTATAGCTATCTTCCTTCTAGCCTTTGTTTCTGCTTTGCTGATATGATGTTTCCGTGTTATTTTGGCATCAAATGTTACACCAAGATATGTGGGTTGGTCATCTACCTTTAAGATAGTTTTATTTACATAGATGTTTCCTGCTCTTTGTTTTGGTGAAAGTGTAAAAAGGGTTGTTGCTGACTTCTCTATATTGATACTTACACACCATTTGTCAGCCCAATTAGTCAAAATGTCCATGACTCTCTGAAGCATTTTTGTGGTAACCATGTCGCTCTCATGTGTGCACCATAGAACCAAGTCATCTGCATATAGTTCTGCCTTAGTTCCACATGGTATTTCTTCAATTAGATCATTGATAAATATGAGAAAAAGAGTGGGTGATAGAACTCCTCCTTGAGGCACTCCATGACGTAGTAATACTTTCCTACTTTTTTTGCCATTTACTTGTACTCTGGCTCTTCTATTGTGAAGAAATGCTTTCGTCCATCTGTACATATTTCCACATTGTACATCTTGTAGTTTCTCATTTTTTGAAGCAATCCTTCTTTCCATACTTTATCAAAGGCCTTCTGTAAATCAATCCATGCCACTAAAACTGATTTTTTTGTCTTGGAAAGCATCCTCAATTTCCTGTGAGAGGTATATGGTTTGATCCTCTGTGGAGTAGCATTGCCTGAAACCTGCCTGCTGTGGTGCAAGGAATTTTCTACTTTCCAGGTGAAATTTTAGTCTTAGGTTTATGATGCGCTCCATTGTTTTGCACAGGCAACTTGTAAGACTAATTGGTCTGTAGCTAGTTGGTGTTGTTCCATCTTTTCCAGGTTTAAGCAAAGGGACCATAATTGATTCTCTCCAGATTTGTGGTATTTTCCCAGTAGTCCAGCTAATATTTATGATGTCCAATAGTTTCCTTCTGGCTGTGTTCCTAGATTCTTTATCATTTCATTTGATATTTCATCAATTCCTGGGGACTTATTTAGCTTTAGTTTAGAGACTACTAATTCTAATTCACTATATGTGAACAATGTATCCATAATTTCATCTGCGCTGTTTTCATCACTGATTCTAGTCTGAGCATGTTCCATTTTACTTTTTTGGCCGCTCCGCACTGTATGCTGTTTCTCTGGACTAATTTCAATATTGCAGTCTTGAGCAAATATCCTAGCGAAATTATCTTCTGATTGCTTTCCTGTAATCATTTTGCCATTCTGTACGAGTGTTATGTTTGTGCTTCTTCCTGTTCCCTCATTATTTAGTTGTTTGACCAGTTTCCACAGTTTTCTTCCATCCTTTTCAAAATTTAAGGATTCTGTTTTCTCTTTCCAGCTCTTTCTTCTAGCTTCTAGTTTGGCTCTTTGGAATTTAGCTTTTGCGTGTTGATGTTTGTTGTGATGTTCCTGGCTTGGGTTATTTTCCACTTCCGTCCGTGCTTTTTCTAATTCCTCTTGCAGCAGTTCTAGTTGTTCACTCCAGTATGGCTTGTATTGTTTGCGTGCTCCTCTTGGTATTGCTTCCTTGGCAGCTTGATGAATACATTTATTGAACTCTTTGACTATGGCATTTATGTCTTTTCCTTCCATATCTATCTGTCCAGCTAAAACATTACTGCGGTGTTTAAATAGTCCCCAATTTGCTTTTTTACAATTCCATCTTGGAAGGCTACATGTATTTCCTGTGAGTTCATTTTTAATACTAAGGAGGACTGGTCGATGGTCGCTACCTCCAAGTTGCTTCCCCACTGTTCTATTGAATTCCCAGTTTAGGTCTGCTGAGTACAATGGCAAGTCTGGCGTGGAAGTGGTTTGCCATGCTCTTGAGTAGTATGTTGGAGGATCTTTTGGCTTATTAAGCAATAGAAGACATTTATCGTCTTGCCAGCTTTCAAGTTCTTCTCCTCTTTTATCCATGTGGTCATAACCCCAGCTTTGTGAGTGACTATTAAAATCTCCACATACTATCAGTCTTCCTCTGTACGGTATTGTGTCCAGGGAAAGGGACTGGTCATTTGGACAATAATAATTTAGTTGGTTGAAGTTTGTGTTCTTGGTCTTTAGTTGAAAGACCTGATATTCTGCTCCTTCCATGTATAGCTCAGTTTGATGTGTGCTGATATTATTTTTGACTAGAGTTAGTATACCTCCTTTTCTTCTGTCTATTCGATCAGCTCTAAAGCACTGATAACCTGCAATTTTAAAGGCTACATCTTTGCTGAGGTGTGTCTCTTGTATGCAACAAATGCTGACCTGTTCCTTAAGAAGGGTGTTTTCTAATTCTAATTTCTTGCTAAAGCCATCTTTTTTGCTATTTACACCCTCAGCATTCCAGTGCATTATTGTAAGTGATGTCTCATTGGTTGGTAATATTTGTTGGTCAGTGATATTACTCTTGTGCCTCCTGGCTCCACAAGGCAATCGAAGATGACCTCCAGTCGTATGGGGTGGGCCCTTTCGAGGTATAGGGCCCGGTGCTACTCCTGCCTGGTGAGTCGTCACAGGGTTAGCACCATAACGGGGTAATGCAGATATAGACATTCATGTGCGATAATGCATGACATTCTGATTGTTGCGTTGCGCCTTCTGGCCAAATGTCGCTGACTTCAGCACCTTTACTTGCTAGGCAAGACTGTGGTCCTGCCCGAATGTGGGAGGGCCCGACCAGTCTTAGTTTCCAGCCTCTGCTGGCTGGACTAAGCCCCATCTCCACGCCAAGGAGCTGGCCTCGATGGGGTATTCAAGTGTCAAAATAAAAAGAGGTCAACCAAACGTTGAAGGAAATATTGAAGACTAGGAATTAGAGACCTCCTAAATATAATGAGAACAAGTATGACAGTGTATCGCAGCAGTAGTGAAGAAAACGTCCATATACGTTTCATTAAAGAAACAGTAACATATACTTGTCTCCCATGTTGTCTTATCAAATAAGAGCAGCAGACTGTCTGTAAAGAGTATAACCCAGAACGCGTTGCTCCGTACTCAAACTATAATTATCAGGTAACTAAAAGGCACACATGGACCGTTCGCAAACTGATTTCGAACACTCAACCTCGTCAACAGAGGCATCTTATTGTCTTGACACCACACCAAGTTCCTTTTCTAGGAAAAAAGTGAGTATATGATTCATCATGTGACGTATTATTTCCAGAACGTGGTCTTCCTTATGGATTCTCTGAACACTCCGCTATTCTCGGCGAGTTGACCTGCCGCAGCTAGAGACACGTTTAAGCAATCTGATGTATCACTGCGCCATCGTCGTCTTGGGCGCCGTCTTCTCCTGTTGCCGAATTAACTCTGCCTTCAGCTATTAATCTTTTCATGCTATTACTTCTCTTTATATGAACACCCCCCCCCCCCACAGTTTTTTTGCTAAGATGTTGTTATGGGGCCAACCTTTTTCGACGTTTATTGATCTTGATTTGTCTTTTAGCTGTCAATGGTATACGTGAAATTCTTCTATAGCATCTCACTTCAAATTGAGATGAAATGATATTTCTTTGTTGTTACCACGGACATTACAAGACTTGTGGGCTAAATTGGGTTTCATACTTCTAACGTGATGCGTTTGACTTTTATGGTGTTTTTTTTTTGGCTGACGACAGAAAGTGACCAATGTAAATCAAGGGAAAAGTAAATGACCGCTGACCTCTTTGCGCCTGCGCAAAGATATAACAGCGGATGTAGTAATTTATCATGAAATGATAAAGATACATTAAAATTTATTTCAAAACATACTTTACTATTATCATAGACATGTTTCAATTAGCAACAATTGATTTAAATTAAAACAGTATTATGCCTATGTTCTAATGAACTATATTATTGCGCACTTAACATTGGATTTATGCGTTCTGCGTCCAACGGTCAATCATACGCACTGACCTACTTCATTCTTAGAATGAGCAGAGTATAAACTATTACTGTAATTTTTACAGACAATAAGTTGTTGAAGTCGACTTGACCTTTTCGCTCGAGGAATTGAACACAGAGAATGAATCGCCCCACTTTAAACAAGCCCCTTTACAAAGTTTGTTCCTTGACTCATGATCAAGTTTTAAAAAATTATTCTCATTTGAATTGTGAAAAGTGCAGAACAAACGCGTACATGAAGACATATTTGAATGATTTGTTTTTTAAGCTGTTGAAGAACATTTCCTTCAAGTTTAATTCTCCTGGCGTCCGTTACCTTATCTGAAACAAGACTGTGATGGCAAAATGGACGATTAATGGACGTGCTATACAAACCAGTGTGATGAGATACCATGGCCAAGATACTCGTGTATATATAAAACTTACTCTGATTGAATATATCGTATCAGATAGACGCAGCCGATTCAAATGTGCTTCAGTGATCACCGTATCTCACATCGAAGCTGACAGCCAAGCATAATTGCGTTGTTCAGAACAATGACACGGTGATAAACCATCATGTCCTACAGTTGAAACAGAACTCATTTTGCGATCAGGCTGAAACACAGACCTCATCTTGTAAACAGGCGAAACACTGTTATGAGATAAATCTATAGTATCGGGGAACAAATAACCCAATATAGTAGAGGCATGAGTGCTGGGACACACATAGCAATAGGCCTATAAGGAAGAAACGGGCATAGGCTATGTAGGAAGCGTTACTAATATTTAATCCTACAAGCCAACAATCACAAACAGAACCACACGTTTCGACTATCCTTCATTAGGACAAACACAATCAGATATACACAAATGGTATGATCGTGATAGGAAGAAGAGAAGCGGACAGAAGCACAAGTAGATGTGCAAATCACGGGAAAAGGATGGGATGAAGACAAAATCCGTGAAAAGCACAAGGAAAAAAGTAAAAGATCGGATGGAATAAATGAATAGACGATGATCTGACATACGTACCCGATACAACATGACATACGTACCCGATACCACATGACATACGTACCCGATACTATATGACAAACGTACCCGATACTACATGACATACGTACCCGATACCACATGACATACGTACCCGATACTACATGACAAACGTACCCGATACTACATGACATACGTACCCGATACTACATGACATACGTACCCGATACTACATGACATACGTACCCGATACCACATGACATACGTACCCTATACTACATGACAAACGTACCCGATACTACATGACATACGTACCCGATACCACATGACATACGTACCCGATACTACATGACAAACGTACCCGATACTACATGTCATACGTACCCGATACTACATGACATACGTACCCGATGCCACATGACATACGTACCCTATACTACATGACATACGTACCCGATACTACATGACATACTTACCCGATACCACATGACATACGTACCCGAAACCACATGACATACGTACCCGATACTACATGACATACTTACCCGATACCACATGACATACGTACCCAATACCACATGACATACGTACCCGATACCACATGACATACGTACCCGATACTACATGACATACATACCCGATATTACATGACATGCCGAACATATTTGTGAGTGAATGCATCAGAATAGTTTACCTGCTTTGGTTTCAGTGCTAAGGATACCAGATGTTAAGGACAGGTTATCCGGTTCTTATCTTATCTATCTATCTATGTATTCGCTAAACCGTTTGTTGCCTTTCAGCGTCAGTGGTAGAAGAGTTTTCTGGAGACGGCCCTCTTGTGTGCTGAGTATATTGTGGAATTTGTCGCCTCTTTTATTTCGGTGGTCGGCCTCTAGGTCTGCCTTTACTGTATCTGTGTATCATAGCTTGCTGTAGTATGCTGTCTGATGGTATTCTGCAAACCATTTGATCTGTTGTCTCTTGATATATTCCAAGATTGGGGTGGTGCCGGTTTTTTGTCGGATGTCCTCATTCCTCACCCTGTCTCTTAAACGATATTCCTAGGATTTTGCGCAAGCATGCTATTTCAGCTGTCACAAGTTTACGTATGTCTTGTGTTGCCGTTGTCCATGTTTGGCACAACGTTAGCATAATGATAGTTTTGAATAGTGTTATCATGGCGTTTAAATCTACATTTTTGTTTCTGAAGATTGGTATCATTTGCCCTAGAGCTTGGTATGCTTTACTACATTTATTGTGTATTTCTTTACTGCTCTTGCCGTCTGTTGTTATATTACTTCCTAGGTATATGAATTCTGTCACCTGGTCAAGACTGTTGTTTCCAATATATATTGGAAACAACAGACGGCAAGAGCAGCAAAGAAATACACAATAGATGTATAGATGTAGTAAAGCATACCAAGCTCTAGGGCAAATGACACCAATCTTCAGAAACAAAAATGTAGATTTAAATATATATATATATATATATATATATATACACACACATATACAGCTAGTGCTCGACTTACGACCACGATAGGTTCCGACAGACCAGTCGTAACACGATTTGGTCGTAAGTTGAGTACGCTGTACACATGTGTACAGAAATGTGAAGTGATGTTATTAAAAAATATTTCAGTTAAATTATATCATACATTTCTTTTTTTATTGTTATAAACCATTATTTTCGATGTTTATTTTGTGCCATTTGTATCATCTCTACAACATTTTGTTTCTTATTTTTACATCGTCAGAAAAACACTGCATTAACTGTACATGTACAACTGGTTTAATATTTGCAAAACATACAAAATACAGGTGTGGAAAATACTATAGAAAACATCTTCCCGACGTTTTGTTCCTGGGTAACGTTTGCGCAGTTCAAAACACAAGTTCAAATTTTCAAACTTTGAAGAGCTCTCCAATCAACAAGCTTTAGCCGTGCTTCGGGAATCATTGGACCTAGGGTTATTGAGTGTGGCCGTGTTATTTCTTAGAAATTGATGACGCCGGCTAGCAGCAGTCAGCATCATGCCTCCCTTTCCTCAGTTAACCACCGCCGATGATTGCTGACAACGCCGTTCGATTGATAATTGAGGCAGAAATAAATCTGAAATCTAATACATGTATGGCTAGTGGTTGTAAAAGTCGAATGGTCGTTAAGATGCATAGGTATATGTTTCTTTCTGTTCTTCTTTACCTTCTTCCTTACATCTTCATTACTTCCGTCTTTTTTATATTTATCTTTATGTTAAAGGTATGGCATGTTTGATGTAATCTATCTATTTGTCTTTATAGTTCCTCTTCTAATGATGCCACTAATGCTTACTTAGTCATCAGCAAATAGTAGTTCGTTTAAGTTATCCTTCAGATTGCTTACTTCCGTTGTCTTTGCTACTTTGTAGATGTGATCTATGTATGTTATAAACAATAGGGGTGGGGGGGGGAATAGTACACGTTATACTCACCCTCGAGTGAATTTGAAAATTATCGGATTATCCGTGCTCGTTCTTACCTTACTTCTTCTTCTTTCGTTCACTTGAAACATGTCTATATCTGTAATTCTGTCTGCTGAATAAAACTCACTGTCTTTTGTAGTCCATACAGTGTCCCATAGAGCTTTGATTCCACTGTTGTTTCCTATGGCCAATATGTCTGCCTCAGCGTTTCATGCTCAGAACACTCTTGAAGTATATGTTTGGCACTCTGTGCTGCCTGTCCACATGTACACATGGCCGTGTTGCCAATCTTGAACTTTGCATACATGTGACTGCGGAGTCGGTTGTGTCCTGTTCTGAGACGTAGAATTATAACTTGTTCTGATCTGTTCATAATGTGATAGTCATCTTGTGTTGGTGTTTGTGGCTTTCTTATTGACATGATCATCTGTTTTTTTCTGATGGTAGGTGATTGGTATATCTGGTTGGTCTTCGGCAGCACCTTATTTAGCCAGTTGGTCTGCTTTTTCATTTCCTGATATTCCACAGTGAGAGGGTATACACTGTATGGTTACCCTATATATATGGGCTGGTAAGACAATTCACTTTTACTAGATGCGTTGCCATCCCTGCGCTATTATGGAGACGGCGCTTGATGAAATATAGACATCTATTTTGTTTTTTATTTTGTCGTTTTCTGTTGTTTGTCTCTTGAAAAAGGTTCAATTTGAGCCGATACGTTGAGAATTGTCCTGTTTAGTTTTATTGTATGTTTTTTTTAAAAATATATTTTTATTAATAGGTTAGGTAAGTGTTTTAGTAACCTGTTTACCTCATTTTGCGTTACTAGTATTGTCGATAGTTGTGCTCTATCCACTTTGTCAAAAGCTTTCTCTTGGTTCACGAAAGTCAGATATAAGCCATGGTTCTGTTCTATCGCTCTTTCTCAAAGTTTTTTTGAGGGCGAAGATTGATTCTGTACTGCTTTAATTTTTCCGAAAACCTAATTGTGTGTTGTTGAGCTTTGGAAACACAGGAACCAGAGAAGCTATACTGAGTATCCAGCTAGTGATAGATAAATATATAGAAGTCCAAAAAAGTATCTATATTTGCTTCATAGACTACAGAAAGGCCTTTGACAGAGTCCATCATGAAAAATTAATCAAATGTCTTCAAGAAATAGGCATAGATGGAAAAGACATCAGACTGATTAGAAATATATATTGGGAACAAACTGCATCAATAAGGTGTGAAAACAGCTACTCTCCATACATAGAAATAAGAAGAGGGGTAAGACAAGGATGCATTTTATCACCAAGCCTATTTAATATCTACACAGAGAATATCTTTAAAAATATAGAAGAAATACCAGGACTCAAGATCAATGGGAAAATAATAAACAACCTTAGATATGCAGATGACACTGTTCTTTTTGGCAGAAAGTGAACATGAACTACAAAGACTAATAGATCAAGTCAATAAATCAAGTAATGAATATGGGCTGGATATAAATATCCAAATAACAAAAACCATGATAATCAGCAAAGACACAGAAGAACATGAGCTAAACATAAACATACAGGGAGAGAAACTACAACAAGTAAAGCATTATCAATATCTTGGACACATAGTCACAAATGATGGCAGATGTGAAACATAAGTTAAAAGGAGAATAGGAATGGCTAAAAGTACCTTCAATGACATGAGGAAATTATTAATATCTAAACAAATTACAAACAAGTTAAAAATGAGAATTATAAAATGCTACATCTATTCCATATTAATGTAGGGCCTATGGCTCAGAAACATGGACACTAAATAAACAATTAGAAAACAAAATTGATGCCTTTGAGATGTGGGTATATAGAAGAATAGGGAGAACATCATGGAAAGAGAAGAAAACAAATAAAGAGGTGCTAAAGACACTTAATATGAAGAAGGAACTACTAAGAGAAATAAAGATCAGGCAAATAAAATACTTTGGACACATTAAAAAACACGATACCTTATTGAAGACCTTACTTGAGAGTAAAGTCAAAGGGAAGCGAGCAAGAGTATCACACGATGGACAGGTTACAGTCTAGCAGAGTGCACCACCAAGACAAGAGACAGGAGATGTTGAAGATACGTTGCAGCCAACCTTCGTTGCGGAGACGGCACTTAATGATGATGATTGTGATAACGTTTTATAATTTTATACAACAGCTGCAATACGTGACACACTGCGGCCTTGCACAGTCATGTTGCGCAGAGTACACACCGTACACATAAGTTATATATCGAAGATACACCTGCTGCGAATTTGGAACAAGGAATTTACTGGTAAGCTTTGTTTCCTACTGAATTTAATGTCTAAGAAAGTGAAGTGCTGTATGAGAAAAATAAAATTAGCGTTGCTGGCCACCATTGCGCAAGATCTAAGAAATAATTTTCTGTCAGGATAGATCAATGTGCTTGTAATTATAGCGCCTTACTAAGTTACTTAACTAAGCTGTAGTGGCCTACATCTTTCGTAATATCAATGCCAACGTAATTATGCATTCCGTATAATCTGAAATGGTGTCATATAATAAAAATTGGACCTAATTCTTATCTATTGCTACGTGGGCTGTGCTAAGAATTCGTTAATGTTATAATTTTATTATCCATACAAATGATATTCTCGAAAACTGCGTATATCATATGATATCATCCCATAGTCTCTATTATTCATAATTTATTTTGAATTCTCTCGTATATGCAATTACTGTGTGCTGATATGTTTGCTATTGATGTTGTTTTGTGTGGTTCGTAGAGTGTGTGTATTCATATGTTTATATACCATTATCTTAGATTATAAGCTAGTATAAATAGATATTACCAATATGCCTATACTACATGGTTGATACTGTGGTTGTAAGGTCTATATATATAATATTATATGCTTATCAATCGTAGGCTATACGTTGTATAGCGCTAAGCTAAATTGTACGACAGTAAGTAGCTAGAATATCATACAGTGTTGTCTGCAGTCATTACTAATAACAAAGTGTGTAGATATGCCAAATATTTCGCTTGTTAATTATCATTTAATGAAACATATAAGTGTAGTTTTCATTGCGAGGGACCGCGGTAGCTCAGTTAGTGAACTGGCTTCCTGTTTTAGTTCAACTGAAAATATTTTTAATCACCATAGTCGACCCAGCCTAAGAAAATAGGGTACCAGATCATTTGGGAAAGTATAGGGGACTGACCAAAGCAGACAGACCCGTATCGTAGGCCCTATATCATATATATATTTACCCCGTGAAAAAGAAGTCATTCGTGCGTTTTTGTCTCAATTTTTTTCTTGTGATGAAAAATGTGAGGTTTTTTGTGAGTTGATTTACTTCAACAACAAAAACGGGGGGGGGGGGGGGAGAAGAAGTGGTGGTATGTGTTCAACAACGCACCCTCTTATCGGCAGGCTCGCAGCCGCATCATGAAAATACCGTATTCCATAAAACATCTCATTGATCAATTTTAGATCAATATAGGCCCTGCTTGTAATTTTAGATCAATATAGGCCCTGCTTGTAATTTTAGATCAATATAGGCCCTGCTTGTAATAGTGTCTTACTAACAGAATCGTAGTAGATACGTCTTTAGTGTGTGTTCCATACTATACATTCACACCAACCTAAATATGCTAGCCATTATCAAGCATAGGCCTACTTGACATTTTAACAGCTAGAGGTACCGCTATCAACATAGCCACAGGCTTACACTGCACTGCAGTCATTTATATCCTGTAGATATGGAAGATAACTAACCACAGAAATAAATCTAATATACTTTGTTAGTGATATGTCCCTATCATGAAATAGGACTAGAGGGGGCATAGGCCTATCCTGCAGCATTAATAACCCATTCTTGTATTGTGAGGAGGAAAAAAATAACAGAAAACCCAAATATCCTGTATATAGGCTATTTATATAATGGTTTTCTATTTTTGAATATAGGCATATACACAAGGATATTAAATATAGAAGTAACTCACTTCCTCATTTTCAACATAAAAGTATCCTCATTCCTCAAACTTGATTGTTCACTCATTTTATTTTACAAAGTAGCGACCACTACAGAATTTAGGACATCATTTTGAAGCTTCAATTAAATTGGTCTTAAAGTTACATTTTGACAATTAGCATAATTGGGAGATTTCACTAGCAGGCCTGTGTTTTCTACATGGTCTGTTGCAACTGTGATGTCAGGATGTTAGTTATTGGAAAATATTTTTTTCCAATCAGAAATAAGTGATCCACTTTGATAGGTGTTAACTAGTACAGATTTTCCATATTAATCAGGATGGATTTCGTCCCCCCCCCCCCCCCCCCCCCCCCCCCCCACAAAAAACAACAACAAACAAACAACCCCACAAAAATAAAAAGTCACTTGGTATTAGATTTCCGAGTAATTATTACTGATGCTGAGCTTTTATCTCACACATTCATATTGAGGGAGAAAAAAATTAATTTAGTGGGGTTTTTATAGGAAAATAAATTGCTAAAAATACGGATTTATGAAAAAAAAAGTTGCCAGGTATGCTTTACTTTTAGTGTGTTTAATTTGGTTAAATAAAATTTAGTTTATTTCTTCTAATGAGGCATGCTCCTTTCAACTGCTGATATTAGTCTAATTAGGTGTTTTTTTATCAGGGTCTTTAACTATTGAAACTAATAGTGGAGGTCACGGTTCTAGTAATCTGATCACAACCTCAGAAGAACAGTCACACACTCTAGTATGTACATTTGGAGAAAGCATTAGAGCTTCGTGATGTAATGAAACTACCTGTGATAGAAAAATAACTAATATATCTGGGTCTCTTGAGTAGGTATACAAAAAATGTCTGAACAACAAATGATCATGCCATAGTCAAATCTTGTGTCATTTCCAGTGTCTACTTTGGTCAACCATAACATAGAGATAAGACATAATCAGTGTTTACTTTGATCAACCATAACATAGAGATAAGACATAATCAGTGTTTACTTTGGTCAACCATAACATAGAGATAAGACATAATCAGTGTTTACTTTGATCAACCATAACATAGAGATAAGACATAATCAGTGTTTACTTTGGTCAACCATAACATAGAAATAAGACATAAAAATACATTGATTATGACACTTTAAAGAAATGTATCACATGAACAAACTATGGCAAAGGAAAACAAAGTTACAACTGTTAAGAAATGTTAATTATATTCATGGCCTCTGTGTTGCCGGGCCAAAGAGGGGAGAAAATAATAGCAACACAGTTATCTACCATGTTTACACTTAACTTGACATGGCGTAGGAGGTTACTAAAGGATGTTTTGGGGGATTGAGTGGCAATTCCATCCCATTGAGGTCAAAATGACACAGAATACATGCTGAAGTTGGATGTGTCTGGCCAAAAGGTACAGATATTACAACTAAACTGAAAACCATGGCACAGTGCATTCCATTCTCCGTATTACATCCTGCTAATTTTCAGGAGTTTAAGAATGAACGCAGAAGGATATTTTGTGTTTTCATTTATTACACCCAGAATATTTATTTTTCATTTGTTACACCAAGAATATTTGTGTTTTCATTTATTACACCCATAATTTTTTATGTTTTCATTTATTACATCCAGAATATTTGTTTTCATTTATTATATTGTAAACATAGCCTATACACTGTACATAATTCTGTTAGTAAAAATATACATTGTACATTATTCTGTTAGTATACGTATATATAATTCTGTTAGTAAACATATACATTGCAGATAATTTTATTGATATTATTGTATTATTTCCTTAGAAATAATCGTCTAATCGTACATTTTTGTTGTATTTCTCGCAGATTGCATAAGATCATTGAACTAGTTTCAGTGTACCACTCCAATGTGAGTCTATTGATCTCCTAGAAGTCAGTTGCTACCACTCTGTTACTATTGGTGGATTTGCATTTGAAACCAAACCATGTTTCTTAGTTTTCGTAAAAAAAATAAAAACTTGGATCTTCACAGAAAACGTACTAGTACATCACATAGTTCAAACCTTTCATCCAGTGGTCATGAAGATATCCAAATAGATGGAGAAGTGAATGAAGCATCTCATGTGAACAGTGGCGGCACATTACTTGCGGCATCTCAAAGCAATGCTTCAAATGTAGCATCTAGCAGTAAAAGCAGTGTTGACATGGAAAATTACAGTGATGAAAATAGCCAGTCTAGTGGGAAAGCCACTTATGAGCAGAGTAGGCCAGGTTCTGATTTAGAGACTCATCAAAATGAAGAGAACAACATAAAAGCAGGTAGGAACTACATGTGGTAACATTTTTGTGTACAATTGTGTGGGCAAGTAATCGAATGTTTCCTTACCAACCGTGATTCAGATGTAATCAAGCTGTGGAATAGCCATTGACAGTTAGTTAGCTGTCAGATCATCATTATGATTATGATTGTACACAGAACAAATCTTCTCCCCTTGACTGACAGTTCCACGCATACATTCCCTCTCTCCCTATCTTTTACTTCAAGTATGTTAGAAACACTACAATTTTTCGATGCCTCAAATGTTAGATCAGTTTCTGGGTAAATTTAACATGCTGATTAAAAAAATTGGACACGTTTTTCACTGCAGTGAGGCACAATATAAGATAATAAAGCAACATAGTGTCAATCTATTTTACCAATACCCAGTATCTGCATACAGAAGGACTCGTTGAACGTCATACTTCTTGTTCTTCTGCATTCAGATTATTTTGGTCTTGCTAGATCTTCAGGTCAGTTGCCAGGATGAATCTCCATCTTCTCTGGGTCAGAGCGGCTGCCCCATTTTTTCTGCAGTTCAGTCCAGTGTGGTCATGTCTTGTCTTGCCGTTCTTTGTAGTTGGATAGTATTTTTGTTCCACACTGACATTCATTTGTATGGGCCACCCTGATCCGGAACAGTTTGCCCCATAATCTGTAGTGGCCATTTATAAGTCAAAAGACGATGGTCTCTTGTTGCTTATCAAGTTGGTGTATGAGTTTTAGTTTCTGATCAATATTCATATTTTTCTTCCTCTGTCTTCTTCTTTTGCGTTCGTTCTCAAACTCCTGCAGATTAGCAGGATGTAGTCCGGAGAACGGAATGCGTTGTGTCATGGTTTACAGCATTGCTGCGATATCTGCGCCTTTCAGCCTGACACATCCAACTTCAGCATGGCTTTAGGTCACTGACCCTATATGGGATGGGACAGCCAACTCCATCCCATAACTTCCTTAGTCGCCTTTTCGACATGCCAGGAAGGTAAATAGTGTTGCTATTCTTTGCTCCCCTTTCGGGCCCGGCAACACATGTGCGTCTTCCATTGTGATGTATAGTGGTTGCGGATTTGTGTTTGGTCTTCACTTTATAGCAGAGGGGAGCTGAATTGTACACATAATACTAATCATCATGCAACCACAAACCACTAGAAAATGAGGATATGTCTATACAATGGAGCTTTCCTTTTATGGACATCCCATAATTCATCTAATTATTACATTTTTGTCAATAATAATCGAACTGTCCGAGGATATCCGACAAAGTGGAGAGTGCAGCAGCAACAAAAATAAGCGATATCACTTATGATAATGTAATATTGTCACTTACTACTAATATAACTAATAAATATCACAAATACAGAATGTAAAGTAATGACAATGAAAGATAACAAAAAAAAACAAGAATTTATCCACGGTACGGTTCAATAAGGGCCTTTATCAAGAAATAACCACAAACTAGAAATATATATATATATATATATATATATATATATCAATCAATCAATCAATAAACCCATAACCTTTCAGGGTCGTAGGGGTACCACATTGGATGCTTCAGCACCTCCAGCGAATTCTATCCTCAGCGATGCGGATGAGTGTGGAAATATCTAGCCCTGTCCATTCCTTGATGTTGTCTGTCCATGTCTTTATTTGTCCTCCTCTGCTTCTTCCACCCTCGACAGTTCCCTGCAGTATTGTTTTTGACAAGGAATCGTGCCTGCATACATGAACGAACCATGCTAGTTTTCGTCGTTTCACATATATATATATATATACATAAACACAAATACACACAATTACATAAATATACACACATACAGGAGAGAGGGGAGGAGGTGGGGGGGGGGGGGAAGATACAATCACATATATGGAAGCCAATACATAATTGTATGAAAGGTGCCCACAGACATACATAAGCGTATAGATATATAAAAGCATACACAATCATGGGTTCACATAGCTATGTGCACATAATCGCACACAAAAAAACCGTCTATGTATGAATATTCTCATAACTCATTTACACCCCCTCGAAATGTATATATACATGCATTAACATCATCTGAACATCATCTATCGACCAAGAAAAGGTTTTTGACAAGGTTAACTGAGGCATACTGTGGACCTACTTAGAAGAATGAAGGATCCACGGGCAACTCCTCAAAATATCAGAGCACTATATCAGAGATGCAAAGCAAGAGTAAGAACACCAGAAGGTATATAAGGTATTCATAATAACATCTGGAGTCAGACAAGGATGTGTATTATTCCCGCTCCTATTCAACATCTATATAGACAAAATAACCAAAGAAACCTTTAAAAAGCAATAGAACATGAAAACGCACCTAAACATGAGAACGGAGAAAAATAAGACAGTAACATAATTAACTAATTGTTATTTGCAGACGATCATGCGTTGATATACACCAATATATCTGAGCTGTAAAAACACTTAAACGCACTAAATACCCATTGTGAAACCCAACAACATGAGAATCAACAAACCAAAATCAGAAACATTGAAAATATGCAGAAATAAATCCGCACTAGAAATATACATAGACAGTGCAAAACTCAACCAAGTAAAGGAGTTTAAGTATCCAGGCAGCGTGTTCTTGGAAGATAGGAGACTAGATAGATACAAGATGTCAAAAAGCGAGCAAAGTTTTATATCAATTAGCACCACTGCTGAAACACCAGAACATCGACATGATCTCCAAAAGAGCGTTAATAAGCACAGTATTCATGCTGACACTATGTTACATTACCAATGCCAGACCTGGACCATGACAGAGAAACTAGAAAAAAAACTCGCAGTATGCGAAATGAAGTGTCTGAGAACAGCACTGGGGGTAACAAAACGAGATAGAATAAACAGACACTATAAGAAATCTGATGAAAACAATATCGTGCAAAGAATACGTAGACACACAAAATATCAAATGGTTCTGCCACCTAATCAGAATGGAACCAGATCACATTTCAATACATAGCCTTCAATAAAAGATCATCTGAAAAGAGAAACAGAAGACCCAGATGGATAGATGACATCAGAGACATACTAGAACACCAAGGCTGCACTATGGTAGCGGCATCACAGTTAGTAAAAGAAAGACTTCAGCTCACCATGACGCCTAGCGGCACACATGGACAAGACAAAATTAACATAAATATTTGCTCATATAAAAATATGTAGCTTGGAATCCACTTTTGCTTGATTGTTTAGTTGAGACAGTAATTATTTGAATCAATTCATCTGGAATGTATTTCAGTTTTGGAGGGCTTGCAAAGTAGATTTTTGCATCAGTTGGGATCACTATCCTTCCTCCAGGTGGGATGTTCTCAGCAGTCAAAGAGTTGTTTCTTTGATGTTTCATTGTTACAACACTCCAGAAACCAATATTAATTGTGGATTTAGGACCAATTAATTTATTCCTCTGATTTCTGGGTTCTATAGGATAGAGTTTCACTGGAACTCTTCACACAAATACTTGATTTTGTTTTGATTGATTTTTTCCTACAAAGATTTCATAAGAAATAATTTTTCCCATCCAGTCATCAATAAATTAGTCGTAGGATGAGGTTAATGACTTCAATTTGGTATACAGTAGGGCACACACTGGAAAGGGCATAATGTGGAATGTGTTGAACAATCTATGTGGGAGACCAGTGTGTAAAATGTAAGATTTATTCTAGTCACTAGCAGATCCACCTGATCAGTTGATAGTAAGTAAGTAAAGTAACCCATAGCATTTATTACTGCTGTAGGGGTGTGAGATGTTAGCGATCTCACATTTCACAGGCTCTGCAAATGAGGGCGGTAGCCATCTCCTCTCCCTCGCAGTCTTTACTTCCCGGATTAATCCGGTACCCATTTAAGGCTGGGTCGACCTGAGAACCGTTGCGATCTGAATACATTTCCGCCTCAACTGGGGAATGAACCCAGGACCACTCATATGCGAAGCCAGTGCGAAGTTGATAGTACTAGCACATGAGTAGACCATACAAAAATTATGGTCACTAAGGCATCTCCCTGGTTAGTTGAGGGTGCTTACACATGTTAAATCTGTTGAATATTTTATCCTTAGCAGATTTGTTTGAATGCAGTGCATTCATCATCATCAAGTGCCGTCTCCGCAACAAAGGTTGGCTGCAACGGATCTCCAACATCCCGTCTCTTGTCTTAGTGGTGCATTCTGCTAGACTGTAACCTGTCCATCGTGTAATGTTACTCTCCCACTTGTATCTCTGCCTACCTCTTGCTCGACTCCCTTTGACTTTACCCTCAAGTAAGGTCTTCAATAAGGTGTCATTTCTTTTAATGTGTCCAAAATATTTTATTTACCTGATCTTTATTTCTCTTAGTAGTTCTTTCTTCATATTAAGTGTCTTTAGCACATCTTTATTTGTTTTTTTCTCTTTCCATGATGTTCTCCCTATTCTTCTATATACCCACATTTGTGCATTAACTAGACAATAATCCCACATTTTCCAGCCATGTTATTTATCATCAACTACCTACTTTGGTCTGGACATATGTGGATACCTGACAAATGCATTCCAAAACAGCTGATGTATGGTAATAATTCTTACAACTGACAGGAATTTAACCAGGTCTGTTCTAGCAGCACCGAATCGCTTTGCAACACAAGTAAACAAGTTTTCCAGTCAAGTACAGAAAACCTGTTTACTTGTCTTGCAAAGCGATTCAGTGCTGCTAGAACAGACCTGGTTCAATTCCCGTCAATTGTAAGAATTTTTCTCATTTATCCTCAAGCTTCCTACTTGAATTTACTTGATGTATGGTAAGCTCCTCAAGAGAAAACAGCTTGACGGTGGACAGAAGAAATTCTTGAAGGACTTTCTCAAAGTGTGTCTAAAGAGCATCAACATTGACGCTACGTCCTGGGAATCTGTCAGATTCGCCCAGTGTGGCGTAGCAACACCAGAAAAAGTTCTTGCATTACAGAAAAGCATAAAATCTCACAAAGACGTGGAGAAAACATACTGCCCTTAAAGACAGAACAAAAAACACACATAAGCTGAATCCTGATCACGTGTCCCAAATGTTGCTGGGGTTTCTATGCCACCAGAGAGATGCAACAACCAAAGTCTGAAACTGTTGTCATGGATGACTATTATTATCATCAAGTGTATCTTTCTCTTTCTAGTTCTCCTGTCTGAGTCATATGCAGACATAGATTTCTCCAATGAATTGAACTGTGGTCAACAGCCCTGAGACAGGACTGTAGAGACTGTTCATCAGAATTTTATTTAAATGGCCATAGTTTTATTATTGTGTTGTGGCATAATGGTAAGTTCTGCAGATTGTCCATGTGCGAACATATTGATGTCACTAATTGCAAACTTTCCACACATGTATTGTAATGATTGTTCCTTTCTTCCAAGCTTGTGGATAGCATCCTCTTTGTAGCTGCATGAGTGAGTGGAATTCAATTTCATGTTTATGGAACATTTGATGATGGACTTCATTTCTGTATGTTGATTAAAATGGATCCATCATTGGTAATAATTTCTACCATTCTCTTGCTTCTAATTTCCATCTTCCTGAATTGTTGTCTAAAAGATTTATCATATATTAACTTTCAACATGGCTCAGTTCTGATAATTGGCTGGATTTGTGCAATAGTGGGTCGTATTACTTTTCTGGTAGTCAATTTTTGTGTAGTTGTAGCCAGATCTACTGTGTAAGTACTCTGACATTGAACTATTTGAGATTAACCTGATAATCTTTGTGCATATATGCTATTTATTATTAGCTGTTTTTTGGCAGAAAAAATGCATAACAAACTTACTATTTTTTATTCTCTCAGGTTACACAAACCGGCAATTCACACTGTGCTTAAAAAATCCTGGACACAAAGAATTCATTCCAATTACAGACTTCGCCACTCATCATTTACCACCACAGTACCAAAGGCAAGAATGGGTGGATTTCATCAAACTTAAAGGTGAAGAAACAGTGCTTATCGAAGCGTATTTTACAAGTGAAGACAGACCTGATGACTTTGGTTTTGCCAATTTAAGAGGACGTACTATGAAACGTCTTGGGAGCGGCACAGCTTTCATTATGGACATGGGCAAAACTGAGGACTGTAATTGTTCAGAAATACAAGGAGTTCATCAAGTCAGTGGGTGTTTTAATGTGATGACTGTGGCACATGTTGTCTTCGATGATCAGGAGGCAAGAAGTGCTGTCATTAAATTCTTTTATAACGATGATAATGATCAGTCTAATGTGGTAATAGCCAAAGGTGTGAGGGTAACCAACGTGGACATGCAGAGTAACAGATCAGTTATTGAGTGCAGAACTCATGATCTCACGTTGTGCCAGCGGTTGTTACATGCTCGACACAAAAGAGCGCAACTCATACAGGGCCCCCTCGCAACTCTGGTCCACCATGAGCCAATGGTTCTTCTAATTTCACACCCGCATGGTTCATCTAAAAGAGTGTCCATAGGCATGCTTCTAGATAAAAAAGAAGAAGGGGAGGTCAAGAGAACTAAAGATGGCATTGAGTTGATTGGTTGTATTCTGACATATAACACACCCACATGTCCTGGATCAGGTGGAGGTACTGTTAATGTGATTGGACAAGGGGATGTTTGTTTAGCTTTTGCCCCTCACAGCGCAGCCAAAAGTGATGGAGAAAATATTAGTGGCCTTGGATGGACTAAATATGTTAAAACCATGGAACTCCGGGTCTAATATTGAGACCTGAAAGGGGAGCACAGAATAGCAACTCTGTTACTTTCCAGGCATGTTGTAAAAAGTGACTAAGGAGGTTTGGGGAATAGAGTTGGGTCCCATTCCAGAGGTAAATGTGACCCATAGGTCATACTAAAGTCGAATGTGTCCAGCCGTAAAGGTGCAGATATCGCAGCTAATCTGTAAACTATGACACACCGCATTCCATTCTCTGGACTACATTCTGTTAAGCAGAGATCGTGAGGTTCGATACTGGGCCATGACGTCTTGTTTACAAGTGCATTTTCACAGATACCTGGAAATTATCACTTGAAGCAGCTGAATTTTGTGCTATGAATGGTGCTCTTGACAGATGACGTGCATTGAGAGGTACATATGGGGGTAACCCAAGTACAATGACATCAATCCACTACCATACCTTTTTAGCCCATTTTAGGCTTACTTCAATTCAAGTGATAGACAAGTCAAAAAGAAAACATTCACAAAAATTTACTCCATTGAATAGATGAAAACCATTCAGCCTTTATTACCCAGTTTGAAGAAAATACAAATTTCATTATAACAAGATACTGTAGCTATGAATTATGAATGATTTTGTGTTAAATATCTTATTTCATGATATAATTGCCAGTATGACCTCATCAAATACAAATGTTTAAAGAAAACATTTTTTACAGTTTTGAAACAAGAAATAACCCAAAAATATGCATATTTAACAATTGCTACAAGTTTGCATAAAATTATCTACCAACTATGTTGTAAAACACTTTTGAAAACTGTGTGTTGTGATGTCAGAGGACAAGATGCAGTAGATGTTCAGAGAAACATTGGTGAATGAAACAGCATGTAAATATATGAACAGAAAACAAATCAGTGTCATGAGAATTTGATTGGATACATTCACTCTTTATCTCCACTACTACTCTATGCTGAAAGTCAAAAGGTTTCACCAATAGCTAATCAGACCAACAACAATGCAACCGTAACTCTCTATTAGATGACATGCATATATAGTGACATTTTTATTACTTCATCTATACAATTATGTATTTTCAACCTCTGAGTAAGAAGCTTCTTCTCAAAGTATTGCACACCACTGAGAGTGGGCGCCTACTGGATATGAAATACCACATTGGAGAAAACACATTGCGCACAGGATTAATGAGCTTTATTACCTATAATTCCTGGGGATCAAAGCAAATATTTCCTGTAGGTCACTAAAATCAACACTTCAAAACATCCATCATGCGAATATACCCTCAGTTTTTATTGTAACTTTAAATACAATATGACAAACCAGGAACAATGTTATAGAAATACGGATTTAATAATAAATAATATATGGCCCGTATAAACATTTGCAGAATTAACCATACAATACAGCACTTTCTACATATAAACTCATACCTGCTTAATTAACCGCTGAAACAGAATCAACTCCAAAAATAACACAAAATTCAGACTCTGCCAGCACACTAGTGAGACAGTGAAACACCACCTGATATCCTGCCCTGCTCTACAAGTTAGTCGAGAAATCATCATCATCATTCCACACAGGACACACTCATAAGTGCTACAATCTCCATCCGAATATATCCACAATTAGATAACTGACAGTTACATTCTCTGCAGTCCATAATAACAACAATCATTTCTGGCCATACTACATTTCAAGCCCAGCTCTTTTATTCTGAACATAGAAAAAGGAATCATCATCCTCATTAATTTGATCATGCAGTTTCTCTTAAAGAGTTAAATATTTCAACATGGTCTATTGCCCTGCCATTCTATATAGTAGCAGAACTTAAAAATCTTTCTCTATAAGATATATATATATTTCTCTATCATGTGGATGCGAAAGTTGGAAAGCCACAGATAACAGACTTGACTCCTTTGAAAATAAATGCCTACGTACCATTCTGAATGTTAAGTGGAGTGACTTTAAATCTAACACTACTATAAGAGAGGAAAGCAAACAAACCTATATATCTTCCTTCATTAGACAAAGGCGTTGGATTTACATCGGCCATGTTCCCAGAATGAACAGCCTAAGAATTCCCCAGCAGTCACTATTTTGGGTGCCACCTGGAGTAAGAAGAAGAGGGAGACCTAGATAAACTCTACGAAGAACCATTAATAGAGAAGGCACGTCAATGAAACCTAAACAACACGCAACAATTGAAAGACCTGGCAACACAAAGACAGAAATGGAAAGCTATGGTTTCTGCCCTATGCGCCACCTATGGCCCTGGAGGAACATAACATAACATATAAGACATGCCTTTTGTTTCAAACTGTAGCATTGAAGTTATTCACTGTAGCATTGAAGTTATTCACTGTAGCATTGTAGTTATTCACTGTAGCATTGAAGTTATCAAGAGATGATGTACAGTGTGTGGTAGATCAAAAACAAAATATATATATACTCTATTATACTTTGTAATATGACCTTGTCATTAGAGGTGAGAAAGGAGTTCTGCAGTGCTATATAACCCATATACTAACATATGGTTGCGAGTCTTGGACAATAAACAAACTGGAAAGAGGGAAATTAGATGTGGAACAGGTATGGAGAGGTGTGCATCTCTGGCGTACTCCACTCTGTATCTCAAACCACTCTGAGAGATCACCCTCTAACTTCACTTTTTGATCTTGGTAAAGCTCTTCTATTAGATAATTCTTTTGAATAATCTGTGAAGCACATGTTCAGGTGCATTGAGAACTCCCTATACTTTTTTATGTATATTATACTAATGCTACACCACAATCTTAGAGAAAAGTTTGATTAATCCATTGGAAATATTCCCATAGGTTGTCATTACTTTCAGGACAATATTACTTACTGAAATAAAATGTACAATTACAACTGTATGCATTTAATTCCATTGTTTCTTATAAGGGTGCCTTTTTTAAAATCTTGTTGGTGGTTGTATTAAAAATACTTATATATATTTATACGTTTTTTTCTGATATCTTTGATGTGGGGAAATAAGGGCTGTTAGTTATTGATCAATAGATGTGATGAAAGATTGATTAACTAGTTGGCCTAGATGTCTTGTTTACATGTGCATTTGAGAACATTCATGGGAATTAGCACTCCAAATTACATTATATGAGAGTAGTCTCTGCAGGCAGAGTGCTGCTTTGTTGAGAGGGGTGGGATACTGAGTAAAATGGAGAAGGGTACATGATCTCAAGGTGGCCAAAAGAAGCACTACAAGAACTCATTAAAGACCTCACTGAAAGCCGTTGAAATAGACCCAAGATACATGGGAGAAGCACAAAACAGATATACATGGCGTTCTACAATAAAAAAGAGCACATCATCTTGTGAAAAGAGGAGAAATGCAGCAGCTCAACAGCGGAGAGTAGCTAGAAAGTCACGGATAGACCAAGATCCGTCTACTGTGGTCATTCCATGCCCGAATTCTCCAAGGACATTTACAGCTCGAATAGGGCTCATTAGCCATCTACGAACTCATAATCAAGGACATATCACTAATTGAATTTTCAATAGTGGATGTAACAAATGGTCATGATCAATTGTGATGGACGAACAACACGCAACACTGAGTAAAATAAAGTCAATCCTCTACACCAACGTTTCTCAACCTTTTTATATGGCGAGCACCACTCACATATAATAGTGAGTGTGTGAGAACCATGACACATATAATAAGATGAAAGTAAAAGTGAACATGAAGACTGACTATATAACCATCTTTATTGAACTGCACACACACCTCTCATTCATATTCCCCACAATAGTGGATAGTAACACTATTTTTTCCAATTAGTACATCAAAGTTTGAATTGTAAAGGTAAGTTCATTGGTACTCGCGAGCAATTTTTAACTGGTATGATGTGAGTCCACATGTCATTACAAGAGTTCAGGGTTGAGAACGCCTGCTCTAAACCTTTTTTTTAACAACCTGCAACCTTCAACTGGCCCAAGTCCATAAAGCCACATCACAATTCAAAGAGGATTCAGGCAGATATGTCTATTATTTTCCTAGTAGTTATAGACTGAATGCTGCATCAAAACAAATAGAAGACATGGAATGTAATAGATATTTCATACAACACTGGAAGATCCTCATTTTATGAATGATCAATGTCTTGTTTTCATAACTAGGAATTGAAAAAAGTGGAAGCAGCTAAAAATGAGATCACTATTAACAAAACAAAAATTGAATGAAATGGAGACAGCAATAATTGTGTACTGTATTGTAAATAAATATAAGTGCACAAAAAATGGATGAAATAAAATTTTACATTTAACAGATAAATAGAATCTACATTTAAACTACAAGACCCGCATCCAGATAGTGAGAAACACAGATCTCAAGTCATTTTCCATTACATCATTTTATATAAAATCTAGAACAGTGTTTCATGACATGAAGCCCATGCCCAACAGGGGGGGGGGGGGCAATTCAAACAAGTTGTAATTAGGTTTCATTTAGGGAATAATTCAATTTTTGAATATAAAAAAATGTGTATAGGCCTATGTACCAGGGGTGCGGTATCATAATTTTAGAAAGACTTAGTGGGACATGGTTTAAAAAAAAGGTTGGGAAACACTGGTTGAGATATTGTTTGTTCCCTTCTGTTTGTCACTAACTTGATAAAGAATTTTTAGCTGAAACATCAATTCCATGTATTTTTCAGCATAAAAATGTATTTTGCCTCATTTTTGTTACTTATATTTGAAAATTAAATGGGAAAATAGATTATCTAATTTATTTTGTTTGTGTGGTAGGACTATTATTGCAATTCATACAACAGCCATTTGTACTCCTGTTATCTTTCTTAGACAGGAAGACCTCAGTGACGCACACACAAAATATTAATATTGTAACAGCAGGTGAGAATCCCTGAAGTAATAGTTTTTCTTGCGATGGTATTTTATTAGCAAGATTCACAATTGCCCTATTAAATAAGATAAGCGCATTAAAGACAGAAAGTATGAGGATCTACAGATCACTAAATTGACGTAGCATCAATATCAAGAATTTTGGTTATATTGAGGCCATGTAATCATATGGACAAAAAGTGGTCAAAATTGATACCACAAATGGCTGCAGCATTTTTTTTAGTATGCTCCTTCCGCCAGATCTCTCTAGTAGAAAGACAATGGTCCTACTAGATTTCCAGCAGGATTTAGTTCAGAGAACAGAAATGCACTATATCACTGTTTTGTTTGCGTCAATGGCCCAACACATCTGACTTCTGTGGGTAGCTGGCTTTTAATGCGATTAAATGTCTAAATACAAAATGGTGGAACATACCCCTCTATAAAGACCCCTCTGAGTAGGAAAGTACATACAAAATTGTGGAATATACCTTCTATAAGGATCCCTCTAAGTACATAACTATATACAAAATGGTGGAACCACTATAAGGACCCCTCTGAGTAGAAAACTATTTCTCAAAGCACTGAACATTGTATGCTGCTGAGAGCTGGAATTTTCTGGGATATGAAAAAAAATCTGGAGAGACACCCATCCAAAAAAGCAAATGCACACAGGAAACAATAGCTTCACCGCTCATAATACCCGGGATCAAATAAATAAATTGCTGTAAATCTAAGCAGGTCTCGGTATTCGAGAATATGGGAAGCATTTCTACTTTTGATCTGTAGATTTGACCGAGAAATCAAAACTAGTATTCCAAAAAGAATTGACAGGTATACTATTTGAAAATTATTACTAAAATATAAAAATATTAGTATACAGTGTAAAACAAATATTATGAATAGAATAATCATACTTTCCATATTTGTAGAAAATAAAAAAAGTAGCATAATACATTTTGTCAGTTAAGTCGCTTTTATTCTGCTTACTGAGTGCCAAGTTGGTTGTTTTTTTTAAATGAACAACTTGTTACAGGAACTCCCAAGTTTATCTTCATGACAGAAAGTAAAATAAATGGATGGATTTATCCATTTGGGAATAAGAATAATTGGAGAAATGGAAGAATTAATGGAAACAAAAACAAAGAAATTAGAGGTTTAAAAAAAAAAGAGATGAAAAGTTAAACAATATAGACACATTTTTTGAAACTGTGAAATATTATTAGAAGAAAATATTACCTGGCAAGGGGAAGACTAATATATAAATAGGAAGAAACATCAAGATGTGGACAAACAATAATATGGCAGAGTTAATCATCTTGACAAAGGACAATCCATTGAAACCCAAAAAATTCAGTCTTCATATTAAGAATCAATCTCATAGACACTATCAGATACTGTGAATACTCAAAATGTATGAAAGAGGTCACTAAGTACAGATGCACTCTGGGAATATAAACTTGAAATAATAACACATATAAATTATCAATACAAGTTTAGCTGTTGTTTTCATCATGAAACTGTGCTAAAAATCTGAGATATTTATTTTCTATGAGATAACAGAGTGATTCAGAGGATGATTAATTCATTATGTGTTTATGTTTGGGTCATTTTACATTTTATGTTTGGGTCAAAGGCCATGAGCTCATAGACAGCTGGATCTACAACCAACAGTATGACCTTTGTCCTGCTGTGAGAGAGAACCAACACATTCTTTTCTCTGGACCACATCCTGGAGTTTGAAATGAATGCAGAAGAAAAAAGACATCCTCAAAATGTAACTGATCAGAAAATAGTCCAAAATAACAAAAATTCCCCATTTTAAACAGGAGGGAAAAAAGGAATATGGCAGTAACATAGGGAGCTCAACAAAATAAAAACGATAATAGATGATAATAATTTATAAATGATAATATAACTGAAAGACACCATTCAGGTCTTTAATCGCAAAGCATATCCCATATATTTCATTATTATAGCGGGATGTGAACAAAACAAGATTCAATGCACATGTTCATTGGTAGTGTATGACGATTTGCACATTGTTTTCATTTTATTGCACAGTCTAAGAAATCACATCACTTGCAGGATACTGCTAGATTTTAGGACCCTGGAAGGGGGAAGGCCAGGGTTAGGTATAGTGTTTACAATAAATCTAATACTAGTACATGTCACACCTCTTCGATCATTTATTACTTCCCCTGACAATAACTTAAAACTTTTACGGACGCAAAATTCTTAAAGCAGGAAGTAGTATGGGGTATGCTCTGTGATTACTGTTCCCACCATTATTATAGATGAACAATATATCATTTCTGAATAACTGAAATTACAGATTCGTTAAAAAGTACACTTAGGTCTACTGTAGTAGTAAATTAATAGCCCACTCAAATATTATAATTTATGCAAATTGAAGAATAAGTTTAGGAAATAGGAAATGGAAACAACATTCAATCTTAATATCATGTTCCATATAGAAATTAAAAATACAATAGCTGTAATCCAGTTTTATAACAAGTTGTAAAAAAACATGCTCACAGCACCACGGAAAACTACACGTGTGATGTGTTCATAGTCAATTTCACATTAATTTAAAAAAAAAGTATGAACAGACATAGAAAATGTGTTACCAATAGTAAAACAACACTTTGTATTTGCCCAGTATTGCTGCAGATCCCATTTTTCCAGCTTGTTTGGTTACCACTGACATTCTCATTATTTGATCTTTGTATTTTACATTAACACTTTGCTGGAAAAATTTGACGATCCCATGTATTTCCAATATGGCTGCTTTCATGGAATACAGTTTTTCGGCATAGTTTGCTGGCGAATGCTTTAATAATTCTGCATTTCTCGCAGGTAAGTTTGTTCGATATAATGAAAGTAATGTACAATGATGACCAGAATTATAAGAAATACTATTCTGGCTCTTGGGGTGAATCTGGGGCGTAAAAATTCATAATGACATATTGAAAATGGCAAACGGGTGTGGTATGATTTCATTTTAACACTTTCACTATAGTGGATGATTTTGTTGTCAAAACAAAATGTTCACTGTCATGAACGGCTTTCGCTATCAGTGAATATGACTTTCCGTTAGGAATTTTGTTGACTCTATACACTTGTTTTATTCAGTGTGGCTCTTCCCATTTATTATAAATATTCCAATATTGCGGCGCTGGTCAATGAATTGATTCAACGTCGACAATTGGAAATTTATTTTATTGCAGTTTTTAATGAACATTTCAAAATTGACAATGTAGCTGATGACACGTGGTCAAAGGTGACTATACAGACTTTTTTTTAAAGAAAGAAATAGCCATAAAATGAACTTAAAATGTTCAGATCCAGAACTTGAACTATAATTCAAGTAATGACGGTCATAATTTTGATAAGAGATAGTTCTATGGATCCAGGAGGAAGTGACACCCCTTCAAAAACCAGTGCTGGCACTGCCATTGCTAGACAAAATCAGTCATAAAAAACTTGGAATGAAACCTTTGTGGTAAAAGCTTGAGATGAACGTATGCATGAAGCTTATTCTTGTCTGAACTTTTAAATTTTAAAAGCCCTAATGTTATTGTTTGATTTTAAAATTATTTTTTACAATGATCAATGGCAAATCTCATCATAAATAAAAATAGCATAGCAGTGGTAAACACTTAGATTAAAAAGGCGTGGTAGCAAAATCGTTGAATCCTTTTTTTTTTCAAGAATATCACTGTCACCTTTTTCTAAAATGTGCAAACATCCTTGCTAATGGAATATAAGTATATTATTGATTCTGTTTAGCAGCCTCAGTGATACACTCCCATTTTCATGGTCAACTCTAACTTGGGTTCACATAGCAAGATTTTGTTAACCTTTACCACACCATCGCTGAAAAAACCCACACATTTCTTAATGTAACACCCTTAATGCCATAGTAGCAATGTTTCTGCTCACCACTATGCTGTCTGAATCTGTGTATTTGACTACATTTTTCATTTTGAAGTGTTCATCGAAAAGAGAAGAGAGAACCATCAAACTTTGACTAGCTTACATTACTGTATGTTTTCCCTTTAAGGATTGAAGGGAGGCATTTTACAGACAGCGGAAATAAAGACCGCTTTCCATAGCAGTCATTGCAATGTGTACAGCAAGAATTTTTATTGAAAGATAAAATCGAGTGGTTCGAACCGGATATTCCAGAGACCTCACAGTTCTGAGATTGACATTCTAGCAATTTGGCTACAAGCACCACTTTTGATACGATCATGCAAAATTCACCACAAAAACAAGTAATGGCAGCAAAAATATTACTGAGCCAATGAACTTATATACTCTACAGTAGCTCTTGTTACAATCATTTTTACACAAGGTTTGTCTTTTGCTTAGTCATTCTTGGCCACCCTCTCTATAGTGGTCCTAATTCTGTCCCTCGAAATAATGGACCAGAAAATTTTCCATGAAGCATTTTGTAGCCAGTTTCCTCACTCATAAAATAGCAGGTTTATGCCTTCATACCTTGTGGTTATAAAGCACTTCCTTACTAAGGCATGGGGTTTAATTTATGTGCTGCATTGTGAGAACAAGGCACATTGTGTTTGTCTCTCCTCTCGTTTCTGCTGCAATTCTGTTACTATCTTCATTCTATGCGCATGTCAGCTTCATGCCCATTCTTTCAGATCACACATAAGATTGATCTTGAATGTAGATAAGTTCTCATGTATGTTACCAATTTCAACACAATGGAAATTCACTAAAAATGTCTTCCTTACAAGTCACTCAATCTACCTTAAAGATAGCAATAAATTATTTTGGTTTGTACACCCTCTACTAAAAATAATACCCACAGATTATTTATATAATTTCAATGGTCTAGTTCGATGTTAACAAGTTCTGTATGGGACGGTTCTGGAAGTAGAACTTTGAACAAGCTTCTTAATCTCTGTATAGAATCACTGAGTCCAACATTTGGGTTTGCTCGCTGTGCCCACACTTCTCTGAATTGCTTGATGAGTTCTAGCAACCTGATTTTAAAAAGTGACATAAATTAAACAATAATAAAATATGGATAATGTAAGACTGAAATTTGAAGAGAATTCTAACTATATGGATAATGTAAGACTGAAATTGGAACAGAATTCTAACTATATGGATAATGTAAGACTGAAATTTGAAGAGAATTCTAACTATATGGATAATGTAAGACTGAAATTGGAACAGAATTCTAACTGAGGACACTCTACTGGAAGGAGATATGATAATGCAACTTAAAGAATTTCGAATTAAGATTACCCCTAGGGCGAGCCGGAAAGGGAGACAGAGGGACATCTAAGAAGAGTGTGTGTAAACAATGAGCTACAGGAACCATCAGCAGGCATACTCTTCACCATGTGCTGGGGGAGACAGAGTACCTATGATTTTCCCAGTGTGCACAAACATTGATTAACAAAACTAAATTCAAGTAGGAAGCATGAGGGTAAATGAAAATTCTTACAGCTGATAGGATAATCCTCATGCTTCCTACATGAATTTACTTGTATAAGATATTATTTGAAGCAACATTGTTCTGTCTCTATGTTATTTATGTTTACAAGAAGGCCTTTAGGTCCTTGTGTACGAATATGAATGTCCTATGTTTGTGTTCCTGAGAATACTTAAATACTTGTATGGGATGTTCGTTGATGTTGTAATAGTCCTTGTTTCGACTGGTCGTTCTCAGTGATTTGAGTACACAGGTTGAATGTCTTGATGAGATCACATCTTTTTTTGGGGGGATGTGATTGGTCAAGTACAGAAAACCTGTTTACTTGTGTTGCAAAGCAATGCGATGCTGCTACAATGGTTCAATTCCCATCAGCTGTAAGAATTATTCACAAAACTAAACTGTTGAATTATATATCGTTTGTTATTTTGCGATGCACAACAAGAACCTACAAGACCAAGATGTTTCTTCTTATTCTGTTTTCTTTCTCAATTTCTGCAAATTATCAGTCTGAATTGTGTTCACTCCACACGTTACTAAACTTCTGCAGATTATCAGGACATAGTCTGGAGGATGGGTTGTGTTCACTCTACGTGATGAATTTATAGCTTGGCTGCAATATCTACGTCTTTTATCCCGACACATCCGACTACAGTACAGTTTCTGGATCATGTTGATCCAATATGAGATGGGAATCAACTCCATCCAAAAACCTCCTTAGTTGTATCTTATGACGTGCATGGAAGGTAAACTGTGTTGTTCCCCTTTCAGACATGCAACATACAGGTGTAACACATTTAAGATGCGAATTTTCCAAAAGAATTGAGAGCACTTCATGTAAAAAATAAGAAAACACTCTCCTAATAAAGTACAGGAAAACCAAACAATTGCTTACTTATTGGCTAAATCAGTTCTTGTTGTGACAGTCAGATTACTGATTCCGAAGTTGACAACTCCAAAACCAGTTTGCTTGTCTGGTTTACGGCCTGAGAGTACCAGAGCCTTACCAATCCTTCAAGATAAAATATTAATGAACCAGTCGAATATTATGCATATGTTATAAAAAGCATAAAAACTATATATATATTTTACATAAATTAAATATGTATGCAGGATCAACAAGAAAAACTGTTCTCAGCGATAAAGTATCACAAACTCATGTGGTGTAAAAAATATATAAAAGCAAGATTTCCTTTCAAAGACCATTAAGTGGGGGACTGTTGAAGATGGGAAAAGATAGGACAAAAGAAATCCTGAATTCATATATATCAAGACAGACTTTAATGACAGATTCAGGACAGAGAAGCATGAGAGTTTTTTATGTTAATATTTCCAAAGTCTATCTATCTAACTGGTTTTTCTGGATGTGTGGTTTTTTTTTAGTAACTTGTTTATTTATTGAGTTATTGATTGGAAATAATACAGATAAGTGGATGCTGGATATGGTTGTGTTGTTTGTTTGTATGTGTCCGTTATATGTGGACAACCAATATGGACATTGAGGACAATAACAAATGCACATAAAGGACTTACAGTTTTGAGGTAATCCATCATGTCAATAGACGAACCAGTCTCCTCACCACTACTGACAGCATTTACATCACTAATATCTTATATAATATTATAGTAATATTACACCACACAAGACTTCAAAATCATTGTTAGAATCTGCATTAACCTGTAGCAACCAAGAGAAAAATTTTCCCAACTAACTCTGGAACCGCCCATTTCTTATGATTTTTTGTTTTTCTGAAAGTTTTTGCTTTTTTTATAACTTTTTTTTAAAGATTGATTTATAATTCTGAGATAATAGAGATACATGGATGCTGAAGATGGTGATATTGTTTGTTTGTGTGTTAGGGGTATATGTACAACCAACATGGACAGTGATAACAATGACAAAAGCATACGCACATAAAGGACTTACTGGTAGAAATAACAACATAGATACATCTTGTCAACTATCATTATCAACTGATTATCCACTAATCAATCATATATATATATATATATACACACACACACCATAATATATATACACCATAATATATATAACACACTGAAGCCTTCGAAATCTTTGTACGAAATCAGTATCCATGAAGAATTAACAAACAACTGTGTCATTAAAGTTAGGTTCATAAAGTATGGCTTGCAAACGTGAAGAGGTCGAATAAATTACGACAGGGTATTTATATCGGCGCAAGAAATTTAGGGACAACCCCTTTCACAAATAGATATTATAAAAGCATGATGGGAAATGTTGTCCATGACTAGAAATAGCTACCCCAATAGTGACATAATGAAATCGGTGTCTATGGAAAGATTAAACATGCTGAAAAATAAGACATAGGCTGCTACAGGTTAAGAAACCAACAGAAAGAATTGTAAGGCAAGCATTGTTCTGGAACCCACAAGGTAATAGGAGAACCAAGAAATACCTGAAGAAAAGGATTAAGATTAATTTTAATTTAATTAAAATGTTCATTTATTTTGATCAATAATTTTGATGATGAAATCTCATAGAGGTGTATACTTACTTGCAGGCCAGGAGCATAAGCTCTATAGTTAGCTGAACCTCTGTCTTGATAGCCTCCCCATAAATACACTGTGAGTTCACCTCAGAAAGACCTGTCTGGCATTTTCTCAGGTGTTTTGTGACATGCTGATGGCAAGTAAAGAATTTATGATTCAGCCAATCAAAAAAAATCTGACATGTATGATAAAATCATTAATTATTCTCAGATGTCAACTTAAATATTTTTAAAGAAGGTAGTGTTCTATTACAGAGGTTGCTGAAACTTCTGAAGAGAGTTCTGAAAAAGCACTAGCAATGACCATATCAGTGTTTCCTACTTCTGATACACTTTCACTGCAAGCATTAACAATCTTATGATGTAGATAAAGGATGTGACAAAAGCACTGTCATGGCTGATATCACAAAACTATTCTCATTCATGTATACACTCACTTAGCAACTTTATGTATAATCTTACTTAGCGACTTTATGTATAATCTTACTTAGCAACTTTATGTATAATCTTACTTAGCAACTTTATGTATAATCTTACTTAGCAACTTTATGTATAATCTTACTTAGCAACTTTATGTATAATCTTACTTAGCAACTTTATGTATAATCTTACTTAGCAACTTTATGTATAATCTTACTAAGTATGATCATAAAGTACTCACCTGCAAAGCATCAGTAGATAGAAACTCAAGAGGAACACCATCAGGATGAATGAGGAATCTGTACAGAATTGAACCTTGTTCTTCTGGCAAGTCACTAAAATCTTCACCTGTTTGAAAACAGCACACACATTTCATGAATATACAAATTAGGGTATGTTTGATTGCTGGTCTTGAAATGTGGTGTGGCTAGAAATTAACATGATTATGTCCCGCTGAAGACAGATGTGTCGGGCAATTAGCGCATATAAAATGGCGATACAACGCCTTTACAATCTCTGGACTACATTATGCTGGAAATCTAGTAGAAGCAGTGCCCTGCTAGAGATCCAGCGGGAGTTTGAGAATGAACGCTGAAGAAGAATATTATTATGGGCTGCAAAGAATGTTTGTCAATCAACAGAGAACAAACTGTCAGCCGTAGTGTAATAGCAGATATACTCAGGGGAAGACCAGAGCACCTATAGATTTCTGCAGTGATGATATCTTGATTAATTAGCTATTTATAGCTTGAACTGACTGAAAAAAGGAGTAGAGGATTGACTTCATTGCAGTCAGGTTTCCCACTGCTCTCAACAACGTAGAACGAGTCTGCCTAGAGTACAACTCCAAGCAAGCGTCTTTAGTGCCAAGCAATAATTATAATGCCCAGGGATATCAGAAAAAAATATACACTTGTAATTAAGACACCTTAACCCGGGATTGAATCATGACCCCTTAGCACATCAAATGGCTTAACTACTATATCAGGGAGATCTTCCATTTCAAGGCATATGGCTTCACCACTAACACAGGGAAATTCTCCAGATTATATCAAATAGTTTCACCACTATGTCAAGGGAGATCCCCAGATTCAGACAAATGTCTTCACCAATATGTCAGGGAGATCCTACAAGTCAGAAAGATATGTATAATGATGGTTCCTATAACTCCCTCGCTGGACTCATTTTTATCCATCACAATTCTACTGTGCTTCAACGGACAGCAACTGCCTCCTTTGGGGTGCAGTGCCTGGAGATATCCCTCTACAATTAATATTAGCAATTCTTGACACATAAAAAGTTGACCAGCCAAATTATGAAATTCTGATTAAAATGTTTCCAGGATGCACCACGTATAGTTGCTCTGGACTCTTCGTTAGTAAATCCAGAACAAAAAAGTGTAAAAAGTTTGAATTCCAACCCAGGAAATTACACATGTACAATGTACATTCCTTTAGCATGTCTAATTTTGATTTCAGGTTCCATATCTATAAAAACTCATAACCCTTAAGGGCATTGGATGTGTAAACGTAGTCATTCAACCATTTCTATCTTTGGTGATGCAGATGATAGTAGGAAAAAAACCATAATGATTCATTGATGCTGTCTGTCCATGATTTTATTTATATTTCTTGCTCCCCAACTTTTGACAACTGTTCTTTGCAGGATCATTTTTGACAAGGAGTTATATGTTGACTTACATGTCCAAACCAAGCAAATTTGCATCTTTTCCAAACAGTGATTCTTGTGACCTGTAAGCATCCCTATTTTATTTATTTACACATTTGTCTTATGCTCTTTATAGGAAATACATATAATTTATCTATAGCACTTACATATATCTGAAGGTCTACATTCATATTTGAGATTATGTAAACATAAAACAGGAAATGTAAGAAGATTAAAAATAACATTGCTTGTGCATTCTATACCTGTTAGAATAACATGAACTTACTTCCTTGATTTCTTGCTCTACGGATTGCATAAGTTTCAGCTTGGCCAAGCTCTATAACAATATTGCCTAGAGCCCCACCTAGGTCTCTGAATACATGTTGATTCAATAATGCAGGCAAATTACTCTCTAAGACATCCTGGGAAATAGATAAAATGCAAAGTACTCTTTAAAACAGGGATCCCAGCCTTTTCAGATGGCGAGCACCAACCACATGTAATACTGAGTGTGCGAGCACTAACCACATGTAATACTGAGTGTGCGAGCACCAACCACATGTAATACTGAGTGTGCAAGCACTAACCACATGTAATACTGAGTGTGCGAGCACCAACCACATGTAATACTGAGTGTGCGAGCACTAACCACATGTAATACTGAGTGTGCGAGCCCCAACCACATGTAATACTGAGTGTGCGAGCACTAACCACATGTAATACTGAGTGTGCGAGCACCAACCACATGTAATACTGAGTGCGAGCACTAACCACATGTAATACTGAGTGTGCGAGCACCAACCACATGTAATACTGAGTGTGCGAGCACCAACCACATGTAATACTGAGTGTGCGAGCACCAACCACATGTAATACTGAGTGTGCGAGCACTAACCACATGTAATACTGAGTGTGCGATCACAAACCACATGTAATACTGAGTGTGCGAGCACCAACCACATGTAATACTGAGTGTGCGAGCACTAACCACATGTAATATTGAGTGTGCGAGCACTAACCACATGTAATACTGAGTGTGCGAGCACTAACCACATGTAATACTGAGTGTGCAAGCACTAACCACATGTAATACTGAGTGTGCGATCACAAACCACATGTAATACTGAGTGTGCGAGCACCAACCACATGTAATACTGAGTGTGCGAGCACTAACCACATGTAATACTGAGTGTGCGAGCACTAACCACATGTAATACTGAGTGTGCGATCACAAACCACATGTTATATTGAGTGTTTGAGCACCAACCACATGTAATACTGAGTGTGCGAGCACTAACCACATGTAATACTGAGTGTGCAAGCACCATCCACATGTAATACTGAGTGTGCGAGCACTAACCACATGTAATACTGAGTGTGCGAGCACTAACCACATGTAATACTGAGTGTGAGAGCACTAACCACATGTAATACTGAGTGTGCGAGCACTAACCACATGTAATACTGAGTGTGCGAGCACTAACCACATGTAATACTGAGAGTGCGAGCACCAAAACATATAATAGGATGAAAGGGAAGTTGAAAACTGGTCATAACCTTTATTCTTCATTGCACCGTACATATGCCCCCTCGCTGTTCCTTCCCACCTTAATCATTGAAAGTAACAATATTTATTTGTTTGCACAACAAAGTCTGAATTGTCATGATCGTTAGTGTTTATGAGGACTTTTTAACTTGCTTGTCGCAAACACCACATGACATGTGAGCACTAGCACTGGGTTGTGAAAACCTGCTCTGACATTGTATGAAATCGATGAAAAATGCAAGGTATTTCCTAAGACATTCTAGGAAATGGATAAAATAACAATATCAAAGATATTTATTTTACACTGTGATATAACCAAAATAGATTGCTATCATAGGTTGAAAGAGATGGGCCAAACCACAACCTCCTTTATAGATTATGGTAAACGCTCTGATATTACCACATTGAACTAACGTCTGCGGTTGAAAGGACTGTTCTTCATCATAAGATGTAATGTTTATTTAAATATAAAAAGATATTTCCATTTGCTCATTAACCCTCAGAGGTCGTCATGACAGGATAATATGAACTGCAATCTCCATTATTTTTATAGGGCCATACACTCTGACATAACAAATTACATTCAAGTCTGCAATTGAAATAGTCATTCCTTATCATAAAAGGTGGATTTATTATTGTCTGCTGAATTAAAAACTGTAGCAGCCAATGCTAAGTTTGATTCTGCATGTGTATTGTGTAACTGTTGTGTGGTGTTGTACAGAGTGTTGGTGATTATGAAGGGTCCTGTAAAACATCTGTTCTATCTGAAAAAAGTTGTGATCATTCCAGTGTCTTCTGTGATTCTAGAATTTGTATGTGAACAGATGGAAACATCACGGGAATGCAGCATTTAAAGATCAAGAGCAATTATATTGATGTTAGCATGTTAAAGTGACCCAAGCTAGCATTTACTGAACCGCACTGCATGAAGTTAAAAACAAATTGTGTAGCAAATGAGGTTTAGTAGTTCCTAACATCAATGTAATGATGACCAGAAGAGAACAAGTAATACCAAACATATAGTTAGAAAAATAATGAGGTTCTTAGGAAAATGGACACTAAATGAGAGTTACTTATAAACATCATAAAAAGTCCATATCATAAGTGAAAACAGATGTGCCAGGCCGATGGCTCAAATAAAATGGTGAAACAGAAACAATACATTTCCATTATCTGGACTACATCCTATTGAAAATCTAGTAGGACCTTTGATCTACTACAAGATAAATCCAGTGGTAGTTTCAGAATGAACTCTAAAGAAGAAGAAGAGTTTTGGAAAAGAATGTAACAGGCAAAAATTGAGGGTGAAAGAGACAGATGATGTTCTTTTCTTTTCTGTGTTTGCTACTTGATGTATACACAGTCAGACAAGTCTTATAGATGAACTCCCTTGTCTGAAGCTCTTCTTTGGTTCTATATTATCTCTGCTTGCAGGGCTGCACCATTGGGCCAATATGTCTCTCTATGAATAAATATTGCCGTCATACAGATGATGTTAATGAGAAGATTTTGGATAGTTTGGTATGGTAGAGAGAACAGCAGTGGAGTTGATGGGAGACAGCGGTGGAGTTGATGGGAGACAGCGGTGGAGTTGATGGGAGACAGCGGTGGAGTTGATGGGAGACAGCGGTGGAGTTGATGGGAGACAGCGGTGGAGTTGATGGGAGACAGCGGTGGAGTTGATGGGAGACAGCTGTGGAGTTGATGGGAGACAGCGGTGGAGTTGATGGGAGACAGCGGTGGAGTTGATGGGAGACAGCTGTGGAGTTGATGGGAGACAGCGGTGGAGTTGATGGGAGACAGCGGTGGAGTTGATGGGAGACAGCGGTGGAGTTGATGGGAGACAGCGGTGGAGTTGATGGGAGACAGCGGTGGAGTTGATGGGAGACAGCGGTGGAGTTGATGGGAGACAGCGGTGGAGTTGATGGGAGACAGCGGTGGAGTTGATGGGAGACAGCGGTGGAGTTGATGGGAGACAGCGGTGGAGTTGATGGGAGACAGCGGTGGAGTTGATGGGAGACAGCTGTGGAGTTGATGGGAGACAGCGGTGGAGTTGATGGGAGACAGCGGTGGAGTTGATGGGAGACAGCGGTGGAGTTGATGGGAGACAGCGGTGGAGTTGATGGGAGACAGCGGTGGAGTTGATGGGAGACAGCGGTGGAGTTGATGGGAGACAGCGGTGGAGTTGATGGGAGACAGCGGTGGAGTTGATGGGAGACAGCGGTGGAGTTGATGGGAGACAGCGGTGGAGTTGATGGGAGACAGCGGTGAAGTTGATGGGAGACAGCGGTGGAGTTGATGGGAGACAGCGGTGGAGTTGATGGGAGACAGCGGTGGAGTTGATGGGAGACAGCGGTGGAGTTGATGGGAGACAGCAGTGGAGTTGATGGGAGACAGCAGTGGAGTTGATGGGAGACAGCAGTGGAGTTGATGGAGTCTATACAGTGGATAGAATGATGTGGAGATCAATGATCACCTACACTTAGCATTAAATGGGGGATTAAACCCTCTGTCTGAGGCACAACACTTTCAACCTAAGACCAGAGTCTTTGTTAGTTCTACCTTCACATTCAGGCAAATCATATCTACAAGCCAGGGTCAAAGGAGTACTACATTGGTACAACAGTCCTCCAGCGATTTTCAGAAATGCAGATGAAGAAAAATCCCAACCTGGCCAGTCCTTGATGTTGTCCATACATGATTTTCTTTGTCCTCTGATTCTTCCACCATCATCAGTTCCCTGCATTTTTGACAAGGAATCGTTGGCATACATGTCCAAACCATGAAAGTTTTTGTCATTGCATTATAATAGTGATCTGCATTTGTTCTCAAACTTCTGCTGGTTAGCAGGATGTAGTCTAGAGAACGGAATGTGTTGTTTTATGGTTTACAGTTTGGCTGCGAAAGCAGCCATTGTGCCTAACACATCTGACTTCAACTTTGCTTTTGGGTCACTTTGACACTTGGACAGCCTATGCCACCTCAAAACCTTCTTAATGACCTTGTAAGACATACATGGCAGATCAGTTTTGCTATTCTTTGCTTCCCCTTTGACACGATGGTGATCTGTAAAACAAATATATATATATATTTACCTTATTAATTTTCTTGTTCCATGCCAAGCCTGCAGCTGATAAGATACCAGGCCAGGAGAATGGTTGATGGTTGAGATGTCCTTTCCCCGTCCAATCACAGATAACCATGCCTAGGGCACCTTCGGTGTTAGCTGCTGCTGATACAATGTTGCTAACAGCTGCTGCTGGACAGCCAGCAAGACTGAGGAATGAAAGAATAAAGTTAGTGTCCTCCTTATAATCCATGCCATGTAGAGCTGGTTATTATGTCTTTCCACAGCCTTCTGTTTTGTGTGCTGTCAATCACTTTTGATACTGATGTTCTCTAATGTCAGTTTGCCTAGCATTTTCTCTATTTTTCTTTCCCCTACCCCTTTCAACTTGCTTGTTGAGAGTACTCCATATTTCCTCTTCTCGTGATGTGTTTAAAAAATTTGGTGTCTCCTTCTGATGCAGGTGAGTATCTCTCTTTTTAAAATTAATTTCTTTCAAGATATTAAAGAAATAATAATGCATAGTTTTCATTTCTAACACAGTGAGATGGAGATGGTGAAACCATATCTCTTCTCTGTTCTTATAATTTTATTTTGTGTGTTTATGTCTTTTGTGTTTGTTTCTTGATGAAGGTCCCTGTAGTACCGTAATGTAAAAAAAGTATGTGTCCCTTGTTTTATTTCTTTTTTACATTACTTTTATTATTTGTTAGTTAGACCAGTAACAATAATACATTATCCTAGTTATTGCTAATTATACTCAACTTGTTCTGAACATTAGTTCTGAAGCTATTTCAAATATTCTTGGAATTTAAATTTCGACACAGGTCACCCATTCAACCAGTTTTAACCAAATGGTTGAAGACTAAGATGCACTGAAATGACCCCAAGTTTTTAAACAAGCATTTCTTGGAGATAAATATTATCAACTGGACGTGACAACCTACAAGGAGATATTGTCCACCTAATGACATCAAATTCATATTAGGTATGTTGATTATTCTCTCGCACACTGGACACATATGTGGGTGCTCAGATCTCCACTTCAGTAAATCTCTCAGGGTATTGCGACTGATGGTTCCTGTTCTATGTTGGTTCAGTGCTTTCTTTAAATTTTTGTTCGTTCTTCTCTACGGTCCATGCCTATTCTTACTCCAAATTTGCACATTCTCCATATCTACTCAGGCTCATGTCTCTAAAAATTCTCCAGTCATGCATGCCCCTGAAGAGCTCTGAGTATGTCTGCTCAATCCATAGGCAGACCATCTGTTATGGTGATGATGCTGGCTAATTTGTTAGCACATTCATTTTCCTCCACACCCGTGTATCCAGGGGCAAAAATGAAAATAATTTTCCACAGTGATGTCCACTTTAAGCACTCTCCAATGACTCCACCCATCACCTACGCACATCTTCTGTTTTGACTTTCTGAATCATATTCATTGACTCACTCAATAATAACAATAATAATAAAACCCATAACCTGTCAGGATGTCCCATTGAGACATTTAGTGCAGAAAGATCTCCACCCATCTCTATCATCCTAATGAATTTGGAAACTTGTCACTGTCTAGTCCTTATTATCTAACCTTATCTTCTTCCTCTCTCCACTGTACCTTGAAGAAAATATCTCATTACGTGCTCGTACCATACGAGTGTACAAAGTTTCACTATGTACTCCGAGGAATAGGCTTGTGGTTCCAGTCAATTTAGTGCATGCAATATGACAAGCACTTAAATCATTAGACAGCTTGTTGCTGCAGTGAAGGCCTCACTGACTCCATGAACTGTTCTTCCGCGTGATTTGGAAATAAAAGCCCATGCACACTGGTAATCGCGGATGACCGACCCATCTGTGAAAATAATATCTGTATCATCTGCATGTCTACAGGTGAGTGCCTTTTTCTCAGCATCCACACTCACATGGCTACATTTCATGTACTATGTATTGAGTCTAATGATGGTCTTGAATATCTCCTTAAAGACAAAGGGAACATATATCAAGTATCACTACAATATCAAATTGCAGCCCCAAATAAACACTACATTAATTGACAAGTCAGTAACCAAGGCAACAAACCAAAACACCCTTAAGTCCATTGCACAAAAGACTATCGACTCCTACCCAAGGAACCATACACAGATGGGTCAGCCTTCAAAGCCACCATCAGTGCAGGATATGACTCTCTCACAGTCCTCCCTGACAAAATATCAAGAGTTATCTGCTCCTCATGGAGAGTTCTGCAGCAACTATGATGCAGAAGTGTATATATCGGAAACACTCTCACACATCACCACCAAGTATACAAATGATACAACACGTCTAAAGAACCTAGTAATGCTCACAGACTCCCTGTCTGTTTTACAAGCCCTTGAAAACTGGAATCCCACAGCAGAGAAAATTATAAGCAACATACTTCAAGCTATACACTTGCATTCTATGGCATCAATACTTCACTACAGTGGATACCAGGCTACACAGGTATCAGCAGGAATGAAAGTATGATAAACTGGAAAAAAAGAGAGTCAATATGCCCCAACCCGGAGTTTCCACCAACCTTAGAATAGCTAAATACATAAACCACAACAGCTATAAACAACAATGCTGGTTCAAAAGGATACAAAGTTCTTGAGACTAATGGGAATTGAACCAGTCCATTCAACAGCACCAAATCGCCTAGCAACTATTGAATACGCGTTCTTCCGTACTTGACTAACCGCATCTCCAAAAAAAGATGCGATTTCATCAAGCCATTCAAACTGTGCACACAAAGTCACCAGAACGGACCGATCAAAACAAGGACTATTACAACAACAAACATCCCGTACAGGTTTTTGAAATATCCTCAGTAACAACAAACATATAACATAATATCCATATTTAGTTATACAAGGGCCGATAGGTCTTCTTGTAAACATGGATAACATATATAGACAATACAATTTTGCTTCAAATAATTGTTTATACAAGTAAATTTAAGTAGGAAGCCAGAGGACAATTTTTTAAAAATTCTTGAGACTAATGGGAATTGAACCAGTCCGTTCAACGGCACCAAATCGCCTAGCAACTATTGAATACGCGTTCTCCCGTACTTGACTAACCGCATCTCCAAAAAAAGATGCGATTTCATCAACCCATTCAAACCGTGCACACAAAGTCACCAGAAGGATAGCGCTATATGCAGATATATCCCAACCAAATCCAAACTACAGCATTAATATACTACACCGCAAAGATAAAACCTGCAAACAACACATGTACAACTTAACAAACACATACAAAGGATTACCGCTGACCATACACCAAACTGCAACAGACAAGAGGAGGAAACAGTAAAATACCACCTTATTGAATGCACTGCATTACAAGACCTATGAAAACAAACGTTACCACCAAACCCCTTCATCACTAACATCCTTTATACAAATACAACACAGCTGAAGAAGATACACACCAAACAACACTTGGCACATGGACGAAAGAGTGAAAGCTTGCAAACCCGGGGATTGAATACGTAAGTATATCAAATTGCATTATTAACTTGTCTTACTGATAAAGATATTGATTGGATACAAGTATCTTATTGGTAAAAAATGCAACATATTGTAATATTACCAGACAATTAATAATATTGAAAGCTTGACTTGCCCTGGCCATGTTAAACTTAATATTTGTAATAGCTGAAAGATAGTTTCCATATGGTATGTGCAGTATGCTATAGAAATTATCAACCAATTAAGTGCTGCTGTCTCCCTCTATCTCCTATAGAAGTGAAGAGTTAATCTGCAAGCTTAGGCATGTTTGTTTAGATTCCCAAGAACTATGAGCACGAGACCTCTTGTATCCTTTTGTGCAATGTGGGGCTTTATTTCATACACAGGAGACTCCAACTCTTAGAGATGTGCATTGCTTTGAAAAGAACCCTTATGCTCAGAGGAGTTAGCTGTAATTGAATAAGTAACCAAACAGGATTTAAACTTTACCACGATGTCTGCTGGTATTGTCGCCGGACCCGAATGTATTTTCAACAACTGTCCATGACTACAATCTCTCGTTGCTAATCATTTCTTTCAACAAGAAAATCACCACTGTAAACTAATGTCATTCATTCAGTTAAAAGATAAAAGGAAAGTAGACATAATTAACCAGCATTTAGTGCACGGTGCTAATGGTTAAGCACAATATTAAAACATGCTTACCTATTCCAAGCAGCAGTTCCTGGGCACACAAAATAATTGATTCTGAAATAAAATTGTAGACAATCTTTTCAATAATTAAAATGTATTCTGCAACAAACAAATATAGAAGTACTTGAAAAGTGCGAGTTCAAAAGAAAAATATTGGAAGAGATTTTTTAACATGGCAGATTAAATTATTTCAGACATATTCACAAACGTCTAGATGTGTCAAAGGGAAAACAAATCAAGTGTGGCTGATCGTGGATGGTAGAGGCTGAAAACCTAATGCGAAGAGTATGTGAATTTGAAGAAATAGGAAAGGGCGGTGAGTAGGTGGAGGTAGACACAGAGAAGAAATCCCTGACTAAAGCAATAATAGAACTAGATTAAGTGAGTTGAAAATGGACGGGTGTCAGGGTCCAGTGCATACACTCGAAACCACAAGACATAATTATTACACAGATGGCTCAGTTAGCAGAAATACAAATGAAAGTAGCTGTGATTTTGTTGCCCACAGAAATGGCGCAAAGTTGGTTGAGAAATCTTCAGCAAATTCAACTGTCGGATCGAGCATGAGGATGGAGAGAGTTACAGCAACACTTAACTGGTTGATAAATGATACTTCCACACACTCGGTAATACTCACAGACTCTCAAAGTATGCTGTGCAGGATAGAAAAATGTATACTCAGAAAGGAATGGTTTGATTTATTGAATAACTCAATTGTCCAGAGCATTATAAATAAACTGCCCTTGTCATACTGGGGTCAGAGAAAATGAGAGAGCCAATTATTGGCAGGCAATGTGGCGATAGACGACACAATGCTGAGAAGAGATAAAGCAGACTTGATCAAGGCAGTAATAAATTCATTCCAAGATGAAGATGATGTCAATGAAACTGAGAACGTACACATACAGAGAATGTCAGTGTCTAGAGGGGTGGAAGGAAAAATATTTATTTTGGATAGTCCCAAAGATTACGCTATCAACACTTGACCAGGACTCTGGGTCTACATACACTGGAATGGCTGTTGGAAAAGAGAGCAGGGCACTTATGGGAGCGCTCCACATGCTGTGATGCTAGTTTCTAATTACGAATCAAGGCATATTCAGTTAAAGCATATTAAAATATAAGTTTGAAAACAAACAGCTGAGGAAGGTAAAGCTGTGTTATGTAAACAAAGGGAGGTGTACTAATAGTAGTCACTATTTGTACTAACAAATTCTGGACTACATTACCACTGTACCACATGGAGCTGGCTCTTGATCCATTATAAAGAGAACAATGTATCTTATTTTATTTTAAATTTAACAAGCAATGAAATGGTGAATCTAATAGTCACATCAGATCAAGTGTCATCTCCACAAAGATAGACTGTAATAGACCTCCACCTTCTGTCTCTCAACATGATGGTAAATTCAAAAATGATGTAGACTGCCCATACATTATTATCCTTCTCTCACTATCAGCCTTCAACTTTACCCTCCACTATAAAAAAAATTGGTAGCATATCCTATTCAGGACGCAGCCATCAACTCAGCAATTTTTGTCTGTGGTGATTTTATAGGCAATCAAAGTTATATTCAGTAGTTTGCCACTGTTTTCTGAATGTATAATTAGCCAGTATAATTATTTTTAAAAGTATCATGTCTACCAGCAGGAGCAATTGCATTAAATGATGCTCTACTCTATTTTAAATGATGCTCCACTCCATATGGTGCAACGCTTTAATTACCTTGGATTCACAGTAAGATGCATGCTTTCACTCAATGAGCATATTCAAATATGTATAGGAAATGTGTCTACACAACTTTTGGAAAATCTGACACGGGAGTGTAGATAAATTAAAATTTGATTGTGAAGACCAAAATAATGATCTATCAGCATAGTGGACATCTTACTAAATTTTAAAAAATATTTTTTAAATGAACATGTTTCATATATGGTGTCTCCTGAAAATATTGAGCATTGAATGACAGGACAAGCAAACATATGAAGTCTTGCAGCATGCTAAGATATCATCCCTCTACTCGACTCAGACATAGATGTTTGTGAAAAGAATATAAAATAATCGCACATCCAAGTAAATTCTCTTAGGTGAGCTCTCATCTGGTGAGGTCTCATAAGCTAAGATATAAGGATATCTACAAAACAGCCTTGAACTATTGTATGACCAATCCATATTCTAGGGAAGAATTGGCTGATCTTACATTATGGAGTACAGCACGGTATCGCAGCTTTCAATCTTCTTAGGGAGAAGCCTGAAGATGTGATGTTGATGAAAGGCACCCGCATGTTTGAACACAGACTTGTTATGTATAATCTTTAATCGCTCCTGAACATTGAAAATCTGCAATGTAAGAAGCCACAATTTGATGGCTTCATAATGCATAAGTAACGTTTTTACTGGCCTGCTTTCTGTCTGTTAAGACAGAATGGCCATCATGACCATGTCTAATATATCTCATTTGTCTTTTTTTTATATTTCACAATATATATATATATATATATATATATAAAGTGACATATTCTTTCCAGGACACTGTTTTCAGTTTTCATTGTGAATACTCTGAATGTCTATGTCTCTCTCTCTGTCTCGGGCGATTTATCTCTTTATTCCTTATGTACACCACGACAAGACGCATCTGTTCTCTGTTCTGCTGGAAATCTAGTAGGACCAGTATCCTGCTACAAGAGAGATCCAGCAGGAGTTTGAGAACGAACACACAAAACATAGGACTGCATGTTTTCTTCTACAGAACATTGCTTCTATTCCCAATATATCTTCTTTTTTATTTGTTTTCAAATTCATGTTGGTTAGCAGGATGCACTCTTGAGAACGTAATGCACTGACATGGTTTAAAAGTTTGGCTGTGATTTCTGCACCTTACGACTTGACACAGCCAACTGCACTATACCTTTTTGGGTATCTTTGCCCTAAGGGATGGGATAGCCAACCCCCCCCCCCCCCACCACACACAAAGAATATATGATATGCACTGCAGGTCCACAGTGTTGCTATTCTTTGCTTCCCTATCAAGTCCCTTCAACACATGAGTGACCAATCTAGTTTAAAACTTGGACCGGAAAAGCATGTAATAACAACATCTCAGTCGCATTAGACAAATAGAGATCCTTACCCTAATTCAACTAAGGTTGTGCAAAATTTGTTGTAATCATGATCTGCCTGAAATAGAAATGTATTTGCGAGTAAATTAAATGTGTAAAATGCTTATATATAAAACTACAGGATACAGAAAAAGATCTGTTAAAAAGGACAAGGAAAAGATATATATCTCTCTCTCTATGTGACAGAACGTTGTCCTCACTGCTACTCTATAAGTCTCTCGGTTCTGTGAGAGTTGCAAAGTTGCCCAGCTTCTTTCAGTGTCATGTTCAGAAGGTCTTCAATGTTATATATCAATCATAATTTGGTCTGCCTATTGTTCTCTTTCCTGGAGATTTTTGCATCATGATTAATCTTTCTAAACTATTGTATCTTTTTATATACCTGAAATATGTAAGTGCATTTTTTTATAGTTTTTAGGAGCCAGTCTTCTATTTTCAGATCTTTGCAGACATCTGCGTTGGTTCATCTTTCTGTCTTTGATATTCTGAGAACCTTTTTATAACATTTCATTTTGAATGCTGATAATTTCTTTTCCATTGCAGATGTCATTGCCCATGTCTCACAAGCATATGATGCTACTAGGAAGATATAGCTTCTTAATAATTGTACATTTGTTTTTTTTTTGTTTACCCCTTGCCATAAATTTTTCAACTGTGATTGCAGTACCATAATGATTTCATTTGTAGTGCCACTGCTAATCTGTCTCAGATCTCTGCCAAGCAAGGAAAAGATATACAGTAAAAATGACATGAAATCACATCACATAGAGGGTCAAAGTGATCCAAAAGCCATGCTGAAGCCAGATGTGTCAGACCAAATGGTGCAGATATCGCAGGCAAGCTGTAAACCATGTCACAACGTATTCCGTTCTCTGTACTACGCCCTGATAACCTGCAGGAGTTTGAGAACGAATGTAGAAGAAGAAATGATATCAAATGAAAATAATCCACCAATGTAATATGAATCATTTGTCACATCTTAAATTAAATTAGACCAATTAACAAGAAAAAAATGAAAATAATCCACCAATGTAATATGAATCATTTGTCAAATCTTAAATTAAATTAGACCAATTAACAAGAAAAAAATGAAAATAATCCACCAATGTAATATGAATCATTTGTCAAATCTTAAATTAAATTAGACCAATTAACAAGAAAAAATACATTAATAGCAAGCTAAAAAGGTAATCCATTAAAAGAATGATCATGTATGAGGTTTATCGCATGCCATCACATAACTTTGTAATCAAACACCTCATGGAACCTCAACTTTAATATGCCTGCCCTGTTCTGGTACATGAATAAACTGGAATTCAAGTTCCTTCAGAGGCAGGGACAAATGAAACATTTACTCAAACTAGAAATAATTTAGATAAATATTTTAAAATGTTTTTAAGACTGAAATAAATTAAATGTGCTGTACCACAAAAAAGTACGACAAATATTCACATATAAAAATATGTAAAGTGTGTTATCATTAATAAAAAATGTAATAAATATGTATAAATTGTAATACATAAAAATAACTATCTTATTTGTTAAAATGTTCGCTCTTCATCTTCCTAGGGGGGGTTTCGTGTTCTGTCATAATGTATGTAGAAATAATTATAAATATGGAGATTTTAGCGACTTACCAGCAGAAGGGGTCTGCATTACAGATAGTTTTAGTGAATTGCTGAAAATAAGGAGTTAATGGTGCTCACATTTCCCTAGTTATCTTTGTTAATATAATCCTTTTTATTTTACTGTGAACTTTCTCTATTTCTCATATATTCTCTGGCATCTTATTTATTAATTGTTTATTTTAACCCCCCAAGAATTATGTGAAATAGAGCTACTGCATCCTTTTGTACAATGGGAAGGCTTCAACTCTCAGTGGTGAGCAATGCTTTGAGAAACAAACCTTTTAATCAGGGAAGGCAAAAGCATAATTGTATATATGAAGAGCTGTAAGACTTCCACAAGAGGAAAAGTCTCACTATATATGAATGTCATCTATTAGGGAGTTTACTGTAGCATGGTGGTTGATCTGATAAGCTACTCGTGAGATCTTCATAGCTTTTGTATGCGGCTTGGTTATTAGACAAAACATCACATTTTTTTTAATAGGTGGCAAATGCTGAAGGCAGATTTGTCGGGCCATTGGCGCAAATAAAATAGAGGCACAGCGCATTTCTATTCTCTGGACTACATCCTGCTGGAAATCTAGTAGGACCACGGTCCTGCTAGAAGAGAGATCCAGCGGGAGTTTGAGAATGAACGCTGAAGAAGAAATAGGCAAAGAAGAGGAAGAGAGTTAAGCATTAAAAAAATGTAACAAAGCAATACCATTTAACAAACATAAAATTAATAATTTAGTATTCTTGAACGCCTGTTTGTTGTCAGGGCCCAAAATGGGAGCAAAGAAAAGCAATACTGTTTAATTTCTATGCATGCCGTAAGATGCGATTAAAGATGTTTTGGGGTGGAGTTGGCTGCCCCATCCCATACAGAGTCAAAGTGACCCAGAAATCGCAGCTAAGCTGTAAACCAAGATAAAGCTCATTCTGTTCTCTGGACTACATCCTGCTAATCTAAAGGAGCTTCATAATGAATGAAGAAGAATCTTTTAATGTCTTTTTTTTCAATAGACCAGAAGAAAGTAGTCCCACATAGCTACAGCCACTTCTGCTGTGTTGAAGCTAGTCATAAACAATAAATAAACGGTAAGCAAGAAATTAGGTGCCAAAAAGATGTACAGTATAATAACGGTATGTACAATATAATAACAGTATGTACAATATAATAACAGTTATGTACAATATAATAACAGTATGTACTATATAATAAGTTATGTACAATATAATAACAATATGTACAATATAATAATAGTATGTACACTAAGTTATGTACAATATAATAATAGTATGTACAGTACAGTAACAGTGTGCCATATAATAACAGTATGTACAGTACAGTAACAGTATGCACAGTACAGTACAGTGTGCCATATAATAACAGTATGTACAGTACAGTAACAGTATGCACAGTACAGTACAGTGTGCTATATAATAACAGTATGTACAATATAATAATAGTATGTACACTAAGTTATGTACAATATAATAATAGTATGTACAGTACAGTAACAGTGTGCCATATAATAACAGTATGTACAGTACAGTAACAGTGTGCCATATAATAACAGTATGTACAGTACAGTAACAGTTTGCCATATAATAACAGTATGTGCAATAACCACATGATACTCTCTACTAACTTTAACTGCATATTCCTTAAATATGATTCCTGGTGGAAGCTGCTGAAGTAAACTAGTGTTCAGATCATGCAAAGGATAGCCACACAGCTGTAGCATCTGATGAGAGGCAATGGGTAAGTATCGCATAACATCAGGCACACCCAAGTTGTCCTCAGTTTGGTCTAAGATAAAACTGCTCAGTCTTGGACCTGCACTTACAAACCTAGAAAAAACAAATTTTCACATGACCTTAATTTTGAATTGCAGTTTAAAGAGGGATGGAGAACAGTTATATTACACAAATCTTTCTCAACTAGGAATCAAACTATAGACCCCCTGAGATAGGAAGCCAGTGCACTAATCATTAAGTCATAATCGTGCATGCGAGTCTTTTATTTTATACCTTGTGAACTGGCAGTATTGAAGTCAAGCTGTTATATGGACAAGTACAGCCAAAAGTGGCCAACATTCACACCGCTAGATGGTTGAAGGTTTTCATGTGGACAGGCTATTATGAGAAATTTGCAATTCTAACAAATTATGTCTATCTCAATTGTGCATGTCTAATGTCCTTGTTCAAGAACATCTTGAATATCATAATTTGCAATGAAGGTTGGTTGCCACGGATTCCCAAAATCTCCTGTCTCTTGCTATGGCTGCGCACTCTTCTAGACTATAACCTGTCTAACTCGTAATGTTTCTCTTTCCATCTTGTATCACTGCCTAGCTCTTGCTCGTCTCTCATTGATTCTAGTCATCAACAAGGTGTCATGTCTTTTAATATGTTCAAAATACTTTATTAATTTGATCTTTATTTTCTTTAATAGTTCTTGTTTTGTATGAAGTGTTGTTACAACCTCAGTGTTTTTTCTTCTTCTCTGTCTTCTCTTTCTCTTTACATTCTCCTTATTCTTATATATATTCACATCTCAAAGGCATCAATTCTGTCTCCTAGTTGTGTGTTCATTGTCCACATTTCTGAACCATACATTAATATTGAATAGATGTAGCATTTTATAATTCTCCTTTTAGTTTGTAATTTGTTTAGATATCAATATTTTCCTCATGTCAGTGAAAGTACTTCCATTCTTTTTTTTTTACATTTCTATTCTCCTTTTAACTTCTATTTCACATCTACCATCATTTGTGATTATGTGTCCAAGATATTGGTAAAGATCTATTTGTAGAATTTCTCAATTTATTTTGATGTTGAACACCTTTTCTTCAGAATATTTTTATTTTATCATGGTTTTTATTTTTTTGATATTTATATCTATTCCATATTATTTGTTGTTTGTTAGTTGGTGGATTTGTCTGTGTAGAGTCAGACACGCACTTTCAACCATGGAATAGTTTTCCTTTAGTTATATTGGGGCGTATATTGTCGCCCAATGGCCTGGGTTGTCCTGTTAGGGACTGGTGTAGTCCTAAGAAGGACTTGTTTGTTGTACTTGGTGCACGGCTCGTGGGTCTCCTCCTGAAAATAGATGGTTGTGGGTCTTCTGTTGGCATCCTAAGGTTTGGATGGTCTTGTAGACTCTGCTGAGGAAATTTTTTTCTTCTCCCCCCCCCCTTTTTAAAAAAAAAATAAATGTAAATTTACAAAAACGACTTCAATGTTTATATGCATAAATAGTATTTTTTTTCCTAAAGCAATGGGTTGGTTTTAACACACACTCAGTCATATATATATATATATATACATGCACTCATATACTTTACATATGAAAAATACACATGCACCCATATACTTTACATATCATAAGTACATATTCACCCATTTACTTTACTTATCATTAATACCCATTCACCCAAATGCTTTACATATACGTATCATAAATATCCATACACACTTGTGCTTTACATATCATGTACTCGTGCATCCACATATTTTACATAATATAAATATCCATGTACTCAGATGTTTTACATACCCTTACATACTTATACAGTTGCGTATCTCGATAGTACGTCTCTGTATATACGGTATACTGGTATTATTGGCCTTTCATACTTCATTCTCACGATAATACCAGACATAAACAAGGGAGGAGGGAGGTCCAAAATACTGGTATTATCGTGAGAATGAAGTATGAAAGGCCAATAATACCAGTATTTTGGACCTCCCCCCTCCCTTGTCTAAACTATACTTGAGGTTTCTTTTGTTTTATTCAGTCTGTTGGTTGAGCTTTCTTCCCATTAGTGATTGTTATCTGATCGTGTAATTGTTTATGTTATGGTGTGGTATGAGAACTCCTCGCTCTTGCACTCTTGTTTTTATTAGATTATATATCTGAACTAGGTGGCTATATGTCGTCTGTATTATGAGGGTTTAGGAGTTTTTTACGTGTCCTGTTTATTAATATTTTTTATATATATTTTATATTTATAGTTTAGTCCATATTATTTATCGATTAATCAGTTTATCAACTTGATCTATTAGTCTTTGTAGTTCCTGTTCACTTTCTGCTAAAAGGACATAGTTATCTGATATCGCATATTGTTATTATTTTCCTATTAATCTTGAGTCCTGGCACTCCTGTTGTATGTTCTCTGTGTATATAGGCTTAAGTGATGAAATACACCCTTGTTTTGTAACTCTTTTTATTTCTATGTATGGTGAGCAGCTGTTTTCACACCTTATTGATGCAGTCTGTTCCCAATATATATTTCTAATCAGTCTGATGTCTTTCCCATCTATGCCTATTTCTTAAAGACATGTCAATTAATTTTTCATGTTGGACTCTGTCGAAGGCCTTTCTGTAGTCTATGGAATTGACCACAAAGTGTTATACTTCTTTGGTCCCTCTTATATTACTACTAAGACATTCCTTTGTAATTTGAACATTACTTTTATCTCTAGTTTACAGAAAACTGCAATACCTGTGCATTTGGCTAGTACATCCATTTTCAATATGCATTAACAACCCTGCATGCTACCATGACAGTCTAAAGTACAAGACCTACTCACTAATGGGAAATCCAGCCTTCTAAAATGACTCACTTGACGAGTACCTTGATTTTCATGGCTCCCACATAAAGTATAATCATAGTGACCAATAAATATCATGAGAATAGTGAAATGAGTCATTAAAAAGGTTTGATTTCCCATTAACTTATATATAACATGTCTTATATTGTAGACAGTCATAGTCCAACCATTCTTAGAGACGCAGAGTGTATTGCTATTTTTTATCATGACTTTCAAACTAAGGTAACAAATGGCTGTTCTACTTATATATTTTTGAATATAAAATTTAATTTGATACACGTTACATATGTGCACATGACAACAGACCAACAAACACTAAACATAACAACATATGTTCACTCACGCATAAGATAAAAAGTAAAAACAATTCAAAGCTTACTCTGCTGTTCCAAAACAAGCCAAGAAGTCTTGAAATACTGAATATAGCTTAGGGAGATCTTCAAACTGTACCTTTGGTCCCACTTCAACAACTGGTAGTAGCTGCATGTGACGTTTGTGGCAAAATTCTGACATGTGCAGAACTTCACTGAGAACAAATGACATTATTTATGTCACATAAAATCATTCTTTATATTGATTTATATGTAGTATACATTTATTAAATGTTTCAGATTGTACAACAGTGAGGTCAATAGTAATTCACATTTATATATATATATATATATATATATATATATATATATATATATATATATATATATATATATATATATATATATAAATTCACCCAAAAAATGCTGAATTTATGGGAAATGGGAAATTCTGTAATATATATGATGCAGACATTTTTGCAACTGAAAAACTGTTTCTTCTTCTGCATTCGTTCTCAAACTCCTGCAGATTAGCAGGATGTAGTCCGGAGAATGGAATGCGTTGCATCATGGTTTACAACATTGCTGCGATATCTGCGCCTTTCGGCCTGACACATCCTACTTCAGCAAGGCTTTGGGATACGGACCCTATATAGGATGGGACAGCCAACTCCATCCCATAACCTCCTTAGTCGCCTTTTACGACATGCGTGGAAGGTAAACAGTGTAGCTATTCTGTGCTCCGTTTCGGGCCCTGACAACACACGGGTGGGAAAAACTGTTGAACTCCAATCTTGGTCCACAGTTTGTGGTGTAATTCTGACAAATGTAAGATCAGTACTCCCAATCATCCAGTTTGAAAAACTACCAGATCTACAAACACTTATTAGTAAAGCCTCACCTGAATCACAAACAAAACTTCACCCCAAGTAAAAAGAGTAGAAATGTACATTTGTGGGTACCATCACAATGTGGTGTACCAGGAAATAAACGGGCTGATGAGCTGGCCAAAAATGGAGGAGAGTGTATGCAAAAGATAAGAGGTCTCATATTAAGAAAACAACAGAAGTGAAAATAACATGACAAATTACACCAACTACTACCTAAATCGGAAGAAACAGGTTACCATACTTCGCATGAGAACAGGATACAACAGACTGAATAAATACATGCACAGGATGTGACTGTCTGCCACACCCATGGGCACTTGTGGAACAGATAAACAGATCTCTGAACATATCCTGTAGAACTGCCCCCAGTATCCACATACACTCTGGAGTGCAACATGGATGTGTCCTATCTACCTTGTTATTCATTACATATATTGATTGTATATGTAAAATTGCCAACACTAATGAAGATATAAAACGATCATCATACCATCACTGTGCTACCAATGTTAAACGTGGACACTAACAACAAAAACAAAAGAAAACTTGTTGAAGAAAACTTGTTGCAACAGAAATGACCAGTTTACTTAGAATTCTTGGAGTAACAATAAAAGAGAGAATTAGAAATGAAATCAGATGACTAACAAACACAATGCCAATCCTGGATTACATCAGAAGACAACATGTTAAGTGGTTTTCACATGTTTTCAGACTACTATCAAGCGGTGTCTCTAAAAAAGCACTGCTATTCAGACACGATGGTGACAAAGCCAGGGGCAGTCCATGCAAACGATGGATTACATAAATAAAGGATTCAACAGAAACAAACATATATGGAGTACACAAAAAAGCCATCTTCAGAGAACTGTTCCTACCCCTGGCACTGCAAGGCACAAATGGGTATAAATCAAAAAGAAACGATATTTTTCTACTCATTTTATGTGTCTGACAAAGGTCTTTTGGTAGAAACATCAATTCTGTGGTTATTTTGTGTATGCTCAAAATGTCAGTGACTCAAAGTCATGCTGAAGTCAGATGTGTCAGTTTGCAAGATATCACAGCCAAGGTGTAAACCATAATACAATGCATTACATTATCTGGACTACATCCTGCTAAACAGCAAGAGTTTGAGAATGAACGTAGAAGTTAGTTAATCATCAGATCATCATCACTGCACTCCGGACAAATCCATAGGTGCTCAGATCTCTCCCAGAGTGTATCCGCCATTACACATCTGCTGACAGTTCAGGTTCTATGTTGATTTACCATCATTCTTTTTCGCCTCGCTGGCAACTCCACATTTCAAACCCTGTTCCTTAATTCTAACCATTGAATAAGAATAGCTCAGCCAGTAGAAGTAATTCATAAAACCTCATTACCCTATGTTTTCACTCATCACCTAGTGGTATTATAGTTTTTTCCGCAGTCCCACCAATTTATTGACACACAATACAAATATGTCAGTAACAACAGTTACCTTCTGGAGTAAGGACACTGCCACTGAGGTGGAAGGTTGGAATGGAATCGTGTGTAAAGATAAACCTGAAACACATTGTAATTATGTCTCAGCTACTAATTTGTAATGTCAAAACACGGTATGATTTTTGTCAATGATTATGCTTCATCAACATGTACCAAGCTTGTTTGCAAGTGCTCACAAATCTGTATCTGTTCTTTGTACCAGCTATTTGTTTAGATATTCAAACATTTCTGTAATGAGCTATATTTCAAGATTTTATATTGAGTGTATGGGTCAGACTATAAATAACCAAACTGTCAGAGGATATCCGACAAGGTGGAGAGTGTCACAGTAACAAACTGTCAGAGGATATCCGACAAGGTGGAGAGTGTCACAGTAACAAACTGTCAGAGGATATCCGACAAGGTGGAGAGTGTCACAGTAACAAACTGTCAAGAGGATATCCGACAAGGTGGAGAGTGTCACAGTAACAAACTGTCAGAGGATATCTGACAAGGTAGAAATTGCCTCAGTAGCAAAATCAAGAAGCGATAAATACTATATTAATGTAATATTTTTACTAGATAATCTAACTAAGCGATAAATGCTATATTAATGTAATATTTTTACTAGATAATCTAACTTCCAAATATTTAAAGCAATGCAAAAGAGAAATATCTTTTAAATGTTCAAAATCTCTGACATCATTGTGATTCCATTTACTGAAATGCACTTGAAACCGGAGTTACTGTTATTGGTAAAGAATGCACACAGAGCAAAGACTTTCCCCATTGATAAAATTATAGAGCTGTATAAGATTACTACCATATCATTCACATTTAAATCCAATAGAATTTGTTGGCTAAAATTAAGGGAGCAGTGGCAAAGGAAAATAAAACCTTCACACTGAATGATGTTCAGAAAATTGCATATACTATGCTCTCTGCCATTGACAAAGAATTCTGGATAAAATGTGACGACTATATATTGAAGGTGGAAGAAGAACATTGGCAGTAAGATGGTTTACACTTCATTCAACCAACTACAATTATCGATCTCTACAATTGATCGGATTATGGATAGAACAATACAGGAAGCAGTTTTTGATAACATAAATGATATTATAAATAACAACAATACAGAAGAAAACCTATTCGTGTTAGAAGATTTCAACGCGCACTTGAGACCAGAAAGATATGGAATAGAAGAATACAATGCACTATTCAGATACAAAATAAACAATAATATAATTATATACACATTTAGCTATTAAATGTATATATCACTACATATAATCTCAATGCAATGAAAGAGAAATATTCTATTCGGAACACCTCATTTTTAACCATGCTACAACAAATGAACAATACACCTATACCAGCAATTACTGTAAAATTTCTTTTCAACATAAAATCAAATCATTACTACCTTAAAAACAACATTCATAGCGACTGCTGCGATAAATCCATTCAATCTAGAAAATAATAAATCACAAATTTGTAACGTGGTTATGAAATAATGCACTCATGCAAAATATGAAACCCTGGTTCAGTAATTATGGAGAAAATAGACAATATCGGTGGACAACTATTTATGAACGCACTATAGTAGGATCCAAATAACTGTTACCAATTCTTAAATTTATCTTGATACATACCTGGTTAATTTTAAGAAGTGACAATGTATCAAGATATTCCTCTAAGCATCCCTGAAGAAATATAAATATTAATGAGAAAATTATATGCATGCAACATGAGAAAAGGCTAAATATGTGAGATGATGCATGGAATTGACCTCATTGAACTCGGGTTTTCTTATAAGCACTTCCATTTCTCTCAAAAGAGCAGAACGGCACCAGCCAATAGCTGGTTTAATAATTTACTCACATCATGTAACTTCATAACTTTGAAGGATAATAACCAGGAATTCATATTCCCTCCAATATGTGAGAGTGAACAACCACTCACGTAATTAGAAGGTGCTGCTCATGACATGTAACACCCTACACACACGAGGAACACATTTTTTTTAAAGTAGTTAAAAACTGCTATCTATGGCCCTCTTGTTCACACAGAAACATTCACTGCTCAGACATTTTCAAACTTGCTTACATGAAGCAAAAATTAAAGGGAATATTCCCAGGGATCTTAAAAATATTCACTTAATAATATAATTCAGGTTTAGGGGGTTATGGTTGGGTTGCTTATCCTGCTGGTTGCTATTTCAAGTTTACATCACGAAAACAAACCTTATTTCAGAATTTTTAAGTATTCATTCTCAAACTCCCTCTGGTTCTCTCTTGTAGCAGGAGAATGGCTATACTAGGTTTCATGCAGAACGTAGCCTGGAGATTTACTGTGTTGTGATTTGATTTTATGCTAAATGCCTGAAACATCAAATTCAAGTGGTATGTATATCTTTAGCGTTTTTTATATTTCCACTGAACAATGGAAGTCTGTAGCCAGTCTTTAAGATACAACCTGTGTCACTCTCAGAACACGCTATCTTAATTATGACCTTAGTCATCATTGCTTGACCTTTTTGCAACTGTCTGGGTTGCTATCAACTTTACCAGACACCTACAATCATTATTAATTATTTTAAATCTACACTCTCATGAATGAAAAACTTGTGCAGTAATAACATGGCTACCAATATATAAAAAAAATATAATAAAATTGGTAGTATATCCTACTCAGGATGTAGCCATGTTTTGGCTATAGTGATTTTCTACGCAATATTATAACACATTCAGTAGTTTGCCATTGCTTTCTGAACCATCTGGATACACAATTGCTTGTGGTGAACTTTGAATCCAGGACCTTGGTCATCATAGGCATGCACTGTACTATGCAGCCGAACAGAATATTAAAGTAGAACAATATTCTTATTCTTGGAATAACTGGCAATCATACAGCATGGAGTACTGTGGTGCTTTAGGCATCCAATCGTCTGATTGTCGAAAAGCGATGTAGTTGAAAAGCACCTGCACCCTCAAAACACAGATTTGTTACGTACATTCTGTTTTTGACCATGCGGACAAAAAAATCGACAACATCAGCCATGACACATTCCGCAATTTGAGGACTTTATAATCCATTTGTAAATTTTACATTGGTTTGCTTCTTGAACATCTGTAAATATTCAAAATGTCATCACTATTCTTATTCATTCATCCAACCATTATGTTTATAGCACTTTATAAAACATCTATTATTTGAATAGGAAAAAATAACTCATTAGCATATAGTCTGTATATCAACAAGACATCTATTAAATTATTTATTTTCTTACACAAACAAAATTAATTAATGAAATCATGTGAATAAAAAATGAATAATTTGCAGTAGTTTTTTTTTTACATGTGAGAGCCACACTTGCCAATTTGTCCTTACAAGTTCAAACAGCAGTTCTCAGCCAGATACATACATATGGCCTATCTGTGGGCCACAGCGTATAAATTACTTACGGAAATGTGTTAGATCCTAATAAAGAAAATTGGCATTTGGAAATGCCATTGACTTATTTGTGCAATTGTATGAAATTATTTGGACATTTAAAGAAGTCTTCAAATTATAAATTACACAGTCTATAACCCTGGATTAGTAATTGATTATAACCTCCCTCTCCAGACCATTGTGAGCAATAGTACTATCTCATCCATGAATAGAGTGTAGAACCAAGTTCTGAGACTAATCTGTGGATCAACACTCAAAGCAGTAAATGAGACAGAGGCAAATTTAGAGCCGATGGATATCACACAGAAAAGAGTACTGACAGAAGCGGTAGAGAAGATACAAGAGACAAAAGAATGACCCAAATAAAGTACTTATTGAAACTTGGAAACTTCTTCTTCTTCTGCGTTCGTTCTCAAACTCCTGCAGATTAGCAGGATGTAGTCCGGAGAATGGAATGCGTTGTGTCATGGTTTACAGCATTGCTGCGATATCTGCGCCTTTCGGCCTAACACATCCGACTTCAGCATGAAACTTGGAAACAAACAAAAAGACTAAAACAACTGGATAATCTCTACTGGATATATCCGGAGAGGAGGATGATAAACACCATCTAATGCAAGAGAGAGAATTGGAAAACAAATACTTCAGACAACTCGCGCCAACTAACTAACTATCAAAACAAAATTACTAGATAAAACAGCCAATAAGGGAACATTACCAACAATCCTGAGGACAAGTGCCCTAGAAACCATAAACAGTTACCCATCACCAACAATCAAGGATTATACTGATGAATCAGCTTTCAAGGTCGCATATTTTGCAGGATATGTCATCCATATACGGTACTATGATGGATCTGCCTACATGTTTTGTGACTTGTGGTTATAATTGCTCAAATTATGAAGCAAATGCTGGAGCCATCAAGACAGCCATTGAGTTAGTACACCAACAGTTTGATCTCATGGAACACATCAGACATAGTCATTTTCACAGACTCCCATATCTGTTTTGGGGGCATTTAAACACAACCCATATGAAAATCAAGACATTCTCTACATAGCAAGAGCAGTATAGTCTTATCTCCTCATATTTAATCAATCTGATCCTGCAATGAATCCCTGAACACAGTGATCTAGCAGGAAATGAAACAGCATACAGACTTGCAAAAAAGAGACACCCCAAAACAACAAAAAGCAAAGACCTGGTAGTATGGAACAGTCAAACAGATGGGCTGATTGGTTGAAATGTATTTAGTGAAATCACACAGCCAAAGGACAATGGCAACATAAACAAACTATATAGGAGAAATCAATCCTGTGTCTTTCAATTTAGAACAAGTCATGCAAGAATAAATAGTCATTTAAACTGTATCAGACCACAGCAACTACCCATTTGTAGATACTGCTCGCATCCAAACGAAACAGTAGACCACCTCATTATTGACTGCCCTTCCCTTTCAACCGCCTAGAAAAAACTTTTAGAGACACCTTTAAGTCATTAACTCTCAGTGTGGAACACTAAGTCAACTTAGAAAACCAGCACTTTTTTTTAATAATGGTATTGTGCTTTCAAGAGTAGAATACAGCAGCATTTGGATATTAACAAAAAAGTAACCATGGAGGGGTAATACAAATTTATCTTTTTGAAAAAAACCCCACAGAAAACAAATGGTAGAGAACTACTGTTGAAACACAATATACTGTATCAAATATATGTCAACATACTATTACGGGAATTCTGCCTTGAGAAACATCCATAAGCACCCCTCTGTGTGGCATGTCAGGCCAATCATCTATCTAGGAAGTATGAAGAATTGAAATGTCAGAAAATAACAATGTGATCAGCTGCCTATTTAGAACATGCGAAATATAAAAATCAAATCAGTTTCTTCTTCTTCAGCGTTCATTCTCAAATTCCCACCGTATTTCTCTTGTAACAGGACAATGGTCCTACAAGATTTCCAGTTGGATGTAGTCCAGAGAATGGAAATACATTGTGTTGCTGTTTTATTTGCGTCAATGGCCTAACACGTCCATCTTCGGCGGGAAATCAGTTTTAAAAAAACAAGAATTCACATTGGTAAAGAATCATATGAATAAAAATGGTGGAAATATCAATTTATTTCCTTCTCAGGTGGATCTGCACAGTGCTGTGAGAAATCTGACCACAGTGTTATCTTATAGTTTAGAGTATTTATAGTTATTAGTATTATAGTTATAGTTAATAGTTTTTAGTATTTCTACATCCTGTATATGAAAATGAAGATATTGCTGTTACCCTCAAATGGATCTCATGGACTCCATCATTTAGAACAAGTATAACTGAGCTAACTATTATGTCAAATTTTCAGTCCATGTTTAGAATGGCCCAAAACATCTGTTTTCTCACATGTGGATAATACTTGTAGATGCTTCCAAACATCCAGGTTTGTATCGCATTAATTTACTATCCTGTACATTCTTCTGTGATCAGTTTGCAATGCTCAGCAGTCTACACAGGTATGTGGGTTGCCTTCAAGTCATAAGCAGAAGGTTCTCAAGGGTACCCCAGTTCCTTTATACATTTTTCTCGTAGAACCAAGTATTAGCCCTCATGTTGCCATAGGGCATGTTTGCAGGATGTGCTCTGGAGTCTGGTTCATTTTGGTATGGCTTTGGTCAGTTTGGGCAACCTTTATTTTGTGTTCTGGACATGTAGGTGTTTGTCAAAATTATTTGACAGTCATGCTAGCAACTCTGACCTAGAGACCAGCAACTAATGTTGATGAAAATATTCTTTCACCACAAGCAAAGATGAACATGTCATTGACAAAAAAAGTCAGTTAAGTTTGATTGTGAGTACTCAAGATGGCTGATGAGTTCAATCCAGGCTCTAGAAGACCTGTTTCAGTGTAAGCTAGATTGTAGTAGGTCTTACGATGAGGAAAAATAGTTGGAGTGCTCCATTTTGTTTTTGTGAAAGATACACAATAAGTTACTGAATTTGTGACAAAATACACAATAATTACACATTCTCAAGAAAAAAACACTGACTGTGATGGCAACAATTTTCTCAAAAAAACAACACTGAATGTAACAGCAACCATTTTCTCAAGAAAATCACACTAACTGTGATGGCAACCATTTTCTTGCATCAAGGCCTGTTAATTCTGCTGTTTACTTTCTTCAATGTCATGATGTTAAAATGACTAGTATTATCTCTCATTATCAGTTTAATTTGCTATTATTTTTCTGTCACATTCACGCTCTCACTCCCGTTGATGAGTAGGAAAATTCCAGGATGTCAAGAGTAAGGAATGCAATACATTGTGGCCTACAATTTGACTGTTGATATCTGCACTTTACGGCCTGATACATCCAACTTCAGCATATTTGTTTGCTATTATTACTTCAATAATAAATATTTAAACATTTTTTAGTATTAACCGCAAATAACCATTTATACAATTTGAGCATACGGGAAAAACTGCCACATAAATACAATTTCTGGTATATACAACATTTGCTAATCCTTACCAATATAGTAGGAATAGAAACACTGTCCTCAATTTTGTACAGAGATAAGAGCTGCAGAACTGTTGATATTGCACTTTGTAAACTCTCCATGTCACCACAAATTATTTTTAGCTGTGAAATTAAAGAGCATATCAGAATTTGGCTTCAAGAATGCAAACTACAGAATAATAATTTGTGATGATAGAATCGTCAAAGGAGTAAAGTTTGTCAACTGATTCCCTATGCTAGCTGATGGAGTTTTACTTTCATCACAATAATGTATATAAGATAATTTTTTTATGGGAAAGTTTTCGAGATTTTTCCATGCCTGTTTAACTCAATGTGGATATAGGGTACATCACTGAGCTATGCTGTTTTATACTCTGAAGAGAATCTGTCTTGATTTGGGGGGGCGGGGGGGGGGGGGGGCAATCTTTATGCACGCTGTAGAAAAACTAACCTTCCAGCAGTTCAGACATGGGTCTTACCAGAGCAGAGATCATGGGGGTGAAGTAATGAACTATTAACCAAGTCCCTTAGTCACCACTTATAACATATATACAAGGTGGAAGGACTATCCTATAGCAGCAACCTGCCATCGGGGATGACAATAACTCTCCATGTTCTAAGCCGCAGAAATTATAAGATGGGGTGGCCAGTTTTCTTCTGTGCTGTTTACCTTCCCCAAGCCATGCATCAGGTACCCATTTACACCTGGGTTGACTGGAGGAGAAGTTGTGTTTGGTGAGAAATCATGAACTAGATTTTTTGTGTCTGGATGTGGTTTCAAACCTGGCACACTGTAACCCGATGAGTAAGCAAGCTCACTATCAACTAGGCCACCATACTCCATAGGTGGCGCTGCTACAATTTTACACTTTCCTTTCAAGCTTGGGTAACATAGAGACAAAAAAAATAAGTAGCAACAATCTGCTGATAAAGTAAATAACACAACAAAGAAATGTCAGTATTTTACCAAAATTATCACACTGCTAGAGAAGATTCAACAATCAAGTAGGGGTAACACTAATTCCAAAGTAGTTATATTGAATAACCATTTTATAACCATGTTTGGCATGGTCTGTGGCACATACTGAGACAATTCAATTTTGTCACCACAATCACAGACATTGTTAAATCACTTTACATAAATGCAAGTAGTGCTGTCTAATCAAACAATACAATTAGAGAGTTCTTTAAAACAAATGTGGGAGTTCGGCAAGGATGCATAATGTCTACGGTACTTTTCAACATATACCTAGAGCGCATTAAACAGGAGACACTACATTGATCAGAGGTCGTCCTATTTGCAACTTGTGTTTCACTGATGATATTGATCTTAAAGCTGGGTCAGAACAAGAATTACAAGAGTAAACAGCAAAGTTGGAAAAGGCTAACAGCAAGTATGGAATGGAAATCAACACAGAAAAGAGAAAGATCTTGGTTAACAGCAGACACAGAAGAACAGACCAACATCATGATGAACTGATATAAGCTTGAGGAGGTGAATACTTTCAAATATCTTAGATCTAGCATATGCAGCGATGGAAAATGCAAAACAGAATTAAAAATAAGGCTGGAGATGGCTTTAGCGTCTATGTCAAGGCTAACGGTAACTTGGAAAAACTGGCAACACATATGCATCTATTCTAGCTAAAATAATTGATGATAGAGAAATACAAACCTGCTTTGGTGTGACTGTAATCTTGTAGGATCCTCGTTGACAAACTAGCTGCTTGTTGACTAAACAGATGATATGAGGTGATTCAAACACTGACAAGGGACTGAGAAGGTAAAGAGATAACTCCAGATCGAGATCTTCAAACATGTGACGTCTCAAGTTCCATAAGAAAGCTATTTCTGAAGCAGAGGCTGTTAAAATTAAATACAATTTTCCATGCATTATTGATCCTTCTTATGTTACAATATGATGGATAGAAGAAAAAAAACCATACTGCCTTTTGTAGTAATAGAAAGTAAATTAAAGACTCCTTCATTGAAGAGTATAAATAATGTGCTGTTAGGCACATACTTTTTGATAACACTCAGGATGAAGTCTTTAGTATTTTACAAGCATAATTCCTTTAATTGATCAAATTTTATCTGGTACCAATTCTTGATGGGTTGACCTTGTAGTCATTTGTGATCACACACATTTTCCAATATAATGAGTACATGTACAAGGAAATGTGTGACGTAAAGTGACTTTAAAAGTCTTCTCTTTGTTTCGTTTATTCTCAAACTCCTGAAGACTATCAGGATGTAGCCAAGAGAACAGATAGTATATTGTCATGGTTTACAGCTTTGCTGTAATATCTGCGTCTTTTGGCCAGACACATCAGATTCAGTATGACTTCTGATCACTTTGGCCATCTATGGGATGAGACAGCAAACTCCACCCCAAAAAACCCCTTACTCTCCTCTTATGATGTACATATCAGGTAACAATGTTTCTATTCTTTGATCCCATTTCAGGCCCCGACAACACAATGGCTACTTTCAGTGATCTAATGTATGTTTCTATTCATTCTTGAACATCCCACCAAAGATGGATATGTTGGGCCAGTGGCGCAAGTAAAACGGTGACACAAAGCACTTCCATTCTCTGGACTACATCCTGCTGAAAACATGGTCCCACTACAAGGGGGATCCAGCTGGAGTTTGAGAATGAACGCTGAAGAAGAAGAACATGCCGCAGAGACCAGATATTTATTAAGGGGTTACTAGCATAATGATTAAGCCATTTGCCTTGTGCTCAAGAGGTCACAAGTTCAAATCTGGCTTGCAACCTCAAAGTGTATTTTTTTCCAGAGATCTCTGTGGATTATCACTCGAAACTACAGTTACATGCCATGACTGATACTCTTGACCATAAGCGGCTTGCTTACTTCTATGCGAGGGGTGGGATACATATGGAAAAACTAGTACAATGAGGTAAATCCATATAGAAAACCAGAGTGCAATGAGGTAAATCCATATGGAAAACCAGAGTACAATGAGATAAAACCACAATGACTTTTGAACTTTTGTTATTGGCTAATCAACCCAGATCTTTCCATTTCTTCATTAATCCACCTATATCTCTTTTCAGCTCCATTCTTCAGGTGTGTCCATTTTCAAAGTTCTCTAAAGAATCCTGAACAATGCATATGTTGCAACTGTTTTCTGCTGGCCCTTACTGTTTGCCCTATCCATCTCCAGTATAGCAATTAAGAATGGGGTACTCGTCTAATATAGAAGTTGCTGTCTATATTCAATTGTTGCTGAGTTATATCTACTTTTAGTAACACATGCCATTCTAAAAAAAAGGGTATGTCTTCTAGAGCTGATTTACAACTTCCTTACAGTGAGAGTTTGTGACTGGTAAAGGTGTCTGTAAAAGTTGTATCCTGACATTTGAAAATGAATGTCACTCCATGTGGAGTGTCTAGTTGTTTCCTACTAACAGACAAGAACAGGTCACTATATTTCAACTCAGAATTAGAAGCCATGTGTAGACAAAGCTCATAATATGGTCAAAGATAACCAAATGGCATAGAATATCCTTCAAGAATTGGACATATTGACCTTCTATTACAACTATGAAGATTAAACTTTATATGGCAGAAAACAAGAAATGGTAGAAATCATTGAATGTATACATATGGGCATTGCTGGAGAGGAGATGGGCACCACTAGCTAAACCTTTTGCCCACTGAAATACTACAATGGAACATAAGACCAATGTGTACGTAAGAATTAAAGTAGAGATGTGTGCAGGTGTCCAGGAGCCATTGCTTTCAATAGTGAAACGACGAAAACTAGCATGGTTCGGACATGTATGAGGCACGATTCCTTGTCAAAAACAATACTGCAGGGAACTGTCGAGGGTGGAAGAAGCAGAGGAGGTAAAATAAAGACATGGACAGACAGCATCAAGGAATGGACAGGGCTAGATATTTCCACACTCATCCGCATCGCTGAGGATAGAATTCGCTGGAGGACTCTGTGTGCTGAAGCTTCCAATGTGGTACCCCTACGACCCTGAAGGGTTATGGGTTTTATTGATATTGATTGATTGATATGGGCATTATAAGTGAACAGAAGAAGTTTTATATAAAGGACCACTGGCCAAAGAAGGAGGGAATTTGCCTCAAGAAGACTATATGGTCAGTTATGAAGAAGTGAACACTAATTGAGATAATTGAAGTATACCCTGTATAGGACATTGCTACTGGACATAAATTGAGTATGTCATATAATGGGATTGTCTCTAATGGCATGATTGATCTTGTCAACTAAGACACAGAAAGTCTGAAATTCAGCAGTAGAGTCACTGCTGAAAGATGCAGAATATTTAGTATTTCTTCTTCTTCTTTCGTTCACTTGAATCATGTCTATATCTGTAATTCTGTCTCCTGAATAAAACTCAGGAGAATACAACTTGATATCATTTCCATATTTCCGTTGGAAGTTATGATAATTTTTCTATTCGTCGTCTTTTAATGTTTTGTTTGTGTCTTGATAAAGACCTTTTGGTTGAAACGTTGAATGTGATTTGTGTATTGTAATTTTTATGATTTATTGTGTGCTCATCATTGCCCATTAGTTTTAGATATAGTCTGTCGTGTCCCATTGAGACGAAATATAAACCTGTGTTTTACTAAGTCTAATTGTTGTTACGTTTCATGCAGTTACCTTGTATTGATTGTCATATTGAATAAAACTCACTGTCTTTTGTAGTTCATACAGTGTCCCATTGAGCTTTGATTCCAGTGTTGTTTCCTCTGGCCAACTTGTCTGCCACAGCGTTTCATGCTCAGAACACTCTTGAAGTATATGTTTGGCACTCTGTGCTGCCAGTCCACATGTACACATGGCAGTGTTGCCAATCTTGAACTTTGTGTACATGTGACTGCGGAGTCGGTTGTGTCCTGTTCTAAGACGTAGAATTATAACTTGTTCTGATCTGTTCATAATCTGATAGTCATCTTGTGTTGGTGTTTGTGGCTTTCTTATTGACTTGATCATCTGTTTTTTCTGATGGTAGGTGATTGGTATATCTGATTGGTCTTCGGCAGCACCTTCCTTATATTTAGTATGACACGTCAGTATGAGAATGGGAGAATGAAGATTGAGATAGGTACGGCAGCTCTAAAATTGACCCCTGAAACAGTGGCAGAATCTCAATCCATGATCCATAAAATTCATAATGGATGGCCGAGCCATGAGTGGATTGAATATATTGAGGTTTCACACCTGGAGGGATTTACATGGATGTTTTGCTCTAGTCACGATGGAGTTCAGTGAAATAAAAGAGCTGGCAGAAAACAGATGACAATGGATAAGTGTGACATATTGAATTCCATATATATTTATCTTTTAGATGAGGACACCGAAGTGGATGAAACTGTTATTAAGAAATTGCGTTAGGAATAGCTCAGGAAGATAGTAGAGAGGATGATTGAGAGATAGGTTGAGGAAGATATACAATCAATGGGTACGGGAACTATCAGCATAATACCTGTTGCCATCTGCAGAAATAGAAACTTCTATGTGGATGCCCAGAGTGTATCACCGTCTTTTCAGATAATCACTAATCAGTGAAATTCTGTAGATTATGCGAATGAGGCAAAATGATTTTCGGTTTACCAGGCACGGAGGTGATTTCCAGCAAAGCAGTGTGGACTGCTTAAAGCATAGTGAGACAAAGAAAATTATGGGCACCCATCATATCAAATTTCATTTCCAGTTGTCTCGTTTCATTTTGTCGCTGGTTTCAGATGAAGTCAGACAAGAGAGTGAGGTTCATGCTTTGAACAACTATTTCTAACTTAAATCAAAATTCTTAGTGCGTCAGTTTTTCCACCTACGAAAAAGTCAGTGTATGTGCATGTACGCACGCACACGCCATGTTCCTCTCTTACAGCATATTATACTGATTCATAGTGTTTACAAGGATGCTGAAAATTGTCACGAGAGAGATTTATTAGTCTTACCTCCATAATGAGTTGGTGACACAAATACAGGTAGGACGTTGTGAACCACAAATGGCTTCCCACCACCAAACTTTATGTTCTGAACCGTAGGCCACAGTAAAGAAACTTTTTCATCAGAGACTACTGTAACAGGGCTGGAGGTGTCAAATCTCACTTGAGGGTCATGCTTGCAAAACAGATGCATCAAAATGTAACATATTATTTCAGTTATGACAATGAATAAATATGAAACTGAAATTATAAATGTGTGCACGGCGGTTGGAAACTTCATAAGAATTCTTCTAGCAAAATTTAAGAAATAAAGACTGTACTGTTGTAGTTTGAGGTTGATTGACTCAAAATTATGATTAATTTGTTATAGAAAAGGACCTACACAGCACAGCTTTAATTTTCAATACAATGAAAGGTCATATTTCATCACACATGTGCTCATTACACTTAGTCTGCCATCTTGTTTTAACAAAAGCATGTTCCTACTTCTATCTAATTTATTTTCCCAACTGCTCACTTCATTCAAAATTGTACATTTAAACACTACATCTGCACATGACAAAATTAATGCCAGCAGCTACCATAGATTATGTATACCGAGAATATCGAATCACACAATCAGAATATATTAAAACATGATTGCCATGCCACCATCTTGAACAGTAGCCTATATGCTCTCGAACTTAAAGACTGAAAAGAAAAGCACTTATGGGAATATCCCCCAATGATGTGATGTTGATTCCTAATCAAAGAATGGTGTTTATCTCCTTCGATTCTTTATTTTCCTTATTTTTCCCAGAGACATTCAAATTTTACATGTGTATTCTCATATACATATATATCGGTTCATGCTTGTTTAACTGGCCAACCTTTCACTCTTTTTGTAAAATTTGCGGCGATCTGAAATGTTGTTAAATTTTGTGATGTCACTGACTGCCGGCTCAGTTCTAAATAGAAAATGGCACATAAAGGTTTCTTAAGTCTTTACCTGTGACTAATAGAGATACTGTTAGAAATAAAAGTATTACCTCACCCATACAACCATCCCAAAAATCACTTTCCCCATCAATACAACACCCCTAAAAATCTTTCTTTAACTAAATAAAAATTTCCACAACCACATATTGATGGATAATATATGGCCAAGGGAAATAATCAATAAAAAACAAAGATCGCAGATTTCCTTGCTACTTGTAATTTATTTTATTTTGCTTACCGCAAAAAAAAATATTATAGGCCTGTTAGCAAACATGAACCTATATATATATATATATATATCACAGAAATATATATAATTTTACAGAAATTCTAATTTATATCCAAGAAACACATTCTGTTCTCAGGACTACATGCTGATAATCTGCAGGAGTTTAAGAGTGAATGTAGAAGAAGATTTCAAATCAGAAACACTATCAAAATATCTCTGTAATGACATGCATACGAATTAAAACTTTAATGTCTCCTTTGTGTTGTTGAGACCCAAAGAGGAGCAAAGAATAGTGACACACTTACCTGCCATAAATATTGTAAGAGGCAAATAAGGAGAATGGTGTTGGCATCCCATCCCACAAAGGGTCATAGTGATCCGGTCATGCTGAAGACGGATGTATCAGGCCGAAATGTGTAGCTACCACAGCGAAGCTGTAAACCATTACATAGTACATTCCATTCTCTAGAATACATCCTGCTAATCTGTAGAAGTTGAGAACACAGAAGAAGTAGAAGAAGGAAGCTTAATGTGAGAGGATATCTGTGGCGTAGTGGTTATCATTTGCCTTGTGCACAACAGGTCACAGGTTTGTTCCTAGATTGTGGCATTTTGAATGCATTTTTGTGAGGCCCCTGAGGATTATTGCTTGCAGCTATAGAGTTTTATGAGTGGCACTATCGGCAGGCATTATGCCACTTTGTTAAGAGAGGCGGAGTGAATATAGGGAAACCTAAGTACACTGAAGTCTATTCTCTAGGCCTTTTGAGCCTTTTTTTTAAAGATTTAATGTACAAAATAATAGGGGATCTCTCATGTTGAGGAACTGCCCAAAGTACAAGAGATAACATTCTAAACTCTTAACTCAGCTAAATAAATGAAAGGATTAGACTTACCTTATATGGTGGTCCTGGAAATCTAGGTGAGTGGAGGCCATTCTCTCCATTGATTCCATTGGCTAGTACACTTTCTGTTGAAGTCATGCTGTCAAAACGAACCAAATTGGCTTTACTTTCTGAAAAATAAACAGAATTAGCTTTCAAACAACCGAAACTCTAATTTTGGCATACTCTATGCATGCATTTGAAGCAGAATGTCCGCAGACAGAGACTCAATATAAGAAATAAATAAACGCATAGCAATAGCAGTAAGCACTTTCACAAAATTAACAAACATCTGGATATCCAAGGATCTAGGAAGAGACACCAAATTAAGACTATTCAACTGCTGTAGTGTTCTAGTATTGACCTATGGATGTGAAAATTGGAATCGACCCAAGTAATAGACCAAACATTAAACAGCTTCGAAACAAATGTCTCAAATAGTGACTTAAGAGATAAAACACACTAAGAGTACATATCAAATGTCATAAGAAAACAGATGGGTTGTACCTGGGGCATGTTCTAAGACTAGGTTAAAATAGATTGAACTAACAAGCATTCATGCAGACATCTAATTGGAAAAGAAAATGAGGAAAATCTAAAACTGCTTTAAAAAACACCATACTTGAAGAAGAAACATGGGCTGAAGTCAATTCAAGAACTAAAATTGCAAGCAGCAAACGCAATGCTTGGAAAATCAAAACCTCTGCCCTAGGTGCCACAAAAGGAATAAACTAACTATCTATGCATGTAAAATTCTGTACTGCACTCTTGAGTATGAGAAATTTAATGCACATTGAAAGTGGAGAGTTTCCTGGTTTAATAAGCACTACCAAAAACATGACTGCGTGCTTCTGGGGCTCCAATAGGAAACCATAGAACGTGACACAGTAATCAGTAATGTATGTCATAAGAGACACATAAGTAGAGCTGATAATAAGACTGGCTACCCCATTTCCTAAAGAAATGAGGAGAATATAAACAATCACCCCAAAATTTAAGAAAGAATAATGTTAACTAAATCACTCTTGAGACTAACAGGAATTGAACCAGTCCGTTCAACGGCACCAAATCGCCTAGCAACAATTGCACACGTGTTCTTCCATACTTGACTAACCGCATCTCCAAAAAAAGATGTTTGCTTACTGTCCATGTTTCTGAGTTGTACATTAATAGCACATATTCTTCGATTTTGCTGATTATCATGGTTTTGTATTTTTTTATGTTTATATCTAGTCCATATGCTTTACTTGATTTATTGACTTGATCTATTAGGCTTTGTAGTTCCTGTTCACTTTCTGCTAAAAGAATAGTGTTATCTGCATATTGCAGATTGTTTATTATTTTTCCATTGACCAGGAGTCCCGGCATAACTTCTATATGTTTAAAAATGTTCTCTGTGTTTAATAATGTTTAATAGGTTAGGTGATAAAATACACTCTTGTATTGTTCCTCTTTTTTATTTCTATGTACGGTGAGTAGCTGTTCTCACACTTTATTGATGCAGTTTGTTCCCAACATACATTAATAATCAGTCTGATGTCTTTCCCACCTATGCCTATTTCTCGAAGACAATAAATTAATTTTTCATGATGGACTCTGTCAAAGGCCTTGCTGTAGTCTATGAAGCAAATATAGACAATTGTTTTTTACCTCTATGTATTTATCTATCAATAGTCAGATACCAAATATAGCTTCTCTGGTTCCTTTGTTTTTCCTAAAATCAAACTGTTTTTCACCGACTTCAATGTTTATCTTGTTTTTAATTCTTTCATGTATTCACCATCATTATCAAACCCATAACCCGTCACTGTCATAGGGGTATCACTCTGAAAATATCAACACAACAATTTCGCCATACCTCTCTGTTATCAGTTGTTTGTTTGAATGTGGAGAATCTAAATCCTGTCCAATCTTTAATATTATCAATCCATACTTTCTTCTGACCTCTTCTTCTTCCACCCTAAACTATTCCCTGCAAGATATTTCTGAAAAAAGAATTGTGCCTCATCATGTGACCAAACAACTCAAGTTTGTGACGCTATAAATGACTGCCATGAGATGTTCTTGTTGGCATGCAAGAATATTTATCTTGCTTATATTCATTGTGACATTTCTGTGGGCGAAGAGGTTTGCTTGGTGGTGCCCATCTCTTCATGTATTATCTGGAGTAGTATTTTGGTTATGTGACAAGAAGTGCCTACGTTCCAACTTTTTAATATATGCAATTTTATGTGACAAGAAGTGCCTACATTCCAACTTTTTAATATTATATGCAGTTTTATTCAGCTTTTGTGATGTCACTGAAATCAAATTAAAAAGTCGTTAGGAGGTCTGCTCCCTGATGCATCGATCTGCATGCTACGCACTGAGTGCACGGCTAAGTTGCTGGTATTCTAAGCACTGTGTAATCTGTCTCGTCTACCATTTACTAAAACTTCAAAAATAATAATTTACCATTTACTATAACTTTGAAAATAAGTCCACACAGAGACTTTGAAAGCAACAGTGTATCTGGAGCTAAACTTTCAAAATAAAATACTGTAATTTTTTCGTTAGGGAGTTGTAGGGAGGTTTAGAGTAGCTTGTGTGATAAAGACCTGTGCTGTCTCCACGTCATGATCAGGGTGAATTTTATAAGCTTACACTCTGACAGACAAGCCCATTCCTTACCAAGGATGAAACCCTGGACCTCATGAGTGTGAGACCAAAGCTCTAACCTCTCAGACATGCACCACACTTCGAAACTAGAAATTTTCCAAAACTAAAATAGAGAGACATTTTTACCAAAGTCATGTGTGATCTTGCTGATAGGTTCTAGCAGATGTCTAGGAGCTCTGAAGACCTGCAGTAGTGACTCATGCCCCTCTGCCATGTCCATAGCAGTTTGTCCCACATTTTCTCTGTGTACATTATAAAAAAACACAAGAAATATGTTTGAAACAAAGTTGAATTATTTATCTTTAGGTAAGCACTAGTTAATCATTGCCAGAAATAAGTAATCCCATTCTCACATTAGACAAGTATGGACAATATGGTGTCAGGCCATTACTTGACAAATTGTACTCTATGGAAAATGTGGGCAGCATCATTGCCATCAGCTTTTACTTTCAGATTTGAATTAGTATCAATTTCCTGAAGTTATATTAACCTTCACCGCACTTTGGTTAAGTGTGATAGACAAAATAAGATGGCGGCTGTTTACTGTTGTCGGGTGCACTCGCTCAATGAGACATCGTGCGAAATAGGCCTACCACAGCCTGTATAAAGTTCGGGACATGCGCAATCAAAGCCGGTACATTCCCACATCCTGCTTGATCGTTGTAAAGATGTCAAGATGGAAGTTACACGTTGTATAGCAATTAATCTGACCACATCTGCACACCGGTACGATGCCATGATGGTGGATCGGTTTTATAGACATTTCTTTCATCGTATTTTGAATAAAATAACATTGAATAGTGGCTTGAATCATGAATTATTTAGTTTCACAGCAGTGAATATACAGAATGTCGTGTTGGTTTGGGGACTTGTAGATGTTTGATAATGAATATGTTGAAGTGGCACCAAATATGACTTTAGGCCTAAGATCAAAGAACGATTTTACTGTAAATCTACATGTTTTATATAGTTCCCCGGCAATATTTTGATAATTTTGCAATGAAAGAACATAAATACAACATATTTGCGTGTGATTTAGTGTACAGTGTTGCCAAGGAATTCGATAAGTAAGATAAGTTATTTTTTCCAAAAAAATTCCTCTTTATTTGTTATAAAATATATGTTTTTTTATGGAAAAACATCTTTACCACTTTCTCATACGTCTGGTATCACACACACACATACATAAATTACACCAATATATGCAGAATTCAATTCTTTATTTATATGTGCAAATATTATTTAAATATCTCTAACAACCAAAAAATATCACATTTTCAAAACAGTCACCATCAATAATGCAAATTTTCAAAAAAGAATCCTGTGGCAGGGAGACGTTTTGTATTTTTTAATCTGGCTTGCTAAAGGTTAATCCCGGATGATTTGTCAAAAATATGAAAAATTCTTGCCCGCGTGTTACCATGGCCCTGAAGGGGAATATAACAGCAACATTGTTTACTTTCCCTGTACGTTGTAAGAAGTTACTAAGGATGTTATGGGGTGAAGTTTAGTGTCCCATTACATAAGGGTCGAAATGAACCACCATTGACTTTCTCTATTTACCAGCAACTGTGTCTTCTATTGCTAGTTTTTCCATGCTATTATGTTCTTTTGTATGTCCAAAATATTTCATTTCATTCTTAGTATTGTCTGTTTATTAGATAGATAATTGAGGTCACCAATGTTGTACAGGTCATCTATCTAACAGATGCGATTGATGGGTCTTCATTTGAAGTTATCAAGATATTTCATCTAATCAAACTCAATCTCGATTGTTCCTCCAGAAAGCCTACTTCCATGATTACACATGGTGAATTTATGGAATAAGTAATATAATTTCTTTACAAAATTTATTAGTGAAAACATTCTTGAAGGAGAATATGGCTTCTTCATCTCTTATGCATTCAATATTTTCAGCTTATGAAGTATCACCATGTCAGGGACAATATAGTCTGTATCATGCCAACTGCCTTTACTGTCACAGATTTGTTCTGGAACCAATTTTCTAGTGCTGGATAATCCCCAGGTGTACGTGTAGTTGAAAATATACCTTCAACTAGGAATTGAACCATGGTCCAGAGTTGATCCAGAACTAGGCAAATGGTTCCAGACCACATCTGTGACAATAAAGCTAAATATATAATTAGCATATTTATGAAATTGACCAAATAGAAAACCAACCTGAACAAGAGAACGGAGAAAAGAAGACAGTAACATCATAAATGAATTGCTATTCGCAGACGATCAGGTGTTAATATACAATGATATATCAGCTGCAAAAACATCTAAATGCATTAAATACCTTTTGTGAAATCAACAAACCAAAATTAGAAATACTGAAGATATGCAGAAATCAATCCTCCACTAAAAATATACATAGATGGCACAAAACTCAACAAGTAAAGGAATTTAAGTATCTAGGAAGCATGTAATTGGAAGACAAGAGATAGAGAAATAGAGACAAGAAGATGTCAGAAATAAAATGCGGTTTTATATCAATTAGCACCACTGCTGAAACACCAGAACATCAACATGATCACCAAGAAAACATTAAACACAGTGTTTATGCAGAATACTGTGCTGTCAGTGCCAGATCTGGATCCTGATAGAGAAACTAGAACAGAAACTTGCTATATGCCAAATGAAGTGACTGAGACAGCAGTTGGAGTAAGAAAGAGATATAGAATAAACAATGACAATATAAGAAATCTGATGAAAACAATATCGTGTAAACAATACTTAGGAACACCAAAGATCAAATGGTTCAGCCACCTAATGAGAATGGAACCATATCGCATTTCACCTGAAAAGTGAAACAATGGAAGATCCAGATAAAGATGGATAGGTGACATCAGAGAAATACTAGAACACCAAGGCTGCACTATGACAGCAGCATCAAATTAGCAAAACAAAGAGGACTTTGGCTCCCCATGACAGCAGACATGGATGAGACAAGACCAAATACAGATGTTAATTATGAATAAGAACAATATTCTTAAAAAATTACCCTGTAGAAACCTGCAGATCCACATTTGCCCCGTAGTTGAGAAGTTCTTCCACAATTCCAGCATCACCTCGTTTAACAGCTTCATGTAGAGGTGTCTGCCCTCTTGTATTATATGCATTTAAGTCAGCTCCACGTGCTGCCATCAAATTGTATTAAAAAATTACAATTACCAAAAGATATGAAATATGCAAGTACACAAACTCTAAACCATAAATGTAACAAGATGAGTCAAATACAGTGTTTGATACATTAGAAGGAGACACACGTTGACAAGATAATAGCATGCCCTTCACCCATGTGTGAAGAAGCCTGAGAGGGGAACAAAAAATAGCAACAGTTACCTGCTACATAGGAGACTAACAAGGTTTTGGAGTGAAGTTGGCTATCCCATAGAGTCAAAATGACTCAAAAGTCATATTAAAGTCAGTTGTGTCAGACTTAAAGGCACAGACATCATATCTAAGCTGTGAACTATGGCACAATTCATTCTGTTCTCTGGACTATATCCTGCTAATCTGCAGGAGTTTGAGAATGAATGCAAAAGAAAAAGGCATTGTATGATTTATATTAAGGGTTAGATAAGTTTCTCATTTTATTGTCAATAACACTGTATCTAAAAAATAACACTGTTGGTCATTGCATCATCACTGTTTTATCTAAGTTAATACTCTGAAACAGATTATCTATTGCTTTGTTGTACTAAATTATTTTGTTCCATTTGTCATTAATTGCTTCGAATTATCTAATCTAATGTCTATTTAGGAATATTTTTTGACATGTATGATATGAATTATGACTGAAGTAAAAATATAAGATTACTTCTGAAAATTATATGAGTATAGAAATATTCAGTCAAGAATCATTTTCATGATAACACAAGTAGAAACAACATTCACTAAAAGACATTCAGAAAAGAAATGTGCTAATTCTATTTCATAGAAATATTTTGATTGGTCTGTTTCTACTCGAAATACCACAGTGTAAATAACTTTTTTTTAATATAAATAATACACACCTGAAGACTGGCACATTAAGATAGAATTACTCACCACACAAACACTGAACCATATCTCTATTGCCATGACATACAGCCCAATGCAGAGGAGTGTTCATCATCTCAGGGCTGTCCATTAACTTGATGCTGACACCAGCTGCTAATAGTTGGCAAACACGACCCAGGCTGGAATATATGGCAGCAGAATTTATATATTGTATCACATTTTATATAGAAAATATTACACTAGAAATTGTTGCAACAACATTTAAAGACTATATTCATTGTATTTGACCGAAGGAGGTATTAAATTAGAAATGGGCTACCGTTTTTGATTCTGCTGGCCTTATTGAGCATTTTTCGTGTCATAAGGAAACCAAACATTTTTTTCTGAACTCAGGTGGTCAGTGCGGATGGCCAGAAAAATTGTTTGGTGAATCATATTTTGCTCGATGTGTTAGATACTAAGAAAATAAGTAAGCATTAGTACCGATGAACTAATTAATCAAAGCACTGCTCTAATATCACAGTGACCCTGGTAACAGGCTGTATCACTTCAGACTGGTTAAGTAAGGATTGAAGAGGGAAGGCAACCTCATTCCAAGAATGCACGCTAAAATTGATGTTTCATTGAAATTTTACAGGTATGTACATTTCTCTAGTAACACACACATCTAAATAAGCATGGACCTTTGGGCATTCATGTTGTACAAACCTTTATGACAGTGCTGTTAGGTAGCAAACATAACTAACATTATTGATGTTTGTATTCATTTATATATATATATATATATATATATATATATATATATATATATATATATATATATATACTCACATATAGTCTTGCTCTGTTGTGAAGTGATACAGACCGCGTCTGTATGGCCAAGGTACCGAGTTCGATCTCTCTATATATATATATATATATATATATATATATATATATATATATATATATATATATATATATATATATATATATATATATATATATATATATATATATATATATATATATATATATATATATAGAATTCAAGTAGAGTAGATCCCCTCGCAAACCCAACTCGTCAAACTAGTCTAAACACTGACTATCAGATTGTACTGCCTTTATGAATGGATGCATTAATGGCACCTCAAAATTCTACAACAGTTGAATAGCAATGCCAAGTACAGGATTATTCTGTGATTTATTTATAGCAGAACTAAAAGTATGAGACAATCTTTAAAAAAAAAAAACATTAAAGAGGATCAGTGCGGATCACAATGCAATTTATTTTCAATATTTATAGGAATGAAGATGAATTAAAATAAAGAGAAATGTTAAAAATTTCATACTTCAATGAACATTCAGAATGTGTAACACTAAATGTGAGAATTTAATCCATATCCATAAAACCATCGTGGACATAGGGGTACTACATTGGATGCATCAACACAAATACCTCCAGTTATTTCTATCTTCATCGACAACAAGGAATCATGTCCAAACAATGAACATTTTTTAAAGAGAATTTAATATAATAAAAGGCAGATAAAGTGAACAATCAAAATGCAAAAATGTAACTTGGCAACAACATAAAGAAAGGGGAACATATATAGATGCCAGGATTCAAATATAAAAAGGATGAGAAAATTGTATTGCATTAATAAATATATATATAAATCAAAGAAATTTAATCAAATAAAAATATTAAGAATATTTAACTCAAACGTTATATCAGAACTGTTGTAAATTACAAGCCTTCATCAATGGATGCAAGTATATAATAAGTTTGAAATGGTATAAAATCACCAATGAGGAACTAATGAAAAGAATTAAACAGATACTAATAAAAATAGTAACAGAGCTGGGTATGGATAGGATATACACTAAGATGACTAATAAAAGATGTAAGGCAGGAAATGTTCTGGAACCCAAAGGAAAGAGAACAACATACCTGGAGGAAATAGTTTTATACAGAGCATACAAAGGATGGGTAAGACATGGACAGAAATTTGTCAAGGCCTATACTCTACAGCAGGTGTTCTCAACCTGGTACTTGTGTGCTCTTGTAAGGACATGTGCTCATGTCATGCAAGTTGAAAAATGCTCACAAGCACTAACGATTACATGTGGAAGGTGCTCGCCACCTGAAAAGGTTGAGAACCGTTTCTCTATAGGAATTAAAAGATGGATAGATTTCCCAAGCTGAGAGTTATGACAAGCTCCGCTAGTGTACACACTGACTATTACAACTTTTTACAGTAATTATTTTCCAATAGTTAACTTTCAGTAATGTTCAGGTGGCCTACTTTCAGCAATTACTAAAATACAATTTAATGAAGACAACAAGCCTTCAAAAGACCATTTATGCATGTCTATATCATATTAAGAACATCTTTTACGTACAAAATGAGCTTCAAAGGCAATTATACTTGTACACAAATATGTACCACTAATTTAGAGGATATCAAAATTAAAGCTCCGTTTGAAAATAACTTGTCTTTAAAAAAGCTTAAATATTGGCTTGATAGAATTTAAATCAAACAAGCAACTAGGAGAAGACAGCAATCAGCAAAGTTTCTACAATATAAGAAAAAACAGCTGACCTATATCAGACGTTCTTAGAATGAATGAAAATAGACTGATTTAGATCTTTAAAATGGGTACCAGATGGCAAAAGAGGGAATGACCAAGAAAACTCTTTGTAGAACAATCAAAGAAGATATCACTGTCTCAACAACATACAAGAACTGCACAAATCACAATACATCACACAAATTGAAGAGCATTTGTTTCTGCCCTAAGAAACATAGAAAACAAGAATAAACAAATTTACATTAAACAACCCTAGAAACACGATGATCACATCTAGAAAATGTATCTACATTTAGCTTTCAGACATGCAATTTAGAAATAAACCTACTTTGACTGAGCTGTTGCCTTCAGCAGTTCTTCATTGTAGACAGTTCTTATCTGGTCTGTGGCTAAATCCAAAGGAAGCAGACCTTCCTTATTTTGAATGCCTGGGTCAGCACCACCAGAAAGTAATGCTCTCACTTTGTCCATCTTACCATGCTGAACAAATCCAATATAGAAACAAGACAATAATGTTAATTGTTAGTATACATCAGTATTGCATAAATTCAAGTTAGCTAAGATCTCATTTTAAAATCAGCATGTACATTATAGGCACATGTAGAAATCAGGCCTATACACTTGTTTTTTTTTATAGATCTCAATCTCTGGCTTGGACAGGTCAGAGTTTGGAAGGAAACTTCCAGTGAAATATGATCCATTTAACAAGTACGCTTATCCTCACGAAACTATCACTTTTTAAAAATGCCCAACACTGAATGATGTCAGGAAAAAGCTTCTCCCTCCAATGACAGATAGGTGGAACACCTTATATGGAACACAAAAATAGCTCACAAACACACACATACAATGGCATTGGGTTGAAGGGCACAAAGACCATGGACCTCTTGATCAGCAACAAACCGAGTACAATGTCTATGATGAAAACACTTGAGGGCAGCTCTTAGTGTAAGCAACAATATAATAAAGACAACAACTTATGGAAGCCATAATAAAAGCAATGTTTGTGGTCGTGAACAAGATCTAGTTATCTTCTGAAAGGAAGTGGCATGGAAAAATAAATGGCAGGAAGCCATCTTGTTCCAGTCTGCATACAAATGTGGGTATAATCTTCGTATCTACGGTCACCGCGCTAAAAATAGAACACTGTTGACATTTTTAAACAAGCGACGTCATTGAGTTCCGCTAGAAAATCCGGCAACCAATCAAATCCCGCGTGCAATGACGTCACACACCCAACGAACGCCAAGCGATTTTGTGCGTGGCGGACATTTTTTTTTTAAAAAGATTTGATCGATTTGAGCAGAGATTTCACTAGCGGAAATCTGCAGTCGCCTAATTAAAAATATAAACAGTGTGAAATGGGTAAAATGAAGCACTTACCTTATTCACCGGATAAATTCTCCGCACACCATGCATTAATTATAATATAAATCTCAAATCATAAGAATAACACAAACCATGAGCACCGATCCACTTTGTTGAAATGTGCGGGCTTTTGCTGGTTTCTGATCACGCCTCGACCAGTGTTGCAACTCATTTCATCATAAAGCACCAGATTTTAGTGCTTTCTTTCGTGTTTTTTTTCAATAATTTTATAATTTGAAATAAAACTGGCCATTCAAATGCCATGAGGGGGGAGACCCCCCTCAACCCCCCCCCTTTTTGGATATTCAAATGTCATGAGGGGGAGACCCCCCTCAACCCCCCCCCTCCCCTTTTTTTGAGCTTTCATATGTCATGAGGGGGGAGACCTCAACCCCCCCCCCATTTTAAACTTTCATATGCCATGTATTTCCCCCCCCCTTTTTTTTATACCACCCCTCCCTCTCCTTTTTTATTATTTTTTATCTCCTTTATTTTACTTAAAACCACACACAACCTAACTAACTAACTCCAAAACGATTCCCGCGCGAACCGTGATATCATAACCTCTCGCACGCCGTGGCACATTTCCGCGCGAACAGTGGATCCGCGCAACTACAGCTTTGGGGAATACCTCAAAACTAGGTCAAATTCCACCATGACCGTAGATACGTGGATTGCGCCCAAATGTGTGCAGAAGCTTGAACTTAACCCAAGTAAATGTTTTGGCCTTCATAGTCAAAAGACATTATGGGTGGCAAACTGCCATGGCATAGAGTTTATAGATATACAGGTCTGGCAATATATTATATGACTATCACATACTAGGGAAGCCATCTGAATGAAAGGCATGCATTAAAACTGATTCGCTAGTCATATAGAGTACACCTTAAACGTCACATATTTAACTTAAAATGCAACATATTTCATACCTGCCAGCCTAAATCACATGTAAATTTGTGCTGATTACGTGAACGCAAATACAAAGAAACAATACTCAACCACTACTACTTTCACAAAAAAAATTGGATTAAACAGTGCCATAGGGTAAACTTTTCTTCTGCATGCACATAATAATTTTCAATCTAAGCATATCATTCTAGTTATCATTTATTTTTACTTTTTAAAATCTTAAGGACAAGCTCTATGACATTACCTTATGGCTGGACCACAGTAAAATTCACTTAACAATTTCATATTAGTGTATGACTGACAGGATAATTATGTACCTCTTAACAAACTTGTTAAATATGACAGCATTTTCAAATAGAAAATACTTTTCAATGTTTTATTTTATGCTGAAGTCAGATCTGTCAGACCAAAGGCACAGTCTAACTGTAACTGACACAATGTATTCTATTCTATCAACTACATCCTGATAATCTGCTGAAATTTTAGAATGAAAGAAGAAGAATGTTTTATTTGTGTAGTATATGTACGTACAACTTCTTATGATAATTCTCAAAAACACCATAATCATGTGGAATAAGGGGTTAGCTGTTGAAATGAAAGTATGAACAATAAGTTAAGTCTAGACAATTAAAAAATTCTATCAAACCTTTGTAGCATAATGGAGAAGAGTTCCATGTTCAGTGTGTAGCCCGTTTAGAACCTTAGGCAGAATTTCTTGATCATGTGTACCTGTCAAATGTCAAGAAAACATGCACATTTAACTAAAAGTATGATACAAAATAAAAATAATACTCTAAACAAAATATGAGGACGGTTCAAATTAAGTATTATAGTGCAGTACATGTACTTTTATTCTTTACAAAAATGTCAAATTCTCAGTCCATGCCCAGAATGGTATCTGTAAGATTTGATGGTATTTAAGTCAATCAACTTCCTGTGTATCATATGGATTTACGTGCTGGAGCTCACAAAATTAAAAAGCAGATAGGTTTGCACCAAATGAACCTATAGTCTGTGAATTGAAGATTTATTGGGCCATTGGAAGAAAATTGGATAAGAGGAATCTGAAGTTAGTGAGCACCTGTTGGAAGTGGATACTTTGGTAGATGCTTTTAAAATATGCTTAGAAGAGTTTGGTATTAAGTATGGCATGAGTTGGACTGGACATCTAGGGAGCAGAATGGAGAATGTTTAACCAGTGAGCCATGGATTGGAATCCACAAGAAAGTATGCATACACTTTGGCATCTGCTGAAGGGAAGTAAACATAGGTTTGTTTAGGGTGCAATAATGTTACTTAATAAACAATACCTTTACAAAAGATGTTTGCCAAATACATATATGTGTACAGTGTTTAGAAGACTGTCATCTATTTCTATTTACTTCCATTATCTGTACATTCTTGTTTACCAAGTTATATCTGTCACTAATTTATGTGTGACTTAACATTTTTAAGGATTATTGTACTTAGAAAGATAAAGAATGAGTGGATGGAGTACATTGCATATTCTCATCTGCAGAGAATTCTGTGGATCTATTCCCCTGCACATGCAGGAGTCTGCAACAATGAAAGAGACAACACATTAGCGTCCAAAGTACCAATACTAGGAGGATGATATTGATAAGAATGACACAAACACACAAAAACGAGAACACGGAATGTCAAATACTGGTAACAGAGGAAAAAGCTTTGCAGTACCAGTTAAAAAGAGTCATGCAAATCCTTCGAAGTCGGAATTCTACTGGAAATTGACATCAGTTAGACCAGCTGTTCTCAATGTGTGGGTCGCGACCCCTTTAGGGTCAAGCACAAACAATTCTTCCACACGACTGACATATGTAGAAGATGTATATGGGACATTGAGATGTTTTGTCTTTTCTACTTGCCTGCTTCTGTCTTGCAGTATCTTGTCTGGTCTCTTCTGCCGCTAGTGCTCCAGTTCTGAGACTGTAATACCATGCTGTTCAAACCTGAGCGAGGTTCTCCCAAGAACCTACATCAATTTTAAGATGTTTCAGTGAAGACTAGAGTGTGTCTTTGAAACGCTTTTTCTGTCCACCAGCTTTTCAAAGTCCTATCTTGAAGGCCTACATATAATATAACTGTCCCAGTATTTCCATAAATAAGACCATACTTCTAGTGTATGCATTTCAAGTACATGAAGCATAGGCCTACATCCTTGCATGGATGTGACTGTCTTATGATATCCCCAGGTACTGACTGACTTACCCTAACTTCATAGCTCTCTCTACAAACACAATTGAGAGTAGGAACAGGAACCAATGTTAGAAACTTGGATCATATGAATATCATACGAACTCAAGAACACTGTCGCCTCAGAGAACGAAATGAGACATAAAAACTAACAGCAGGAGGGTGGTAAGGATACTAACAGCCAAGTTAGTATTAAAATCGAGAATAGGCTATTCATGAGACGTGTCATGGTATGGCGAGACGTTTTATTTTTATTTTTCAAATTTGTTAATATTAATACTCAAATGCCATTCTTTGCTTTGAAGTGAACTATTAAAGTACAATATAAAAATAATGATCTCGAATGTGTAGGATGTTTAACAGCAGCGAATTCAAAGATTAATTCAATATTCCACTCTCGCCACAGTACGTACAGTAGTAAATTTAATTTCAGCCACTCCTTACATTTTTTATTTACAACCAGCCAATGTCATTTTGATGCTTACTTTTTTTCAATTCCGACAAAACGGAGCAAATTACATCAGTTCTTTCTGTATCGATAGCTGTGACGAGATTCGTCACTATAGCTAAAACATCGTCTGTCATTCCCATTAACTGTCTACACGTCCGACTTGATACTCCGGTACACTCAAAACCACAGCGGTGTCAAAATTGTTTTCAGTTCCGTGTCACAGTATTCATTCCGGTACCGGAAATGAAACATCATCATCAGCGATGCCACAGCTAGAATGTGTTCATTTGTGGTTTTTGGCCGTAGTTTGGGTTAACAGCAGCAAATGCCTTCTGGCAACGAAGGCTGGCTGCAATGAGTTCCATCCTCCCTCTTGCTTTGGTGGTACACTCTGCTAGACTGTAACATCCATCTCGAGATATTTCTCCCCCACTTGTATCCCAGTCTATCTCTTACCTCTTCTCGATTCTACCCTCAAGCAAGATCTTCAACAAGGTTTCAGCCTTTGAATATGTCCAAAATACTTTATTTGTTTGCTATATATTTCTTTTAATAATATTTCTTTTATTCTTGGATTATTATTGGTCCAGATTAAGCAAATGTGATTTTTTTAAACAAAACAAATACACATATTATTTAATGAAACGAAATATCGATGCATTTCACAGAACCTAAGTCTTCCTGCGGATCTATTGATCTGCCCGTTACACACTGAATGCCCCCTTACTCCACCTTTGGATGACCCTGATGACTTTGGATAACTCAGTGTGTTTCGCACAGTTCAAAGCACATCTATCGACTTTTTAATCCTATGTCAGCTAGGTCATGAAATCTGAATGAAACTACGCGTAATATTAAAAAGTTGGACTTATCAAGTAATGAGGCCACATTTGTTTAACCTGTACCTTATATGAATGTGTGTTTGTGCTTATGTGTGTTTCATGTTATTAGCACAATTGCATTATCCCGTTTCACGCTTTACCTGTTGGATTTAAGTTTTTCGCAATGAGTACTTATTTTCGATTTTCTACCTCATTATGAATTAGTCTTGGGTTATAAAACCATGTTTTTTTACAATGCGATCTGGAGTTATTTCTGAAATATCAGTGGTAACACTGATAATCATGTACCGTGTTAACGCATGTGTGATCCGATATGAGAGCTAAGAAAAAGATTGTCGCTAGCCACCCAAGTCGTAATATACGACGACAACTGTGGTTGGGGGGTTGGCTGCCCCATCTTATCTTATTCACTCTGAAACTTTGTTATGACTCTGAAGTCAGCTGTATTAGGCCGAAAGGAGCATACATGTATATTGCAGCCAAGCTGTAAACCATATCAACGCATTCAGTTCTCTAGACTACATCCTGTAAATCTGCAGAAATTTAAGAAAACAGAAGAATATAACAATTGGTATGCTGGATATATGGCCTAATCACATATAGTAATATCCGGCAGGTATCGGCATACACGAGGACATTCCACTCAATTAAATTGTCGGTTGACAAGTTTTACCGGAATTTCCCGCTATTGAACCATTTTTCACGGAGAAAAAATTGTTGATTACCATCGAACAGTCAATCATGGAGCAGGGTAGTTAACCTCACGCCAAATCTAATCACATCTTACGATTTGCATGACAAGAGGCGATTACGATTGTTTGCTCCTATTTTGGACCATGACAACACACGGGTGTAATGACTGAATATACATTACCTCATGATAAATCCTTGTTAAAGACCACTTTACTGGCTTAGTGTAATTAAGTTAGTTCCCTACAAACAGTAATAGCAGTGTTGTGACCAGTACGCCTACCTAAGAACAAAACGTCATCTTCTGGTCATGCTAGATAATCAATCCTGTCACCAGGGGAAAGTCCACCGTTTTCTCCAGGTTGGGGTGCTTCAGGCTCTACTCTATATCCTCTGACTAGACCCGGCATTTCTGCTCCTTTTACGTTGGACTGTCACCAGCGTGGAAACTGGAGCCTGAGTTTCTAGTGCAAAGAGTAGCGTCACTGTCAACTTTCCAGGCATGTCGTAGGAGGTGACTACGGAAAGTTGGGGGATAGGCTGACAACTTGTCACATGTAAACAAAAATAATCGTCACGTCCAGTCTCCATTTTTTTTACTTCTGTCTTCTATCTAATATACCCAATGGATGACGAAGGGATGCAGGCCCGATGACATTGCACTTTTGTCCTTTTATGACAGGCGTAAAACGCTTTTCTGTAATGGAGAGTGACTTTTAATACCAGCATATAGAAAATAGTACGAAAAAATATACCCCCCTGTACCTGATAGTCTACTCTTTAAGGATCTTCGCCAGTACTACAGCGCATCAGTGCTGAGATTTTATTATGTCATTTATCTTCATGTGTTTCATGTCAGTATTTATCTTCATGTGTTTCATGTCAGTATTTATCTTCATGTGTTTCATGTCAGTATTTATCTTCATGTGTTTCATGTCAGTATTTATCTTCATGTGTTTCATGTCAGTATTTATCTTCATGTGTTTCATGTCAGTATTTCAACTGACATGGGACGTATTTGTTCTTCCGCATCTACGGCTAGAATGTAGGACCTTGGAGTGAAGCGTGGTGTTGCAAGAAATGAGCAGCATATAGGAATCAAAAGAAGAGTTATCAACTAACAGAGTTGGAACAGTCAGTTACCATATGATGAAAGACATATTGAATAGGAGATTGAAGCACACACGGACTTGTTCTGAGTGCCATGGTGATGATCTGACTACTAACTAGCAGATTCCTAGGTGGTGAGAATACTAGATGTGCCATCACTGCTGATTAGATCAACAAATCTGACCAAAGAATGATGAGATTGTTGGCCCACAAGGATGTGGTCATGAGGGATACTAGTGCATTGGAACACATCTTTCTGGGATACATCTATAAACCTCCCTTACACAATCATGCATTTGAGATTACTTTATATTAGTCTGTGTGTCATTTCAGTTACACAACTGAAAAGAATCTGTACATTTATCCTAAAGGCGATGGGCTGTTAATAGCTACCTGCTCATAGCTAAAGGGATTATTTCAGCATTATCATTTTAGGCAAATTTGAAGTATGTGTTCAATGGTTTAGATTCCAGATCCACATGGACTATCGTCTGTGTATGAGATCCTTAATCGGCAGATGCAGTCTGCAGTGGCTTGTTCTATAGTGAAATAGTGTAATCTGTGGATGTTGAAGGCGGTGTATTGCATAGGGTTTGTCTTCCACTTTGACACGTATATGTTGTGGATTGTGCTTCTCTGTAAGCAGTGGGTGTATGTGTTGCAACAATATACTATATACTGTCGAAGACGGATGTGTCGAGCCATTGGCGCAAATAAAACGACGACAACGCATTTCCATTCTCTGGTCTACATCCTGTTGGAAATCTAGTAGGACCATGGTCCTGCTACAAAGGAGATTCAACGGGAGTTTGAGAATGAATGTTGAAGAAGAAGATATACTGCATTTCTGGAAATGAAATTGGCTGTTCCATCCCATAGGTCAAAGTGATACCCAATCCTGGTATTTGGTACGAGTATTATCCTGGCATTCATCTGAAAAACTACACTAGTGCTACAATGGATACCAACTCACTGTGATGTCCGTGCTAGACGATTGATCAACAACAAGAGGCAACCTCCCTCCGACTTGCATAACTCAAAGCTTCAGATAAGTAGAGTATCTGCTAAAACAATATATGTGACTTGAGTGCACTAAACGGAATGATGAAATATAAAGAGAACTAAATGGAAACTATAACACCGCGCAAGCCGTAGACAAATTGAACAGAAATGAGGTCACGATATTTAGACTGAGAACGAGACACTGTCAACTAAAAACACACTTATACCAAATTTGTATCATTGACTCTGCATCTGTGGAGCAGCAATACAGAGATTAGAACACATGTACAGAATTGTCAGTTTCGCTGTTTACAGAGCAACAATCTAGCCCACAGGAGCTTCTCTGCAAAATAAGCTGTGGGGGATCCAAGATGACCTAATACAAACCTTTTCTATACATGACCAATATTGGACTAGCTCATTAACAAGTGATTGCAGCAGAAGAAAGTGACTTAAAAGACAGGCTGAAGATATATGTGTCAGGCCGAAAGATGCAAATATCACAGCCAAGCTGTAAACCATGACACTTAATGCATTCCTTTCTCTGTACTACATCCTGCTAACCAGAAGGAGTTTGAGAATGAATGTAGAAAAAAATACCATTTTTCAGTGGAGATTTTAATTAATTAATTTAATCAGACTATATAGAACTGTTTGGTCTCTAGATATGTGATAATACAAAACTGACAGAAAAACTGTTACAACTGGTGAAGAACAACTATTATTACTATCTTTCTATGTAATTTTTAATTGAGAATGAACTGTAACAATGGAATTTATTATTCTGAAGAAAAGCAAAAAGATGAAAAGTAATCACAAAACTGTAAAGGAAGTCAAAACAAAAAAGACAACATTCATACAGAAGCAGGTCAATATTAACAAGCATTAAAAAAATATGTGATTTATTAATTTGTAGGGCATTTCATTCATTTGACATTATTTTAATTAAATACACTAACAAAAATAATTAATTTACTATAGTCGCCATTAGGTCTATATTTTACAGAAAAATATAAAATACTGAAATGAAATAAACAGTAGGACTATATATAGCAGTAAACCTGATACAAAAGTAAGTAAGAAACACAACAGTTTAAATAATGCAAAAATACAGTTAATTTGGATGGACTGTTCCAGGATAACCTTGGATTGGTCAAAACAAATTCAAACTGACAGAAAACATATTAAAAAAATATTGAGAGCACATAATTATTAGATCTAGACACACAAATTGTCATGAGGGGGCTACCTATCCTACCAAGAGTGGTGGTGGATAGTGTAAATGCATGTACTATACCAAAATAGGGATCTACATTCATACTTTTTATAAAATTCTGCATCAATCCAAATTGTTCACTGTGTCCTAGATATAGATACAAAATGGCTACCGTAATTGTAAGTTTGTTAGAGATGTGCAGCTTGCCTGATTTGACCATTTTCACGCTGCATACTGAGATTCCTCCCCACCCCATCTGCGCCATCCACTGAGATGTGTACCCATTCAAGCCTCCAAAATTAAATATCGCAACCCTGAAACACTGATTGATAAACATAGACTGATTAGGTAAGGGAAATAATTTTATGGAGGAAAAATTGCTTAAATTTTATTTCACTTACAGCTAAAAAAAAGTATTATTCAACCTTATTTTGGGATAGAACCAAAAAAAAACCTCTAGATATAGAGGTCAGCTGTAATAAGCCAGTATTTCTCTGGATGAATAAGCAGTTACGGCAGAAACCGGTGTTGCAGCCTACCAGGATAGGGTGGGATATTTGATGGCACTGATATCCCCACTGAAATATGACGTGTCAGTGACAGCAGCATCAAGCAAGTATGAACCTCTATTATTGGCTCAGTGTCACTGACACCACATCAGGAATGTGCCATGTGGGGGGTTATAGAGGCTCATTCTTCTGTCAGGTTTGCTGAACCTTCCATAATGATGGCACATTTAACGTTCTCCACCACCAAAGAACAAATGGCCTGCCCGCATCTCTTCATCATTCATGGGAATCATTTGACAGAAGACTAACAAATGGAGACAAGACAAGTGAAGATAAGACATGTAGAGATGATGATTTTGTCACATATTGCCAGCGTATTCCCCAACTTTCCTTAGTCACCTCCAAAGACTTGCATGGAAAGAAGACATTGGCCCTATTCTTTGCACCTTGAATTAGAAGTCCAGGCCACATAGGCAACCACTAAAATGAAAATCATAACAGCATTGTATTTTACTGTTTATGCTAAGATGTTAGTGTATGTCAGACATTGCATGCAGCAGTCTTCGGGACAGATAGTATTCAGAAGAAAATGGGGATCTTCCTGGTGTTGTGCTTAGGCCACTCACTTTGTGCACAAGAGGTTGTGGGTCAGAGACCTGCTTGCGACTTATTTATAAAGTGGGTTTTCTTGGAAATCCCAGGGAATTATCACTTGAATCTATGAAGTTACATGCTATGAGTTGTACTTTCTGCAGCTGGCGTGCTGCATCACTAAGAGGGACGGAGTACATATTGGATAGTCAGAGTACAACAAAGTCAATCCTCTAAGCCCTTTGATCCCTCAGAAGAAAGTGAATAACAATACAGTTAGACTGCTGAGGTTGCACATATGCACAAGTAAATTCCCAGTGGTACTGACTGGAAACTGCTCATTAGGATAGTCTGATGCAGCTCTGACTGCTTGGAGGCAGATGGCCAGGTCTGAAAAAAAAAAACGACTGAGATGACCAACAGTCCATAAATTCATTATTGAAAAATCTGGACCTTAAAAGGAACCAATTTTAACCATGAACAAGATAATAACTGCAGTAAGCACGAGGCACGAGTCCATAGACCACTGGATCAGCAACCACTGAAACAGTACAGTTATAGGGACTGTGTGGTCAAAAGTGGCTAACAATGATATTAACAAATGTGGCTAGATGTCTGCATAAAATATTGTGTACTGCCTTTTACATACACACATAGACTGCTATTGAGTAGGAGGTTTTCTTCTCACAGCATTGCACATCACTGAAACACATAGAAAATGAGCTTCGAGACTTATAATTCATTAGGATTAATACAAACAAGACCTGCTTCTTCTTCTTGTTCGTTCTCAAACTCCTGCAGATTAGCAGGCTGCAGTCCGGAGAACGAAATGCGTTGTGTCATGGTTTACAGCATTGCTGCGATATCTGCGCCTTTTGGCCTGACACATCCAACTTCAGCATGGCTTTGGGTCACTGACCCTATATGGGATGGGACAGCCAACTCCATCCCATAACCTCCTTAGTCACCTTTTACAAGCGTGGAAGGTAAACAGTGTTGCTATTCTTTGCTCCCCTTTCGGGTCCCGGCAACACACAGGCGACAAGACCTGCTAAAACTATTTTTATGGAACTGCAAAATAAAACATAAATATGATGGAGAAAAAATTGACAACACAGACCCTGATAATTTAAGTGTAAACAACATTCATAAAAAGTCAGTTACAGACAAGCCTTGACATTGTTCATACAGCACTATGAAAAGGATGAATATAAATAACCAAATGGTCAGAGGGTGTCGCAGTAACCTAATGAACAAATAGTAAAGCAAAATGAGTTAAACAGGTTACTAAAACACTTACCTTGCCTATTAATAAAAATATATTTAAAAAAAAAAAATTATATATAAAAAAACATACAATAAAACTAAACAGGACAATTCTCCACGTATCGGCTCAAATTGAACCTTTTTCAAGAGACAAACAACAGAAAACGACAAAATAAAAAACAAAATAAATGAATGAAATATAATCATCTGGATTACATCAGCCATCTCCTTACTATAGGGTGCAAAAAATAGACTGTTGTATTGTATTGGTAAACATCTGTTTATTACATATGTTTAATTTAAAAAATGTGAATGAATATATGAAATAAAATTGGTAAAATATATTTTCTTATTCACAAATATTACAAAAATATATGTTTTAACTAGCAAATCTTTATCAAAATGGTTTTTAAAAAAATGTTTAAAAAAATTGTCCTCTGGCTTCCTACTTAAATTTACTTGTATAAACAATTATTTGAAGCATAATTGTATTGTCTATATATGTTATCCATGTTTACAAGAAGACCTATCGGCCCTTGTATAACTAAATACAGATATTATGTTATGTGTTTGTTTGTTGTTACTGAGGATATTTCAATACCTGTACGGGATGTTTGTTGTTGTAATAGTCCTTGTCTCGATCGGTCCGTTTGGGTGACTTTGTATGCACAGTTTGAATGGCTTGATGAAATTGCATCTTTTTTTGGAGATGCGGTTAGTCAAGTATGGAAGAACACGTGTGCAATTGTTGCTAGGCGATTTGGTGCCGTTGAATGGACTGGTTCAATTCCCATTAGTCTCAAGAATTTATCAAAATAGGAACAAACTAACACAGAAAGAAAGACAAAGTGGTAATGCACACTATCAGATAAAGGATCAAAGGATTGCAACATACAATACTTGACAAAGACCTGCTGGTCAAAATGTCAATTTTGTGAACATGCATAACCTAAAATAAAATCAATTTCTTTATAAATTTTATGTTTTCTTTACTTATGGCACACAGTTTAACAGCAGTCTGTCTGCCTTTCTCATTGTAAAAAGTAAAATTCTTTTTTTCTTACTTTTTGATCAAAGGCTCATTTTGGATGATGTGCATCTCCATCAGATCTTGAATTCTCTAGCTTTATTCTGAAACTCACATTTTAAGACTGCTCGACCCCAGAACAGTCATGGTTGAAAAAAAACCATTCACCTGGAAAATGAACTATGAACAACCAGACAAGAATGCAAGTGCCAAATTCAAATTAAATAACAATTATTATACATAATTTTATTATTTCTTAGCATGCTTATATTCAAACTGAAATACTTCATCAACATGTATCTAGTTAAGTCCAGTAAAACATTAACACCAATAGTTATATTTTGTTTTGCTAAAATATTTTGACAAAATGTTTAAATTGCTCAGTTACTTTCAATTCCTTTTGATGAAGTATAGTGTCTAGTTGGTTTTGCATTTCTCTGATTTGTACCTCTTGAATCTCTCCTCTTCTTTCTAGTTCTTGAAACCTGTTCAATATTTTTAATTGTTCCTGCTTACGTTTTTCCTCTTTAGCTGCTTCTTTCCTCGAACTCCTTTGGTATTCTGAAATTAAGATTAATGAAGCAAAGAAGAAGACTAAAAATTCTCCTAGCATGTCACCGCCCAGTTCAATAGCCTCTTTCTCACTAAGTTTATCCACAGTTTGGGCACTTCCTAAACCCAAGAGCCGTAGCTTGATATTAATTTCCATATGGTGGTAAACTGTGGAACAAAGAAATAATTTACACCTTGGTCTCTGATACAATACAAATTATAAATATATAGCTACCTCCCCTAAATATATACATATATTTATTTTATATTGTGTGTTTGTGTGAATGTATATCCTGTAAACAAAAAAAAGTTAAGGACCAGTAGCTGGAAATGAACCAAATGTTAAAAATTATATTCCCCCTAACCAATTAATCTAAAATTGATTTTCACTCGAATGACAAACATTCAACATGTGCAGCATGGGCCACCAGCAGTCTGTGACTAGTATTAATCTCAGCAAGCATATTGAAAAAAATACTGCTGAGATGTCCAAATTTTGGGGTTATGTCTGAGCATGAAAGAAAACATGCTAATCCAAAAAAGCATGATGCATTTGCGATATGGTGTTGGTTTTGAGCTGTACTCACAAAATTGTCTTTATAAGCAACACCACTGCTGCATAACCAGTGTCTCATATGTGCAACAATGTCTCAATGATAACAAGTGTTGTGGATAAAGGAAGAGCCATTGCAGGGCTGCAGGAACATGTTACTATCCAAAATGTGGCTCAGAGGCATGCAATATCTTAGTTATTGTCTGACTACAGCAGCACTTTGCCCAGACTGGGATTGTAAAGGAATGGCAACTCATAGGTTGTCCTACAGTTACTATACCTTGAGGAGATCGCTTAATTCAGAGACAAGCACTCCAACAGAGATGTGCAAATGTTCTCAGACAGCTCATAGACGCTACCAACACTGTAGTCAGGGATCAGACTATTCAGAATTGCCTTCATGATGTTAATCTTCATGATTGTCATCTAGCCATGCAACCACATGTGATTGCTGCCTAGAGAGCTTGTTTAGCATGGCATATGCACATTTGGCTAATGGACGAGTCCCGATTTGTATTGGAGCCTACAGATAGATGATTCAGAGTATGGCAGCATCATAATGAATGCTTTAGGGATGATGCAGTCCTTGAACATAATACAATAGGAGATCAGTGATGATTTGAGGAGGCATTACTTTACTCCACAGAACTCCCCTCTATCGTGTAATTGGGAATCTGAATGGTGATGCTACCAAGACAAGATTCTCTTCCCATCCTAGCACTGCAAGTTATTGGGCACAATGCAGTCCTTTAAGATGATAATGCAAGACATCTTTCTTGTACAGTAAATAATTTCCTGCAACAAGCAAGTGTCAATAGAATGGATTGACTTAAAGATGGATTGAGCAAAGAGCTCTGATATGAACCCCACAGAACATCATTCATTGGGATGAGCTTGGTGATGGATGTGCTGCTGTGCTAAGCGACATCAGCCATCTCCTGCATTGAACTTCTTCATTGCCACAATGTTTCATTCGCAAGGTCATCAATTCAATGTAACAGCAGTGCCTTGAATGTATCCCAAATAATGGAATGACTACTGGGTTCTTCAACTTTTTTAAAAATAACCTGCAAGTTTGTTAATTTAGGCCCTACTTGCTGCCGGTTTTGGACACATGATGACAACCCATTCATTTTCATTTGAAAATGTAGTTCTAATACCTAGGCTATTATATTTGTCATGTGTTCTATATACTAGCTAATTCTTAAAAAACGTATGTAGCACTTGGGAGACATTTACTTAGTGTGTGTAACCTAAATCTTAAGTTAGTTTACATCTTAAGTTTATTAATTACCGGTACGTCTGCGCTAATCAAACAACCAAGACCTAGGCTGGACCAAAATAAACTTTATTTAATAAAGTCGTTATCAATTACATTAAAATTAAGTAAAAAATGCTTCTTACATTGGGCAGGTGGAATGCAAACGTATTTCCGAAATAAGGGACTCGATTTAGCTTGCTTTTTTATATATTCAGCAAGTGGTTTGCTTATTTGCTTAACAGCAAGATATCCTAAATTAATCAAAGGAAACGGTGCCATTTACAGCCAAAAAGTTACATTTTTTCCTCCGTCCGGTCGACCCCGGCCGGCTCACATGATAATAGTCAGTGTTACCACTGATATTTTAGCAATAACTCCTACCGCCCTAGAAAAATTCCTTGATTATATCATCATCAGTTGCCATGCCGGCTGACTTAGGCGATCATGGCTCTCTACATCTCTCTGTTTCATGTATTATGTACCAGAATCGATGTTGTTTCCCTGCCGTATCAGGTTGTAAAACTGTATAATATTTTCTCATGTTATCGCCCTCTGTCTCTGTTGCTTTCAATATTGCCCGCTGTGTTCTCCAAACCTCCTTGTTTTCATAACGTGGCCCAAAAATGAAGTGTCTTTTTCTTATATTATTGAAAAAGCTCCATCTTGCATTTGACTCTTTCAACACCTCCACACAAGTTTTTCTGGTACTTCGTGATATTCTCAGCATTCTTATGTAGAAGAACATCTCTATTGCTTATAATTTATCAATTGCTTGTTTGTTTATTGTCCAAGAATCACATTCATATGTTAGTATAGGAGTTACATAGCACTGCAGATTATATACACTCCCATAAACCAAGGTCTTATGGGTGTCTTCTTCCTTCTTCAGCCAGATATCAGGTTACATCGGTAATATTTTTAATGAACTGTGTAATTCGCTTCAGGCTATCCATGGAACTCCTCAGGCTTGAAAGTAGCGCCGTCTCAGTAGGCCATATTTCCTTCCTCTCTTCTTGATAGAGTTGACATGCATGAAGAATGTGATCTGCTGTCTCTGGGCTCAGTACACAGTTGCACATGTCTGTCTCGCCAATTTTCAGCTTTCTGAACATGTGACATCTCGGTCTGTTATAGCCATTTCGTAGTCTGAAGATAATGGTTTGTTCCTTTCGTTATATGTGATGGCAGGGGCAATGTGATTCTACAGTTGGGTGCTTCTTCTTCCATTTTGTCATATATTCGGTTTGGTTTGGACATGTAACGAGACTTGACACACACACTCAAATTGTTTTGCAGGAAACGATCTAGGGAGAAGGAGAAGAGGAGAGAAAATCATGGATTGATGACATCAAGGAATGGTCTGGGCGTGACTTTTCTATACGTCTCCGAATCACTGAGGATAGAGCTGTTTGGAGGACATGTTATGTTGATGTATCCAGTGTGGCATCCCTACGGCCATGACGAGTTATGGGCCTTATTATTATTATTATATATTCTGCTTTTATCATAGTCTTACATTCATAGAACGTAGTATCACTTTCGGTCCAATCCTAGGAGTCAGGCCTACATATTAAACGAAAGGGAATTGACAGGAAACGAACTAAATGTTACCAAAAAGAGATACAACACAGTACGTCTTATTTATGATTTTGATTATTTCCCTGGCGGTAAAAGCTACACACCAACCAGTGCAAAAGGCTTTCTAACAGTCCAGTCCTTACCGCAGCGTAGTAAATAAACATCATAGTTTGTTCACGGTGTCTGACTTTGCTTCTGGAAACACTCATTGCAAAGATAATAATATTATCGATCGGAGCCCAATTAAGGCAACCATTGTGTAACTAGAAATACAGTGGTAGTAGTTACTAAAAAATAAGGATCGGCGCAAAGTTCTTAAAAAGTATGAAATCTAGGTCCGTATCCTAGGATTGGACCTTACTTTCTAATTGTTCTACTGATCCCTCTTTCGTGTGGGGCGTCTCATTGAGATATTTAATGCAGAAATAACTCCACGCATCATTATCATCTGTTCTGATTCGTGTGGAAACTTCACACCCTGTCCAGTCCTTGATATTGTCCAGCAATGTCTTCTTCGAAAATCAATATAAGCGGTGGGGTTCCAGTAATGGAAAAGAGTACACATAAAAAAGGTTATACTTCCATCGTTTCAATGATACTTTTTGTGACTTGTCTTTGAAAATCGTTACGGGTGGGGTAGGTTCATCCTTCTTTTGGCTGAATTACAGACACAAGTGGATGTATTGAAACGAGTCCAAATTGAGAATATGAGGGCAGTGCTAGAAGGTACTAAAGATACCCCTATTACAGTAATAAGATTCTTGTTAGATTTGCCCAGCATTAAGTTACGTTTTCAAGTGGTGCATACCCTAATGTAGCCAAAAGTGCAAAAAAGACATCCCCAAACCGTTTACCATAACATCTAGATGAGATAAATGAACAATGAATCACACGCGGAAGGTATTTGACGGCAGAAGCAGGGGGCACATTGCTCAGAGTATGCGAATTGGAAGAAATAGGGAAAGGCTATGAATGTGTAGAGGTCAACAAAGATAAAAAGTCTCTTACAAATGTAGTAATATACCTGGGGAAAGCGTATAAGGAATGGACTGGTGTTAGGCAGGGCCGTAGATATGATTACCTTATGGAGAGGGGTCTGACCTAAAAAAAATTTTTAAGGAGTCTGTGGTCTAATTTCGTGTGTAAATTTCACTGACGAGAAATATGAAGACTTTTTTTTTGCAAAAATTAGCTACGGATGGTTTTTTTTTTTTTACCGATGTTTTGGTTAAGTTCCTAATACACCATACCCCCCCCCCCCCCCGCCCAACTTAATATAAGGGCCTGGTGCTTGGATACAGATGACGGTATAAGAACTTTTCCAGATGCATTAAAAATTAAAAGACATAATTATATATACAGATGGGAAGTGAATAAGTGCGGTTGGGGTTTTCTTACGTAAACGAATTAAATAAAGGTGCCTGAAAAAAACGTCTGCCTACTCTACTACAACATCGAGCATGAGAATGGAAATATAAGAGGTAACGGTAACGGTGGTACTCAGTTGGCTGGTGATCAAAATATGGACCCACACGATGATACTCTCTGACTACCAGAGAGTTCTGCGGAAGATAGAAAAGTGCATGTTGAGAAAGGATAGAATCATGTTACTGAACAACTCGGTTGTCCAAAGTATTACATCATGTTTATACTGCCTTGGTCGTGCGGAGGTCAAAGTTAACGAAATTAGCGGACAATTCTGTAATTGGTGGCACAGTATTGAAGAGAGATACAAGTAAATTCAGGTAGAAAGTTGAGGATAAATGAACAATTATTGAGGCTAATATTCTTCAAGACATTTATCTTAAAGAGAGATTGGCCCGAACTAATAAGAATGGTCATTGAATTACTACAGAGTGAAGAAGACGATGCTGGAGGTGATAGTGGGCACATACAGAAAATGACAGACATTGTTCAGGAGAGAAATTGTGTCCTTCTTGGAAAGTTACGAAGATCACATAATCAACATCTGACTGTGACTTTCAGTCTACATACACTTGGAAGTCTGCTAGAGCGAAGCACTTATGAGAATATACTCTGTGTCGTGATGCTATTTTCTAATCAAGAATCGCAAGATTACTAAGATTTATTTAATTACATTCATTACTTTAATTATACTCCAAGGCAAATTTGGCCAAAATAATACCAGCACCCAGACAAAAAATCCCAGATCTAAGTTTCCAAACGAATCAGAACAGATGATAATGATGCGTGGAGTTATTTCTGCATTAAATATCTCAATGAGACGCCCCACACGAAAGAGGGATCAGTAGAACAATTAGAAAGTAAGGTCCAATCCTAGGATACGGACCTAGATTTCATACTTTTTAAGAACTTTGCGCCGATCCTTATTTTTTAGTAACTACTACCACTGTATTTCTAGTTACACAATGGTTGCCTTAATTGGGCTCCGATCGATAATATTATTATCTTTGCAATGAGTGTTTCCAGAAGCAAAGTCAGACACCGTGAACAAACTATGATGTTTATTTACTACGCTGCGGTAAGGACTGGACTGTTAGAAAGCCTTTTGCACTGGTGTGTTAAGAATAAACTTCGGGTTGGTGAGTAGCTTTTACCGCCAGGGAAATAATCAAAATCATAAATAAGACGTACTGTGTTGTATCTCTTTTTGGTAACATTTAGTTCGTTTCCTGTCAATTCCCTTTCGTTTAATATGTAGGCCTGACTCCTAGGATTGGACCGAAAGTGATACTACGTTATATGAATGTAAGACTATGATAAAAGCAGAATCCCAGAGTGGAAAAAAAAAGTTGTGGCATCGCTGATAATAATGTTAATCGAACTTGAATATTTACTATCTACTATCAGGACGGTAGAGGATAGTGATGCGTGGAGATATTTCTGCAATACATTTCTCAATGAGACGCCCCTACGAAAGAGGGATCACTAGAAAAATTAGAAAGTAACGTCCAATCCTAGGATACGGACCTAGATTTCATACTTTTTAAGAACTTTGCGCCGATCCGTATTTTTTAGTAACTTTTACCGCTGTATTTCTAGTTACACAATGGCCATTTTGGTGCTTTTCAATCAGATCTGGTGCGTTTTCAAATTATCTGGTGCCAAAAGTTTTGAAATGACGTGGCCGCACAGGTTAGTGCATAATCAAAAATGTGTTGGTGCTCTTTAGTGCATTTTGTCATTATTTAGTGCCCGTTGGTACTTTTTAACTTGTCAAATAATTTGTTTCGTTTTATTCAAAAAACGTCTTATTTTTAAACATTTTTGTTAAAACTAAAAAGATGAAATCATAATAAATAGTAAATAATATATAGTCGAAATTTAAAATTGTCACTATTCATTTGTATATTCATAATCATTCCAGGATATTTGCTGTGACTACACTACTGTTTAATTTACATTTGTGTATCACAGTGAGTAAGAATTACCCACAGCATTTCAGGGCACAATGGCTGAATGATTTAAGATTTAAAAAATGGTTAATTAGAGTTGAATGAGTACAATAGCAGCGAGCAGGGCCATATTTATACTAGATAAGGCCATACGCTATTTGAGGCTATTTGAGGCTATTTGAGATTCATTATAAGTCCAGATTATATGTCAATATCAAATATGATTTTGGGATACCTAGTGGGGGCCCTAAACTATAGCTTGTGTAGCTTATACGTAAATCCTGTACTTGTCGCGAGGGTAAAAGATATTGAGAGACACGCTGAGGACACAAAACACAAGAGAGCTAAACAGCCATTCAGTGAGCAAACACAACGTTCATTTAACACTCAGCAATAATGTGAAAGCAACAGAAGCAGGCATATCTTTTTTCGTAGTTGGACATTGTTCTCTAAGGGTAGTCGATCATTTAAGTGGACTCTGTAAGGTACACTTTGGTGACAATAAAGGATGCAAGAACCTAAAGCTTAGGGGATCAAAGTGTAGTTCAGTTATGTCTAATGTGCCCGTACCATATTTACAAAAATACACATTAAAAAAACCCCCAGAAAAACGGGCAATACTGCACTTTACCAGTTCAGGCGTTGCAGTGAGGGGATTGAATAGCTGTGGGATAAAGGCCGCATGCTCTTGCTGTCGCCACGTCATGTACAGGGTGAGTTTTTTAATTTACCATCCGACAGAAAAAAAACCCCCAGTCCTTACCGGGGACCGAACTCTAGACCTCATTCGTGTGAGACTAGCGTTCTAACCTCTCGGCCATGCGCCACACTAAATACACAACATTAAAGTCCGAAATTTTTCATCTGATCCTAGTTAAATGTGTGTGTGCCATTCTGTGTCGCAGGCTACAGCCGAGTGCTTTCCCAGAAGTCGCCCTGCGCATTTCTCGCGCTAGAGTAGAGTTTGGTGGTCTTCGTGTGAATGTCCCGCGTGATCTGCGTCTGGAACCAAACTTAATATACACAGCTTAGACGTTCTGCCTTCGCTGCAATATTCAGCAGAATCCTGGTCTATATGTGCTAGGCATGCAAGTCAACTTACCTCTTTTCACCTGTGATGCCTGAAAAAGCTTCTTGGTGTACGCTGGCAGGATCGCATCCCAGACACCAAGATTCTCAACAACAAAAATTAATGTGGAAGGCATATACGCCTTGCTGACCAGTTCTGAACTTCGTTGGGCCTGTCACATTGTCCGTATGCCAGGCGAACGTCTTCCAAAGAGATTGTTCTACGGTGAACTGTGTTCAGTTAAGCGTTCAAGCTGAGGCTAGTAGAACGCTTCAGTGATAATTGAAGATATCTCTCAGCACTGCAGAAATGACTCAGACTCTTGGGAAACAACACATCTTGACCGCCACGCCTGGAACAGTCAGATCTGATAAGTGTTAAAAGTATTGAACAGAGTAGAACATTGCAGACGACTCAAAGAGACAAAAATAGTATGAGATATCAGATTGGTTTCCCTTATTTTGAGAACCTTCAACATTCATTGAAATATCCCGGATTGGACTCATCAGCCATTTCAGAACTCACAAACAATCAAACAAAACTTGACCCTTCTTAAAACCATGCTTATCTTCGTTTGCGAAAGAGGAACACCGTCATAATCCCATAGAACACGATATTTAGTGTTATAGACAAATTATATACCGTATACCAGGGGTTCTCATCCTTTCAAACGGAGCATACCGCCCACTTGTAATCGTTAGTGCTCACGAGCATTTTTTAACTCGCATGTGCGAGCATATGTGCTTATGAGAGTATCAAGGTGCTCGTGAGAACCAGGTTGGAAAAGCCTGCTATATGCCATAGCTATCTCTCCATCGAGGCCTGTTATGGAGATGGTGCTTAGTCCAGCCACTAGAGGCTGGAAACAGATTGGCCAGGCCCAATCAAGCATACAGAACCTACATACGGAAAGGCATGTGGCCGTCACCAGTGGCCACTATACTAGTAATGGCGATATCAAGTCTAGACATGTTGATATTTATTCCCTCCCTCTCCCATCTTTCATCACCCCAGTTGCAGACATGCTGGCACAGGTTGCTACCATCTTGAGAATAGGAGATTCTCGTAGGGTAGAATTTCAAAACATGTGAAGAAAGCAGTGGCGTCACAGGGTGACAAGATCATATGGGGTGACACCAAAATGCAATTTATTACTATCTATGATTGTATGTCAATCTATGAAAGTATTATTATGTACTGTTTTAGCCCAAGATCATGAATTTATTACTGAAATATAAAAAATGTCTCTCTTCTTCTTCTGCGTTCGTTCTCAAACTCCTGCAGATTTCCGGAGAACGGAATACGCTGTGTCATGGTTTACATCATTGCTGCGATATCTGCGCCTTTTGGCCGGACACATACTTTCAGCATGGCTTTGGGTCACTGACCCTATATGGGATGGGACAGCCAACTCCATCCCATAACCTCCTTAGTCACCTTTTACGACAAGCGTGGAAGGTAAACAGTGTTGCTATTCTTTGCTCCCCTTTCGGGTCACGGCATCACACGGGCGTTCTCTCTGTTCTATTAGCTATGAACACAAAAACGTGTTATAGTTTTGCGCGCATAATAACTCACCCACAAGATAACATTAGCATAATAAAAGAAAGAAACTTAATGATTAGGTTTGTTCGTTTCTTTGAATTAGCTTATGCTAAGATGCACCATTTGCACCTAAATAACTGTCAAATTAAAAATATTTGCAACAATTTACAAAATTAGTTCACGAAAAACGAACTTTGCAAATGAACGGATTAAGTGCAGTTTCGCACAGTTAGCTAGTTGACGTCTAACCTACAATATTGTGACACTAACCCAAGTGATGTTTGGAGATAGACTCGTTTTTTCCCGCAACAACAGTGTGTCGGCACTTGCGGACGAAGCAGAAATTATTGTGAGGTATAGCAGTTAGTACTTAGTAATAGTGTAGATGTAATTATGCATCTAAAATGATCTTATTTCACAATGAAGTCACATGCAATAGATTGCATCCAATGCCGTAACAGTCGCAAGTGCCGAGACTATGCAGGACGGAAGTGTCAACAGTCGCAAGTGCCAAGACTATGCAGGACGGAAGTGTCAACAGTCGCAATTGCCAAGACTATGCAGGACGGAAGTGTCAACAGTCGCAAGTGCCAAAACTATGCAGGACGGAAGTGTCAACAGTCGCAAGTGCCATGACTATGCAGGACGGAAGTGTCAACAGTCGCAAGTGCCAAGACTATGCAGGACGGAAGTGTCAACAGTCGCAAGTGCCAAGACTATGCAGGACGGAAGTGTCAACAGTCGCAAGTGCCAAAACTATGCAGGACGGAAGTGTCAAATCAATACCCAAGGGCCAGTACAGGAATTTTATTTTTGCTGCCCGAGTAAGATCCGCCCCCCCCCTTCCATAAACTAACTTCGTTTCGCTTGGGGCGCCGCTGGTTATTGCTTTAATTTGTTCCACCTTGGATAACACCCACGACGGCACTTGTTTATTTTCGACGCCGCCACAGAGAAATAAAATTAGTTTATATAACGGGTAGGAAGGTGGAATCGAAACCTTGTCCTGGATAATTGTGTGCGCAGATCTCAGATCATCCTGCATTAGCTAGATAAGTGACGCACTTTGATTTTTCATTGGGTAGTGATAAAGTCCGCAAAATGACAAATGAAGAATCGGATTAGACCAGATGAATGATTCCGCACCTAGGACTATACTGAAGGTGCATAGTCAAAGCAAGCAGTACTTTCGGCAGATTGTACGCAAATGATTGGCGTAGAAAAGGCATTAATCTACAGACTAAGCTGAAAGTTTACAGAGCAGTGGTACTTCCAGTGCTGCTATACGCTAGTGAAACATGGACTGTGTATAGACGTCATGTGAAAAAACTCAATAATTTTCATACAAATTGTCTCAGAAAAGTTATGAACATCAGATGGCAAGACAAGATTCCAGATACCACTGTCCTTGATAGAGCTGGTATCCCAAGCATTGACACGATCCTGATGCAGACACAGATTCGTTGGGCAGGTCATTTGGTGCGTATGCCAGACCATCGTCTGCCAAAGATACTTCTCTATGGTGAGCTAGAGAAGGGTATACGATCTCAAGGTGACCAAAGGAAGCGCTACAAGGACTCGTTAAAGAACTCACTGAAAGCCTTTGAAATAGACCACGATACATGGGAAGAACTTGCACAAAATAGATATACATGGCGTTCTAGAATAAAAAAGAGCGCATCATCTCGTGAAAAGAAAAGAAATGCAGCAGCTCAACAGCGGAGAGCAGCTAGAAAGTCACGGATAAATCAAGATCCGTCTACAGTCGTCATTCCATGTCCAAACTGTCCAAGGAATTTTACAGCTCGAATAGGGCTCATTAGCCATCTACGAACTCATAATCAAGGACATAACTAAAATTGAATTTTCAAAAGTGGATGTAACAAATGGTCATCATCACTTGTGATGGACGAACAACAACTGAAGGGGGACCTGCCGACCATATAACCACATTTCCCGTCTAATGTAAACGCTGTCAATCGGTGTTTTAGACATTTAAGTAAAAATAGTCAACAGGAAAATTGACAGGAAGATATAGTATATTATCTTGGAGAATCATATAATGTTACATTTTAATGAGTGTGTACAGTGTACGCAGTATATCTAAGGTCAACGTGGAAGATATAGGACAGATGAAACATATAATATATACTAACGCTTTGTTATCAATGTCAAACACGGTCCCTGACATCACAGCAGATACAAAATTGTAACGTAGAATGAAGAGACTAAAAAATGGTTCAGATTTCAGTAATGAAATCAAGGGAAGCACGGTAGCCTAGTTGATAGTGAGCTTGTGGTTATCACCGGGTTACAGCGTACCAGTGTTCGGGAACCACGCCCAAACAAATAAAACAAAATCCTGTTTGTGATTTCTCGATTGGCATGACCACTCCTCCAGTCGACTCAGCTGCAAATACGTACGTACCTGACGCATGAGTTAAGCGATGTAAAAGCAGAAAGGAAGGGAACTGGCCACCCCACCTAGTAATTGCTGCGGCTCAGTACATAAAGAGTTGTCTTCATCCCCGACGGCAGGATGCTGCCATGGGACATACCTTTACTTTATAATGAGATCAGAAATATGGGTACTCTATAATGATATCAGAAATATGGGTACTCTATAATGAGATCAGAAATATGGGTACCCTACAATGAGATAATAAATATGGGTACTCTATAATGAGATCAGAAATATGGGTACCCTACAATGAGATAATAAATATGGGTACTCTATAATGAGATCAGAAATATGGGTTCTCTATAATGAGATCAGAAATATGGGTACCCTACAATGAGATAAGAAATATGGGTACTCTATAATGAGATCAGAAATATGGGTACTCTATAATGAGATCAGAAATATGGGTACTCTATAATGAGATCAGAAATATGGGTACTCTATAATGAGATCAGAAATATGGGTACTCTATAATGAGATCAGAAATATGGGTACTCTATAATGAGATCAGAAATATGGGTACTCTATAATGAGATCAGAAATATGGGTACTATATAATGAGATCAGAAATATGGGTACTATATAATGAGATCATAAATATGGGTACTCTATAATGAGATCAGAAATATGGGTACTCTATAATGAGATCAGAAATATGGGTACTATATAATGAGATCAGAAATATGGGTACTATATAATGAGATCAGAAATATGGGTACTCTATAATGAGATCAGAAATATGGGTACTATATAATAAATTTAATCATTGGCATCTAGATACAAGAGATGCCTGTGGCCAAGTGGTATAATGCGTTGGTCTCGTAAAACGAGACATTTTTTTTCGGGGATCTTCCAAGCCCTCGAACCAGCCCGCTCCCTTTAAGAAGTCGGCGCAAGATATTTAGTACTAGAAAGAAAACATAAACAAAATGCTCCCAATCCCCCCCCCCCCCATGGTTCTCCCAAATAGGTCACACAAAATCCTACGACAATGAAGAAATTACCCTTTTTAAAGAACACCCTCTCCATCCCTAATCTAAATCATATATACGTCCTTGGAATCTCTCTGGCGCACTAGTTAAGCCGTTTGCCTAGTGCTAAAGAGGTTGAGGTTTTGAATACAACTTGTGACGTCTTATTTACAAAGTGAATATTTTGGTAGCTTCCAGAGGATTATCGATTGAAACTATAGATTACTATAGCTGAGAATGGTAGTATCGGCAGTCGGAATGTGAGAGAGATTAAACACACACACTCCAGGGTATCGGCAGTGCTACCACCCCTACTAAACTGTCGAGCCTTATGAATGTCCAGCACTGGGTAGCATCAGGAAAATGCTTCTCCCTCCAAGGTCAGATAAATGGAATATATTATATAAAACAACGGCTAACAAACACCTACGTATATCACACAATGACATTGGGTCAAAAGTCATGAGCCCATGGACCGCTGGATCAACAACCAACCAGAGATGGACTACATATGGGGAAACCTGAGTACAGTAAGGTCAATCCTTTCGGAATTTTGAAGATTTAAAAGACTTACAACGGGAGGGATTTGCCACATTACAGTAGCAAGAAGTTGTAAACAATCACTGTAGGGATTTGCCACATTACAGTAGCAAGAAGTTGTAAACAATCACTGCAGGGGTTTGCCACATTACAGTAGCAAGAAGTTGTAAACAATCACTGCAGGGGTTTGCCACAAAACCCTATTTCAATAATGAAACATGGAATATATTCCCGTGCAATGCAGGATTTACGTATAAGCTAAACAAACTATAGCTTAGGGCTCCTACTTTCTTGGGCGCCCCCAAAAACGTATATTTGGCACTGGCATATAATATCTGAACTTATAAAGGACCACATATCTCAAATAGCTTAGGGCCTTATCAAGTCTAAATCCGGCGCTGTTCCCGTGCAAAACAAGAAATTAGGGTATCTACTTGTATTTTTTTTTTACACAAACAAAAACCCCATGTTTATAGATCACACGACAGCATAGCCATGCCTGTTGATAGGAAAAACACTGTGATTGGCGACGTTCTTATTTTGTATCATGTCTTCAATTGGTCAATATATTTGTACTTACCGTCACAGGAAATGAAAAGCTCAAACAATATAAACGAAACTTCACCAATGCAAATGTGTTCCAATTATTTAGACAGTAATTTGCTTTGGGTACACTCTGATGAATAATGTAGAACAGGGGTGGGCAAACTTTTTGTGCAGAGGGCAGCATTGAAAATTGTAAATCTATTGGAGGGCCGCATATAATATTATGTATATTTGGCGATATATATATATATATATATATATATATATATATATATATATATATATATATATATATATATATATATATATATATATATATATATTTAAATGTCAAATTGGGAAAAAAATATTGTATATATAATATATAAGAAAGTCGAATTAAAATTCCAATAGATTTCTGTGTAATATTAATGGGGAAAAAAAATCATTTTGACGATCGTCCGTTTATTTAGAAAATGTTTAAGGGCCGCAAAATATCCAATGGCAGGCCGTAGTTTGCCAACCCCTGATGTAGAACATAGTATATCCTACGCACCGCCGAAGACGGATGTGTTGGGCCATTGGCGCAAATAAAACTGCGACACAACGCACTTCCATTCTCTGGACTACATTCAACTGGAAATCTTGTAGGATCATTCTCCTGTTACAAGAGAAATCCAGTGGGAGTTTGAGAATGAACGCTGAAGAAGAATATCCCACGCAATGCAGAGCAGGTGCATGTGTATATAGGTTATATAGGAAACTTGTTAAACTACTAAAATTTTTATAAAAAATAATATAGCGTCAGTTTGAATCAAAAGTGGGATTCCAAAGATGAATGTGATCAAAGATGTCTGTTTGATCGCGGATATTTTGGAATCCAACTTTTGATTCAAACCGACGCACATTAAAAAAAATATTTAATATTAACAATTTAATATTCAATAAATTATGTTAATATTAACATAATATTAAGGTATAAATTTACACATAGAAAAAATAGAGCAGGGTAGCATGTCCGCCTTAGATGCAGGATTGGGCCAACAAACGAGGAAACAGAAGTTTGTTACAAATAGGAGACCTATTTGTCCTGCAATGAGTTTTAATCTATCAGTTTTTATTTGTGCATCTTGATGTTAACAACTATACCATAAAATAAACACATGTCTGTATTCATCATCTCTTCATGGTGCGAAATTGTATGGTGCGTACTGTTTCTATCTTGAATGCACTAATTGGATAAATTCTCTTACGTCCTTTATCGGCTGTTGCAGTGACTGTTTTTATTATTTTCTTAGATCTGTTTTGAACTCCATATCCCGCAGAAGACGGATGTGTCGGAGCAATGGCGCAAATAAAACTGCGACACAACGAATTTCCATTCTCTGGACTACATACTGCTGGAAATCTAGAATGGATCATGGTCCTGCTACAATAGAGATTTAGCAGGAGTTTGAGAATGAACGCTGAAGAAGAAGAACTCCAAATATTCGGTATCATTTGTTATTAAATTATTTTACATCTGTTCAGATGAATACCTATGATCTAAACGTGAAACTGTTTCGTCCTTATCCTTTTTATTCTAGTTTTTTTTTCATCTTTTTATTACTAGTGGTACGTATATATTTGTAACACATTTACTTGTTTACTCACTTTTTTTTTCTATTGTCAGAAGTCTATACATCCAGGGAGGTCACCTTCATTAATTCAGTCGTCAACGTGCAGGAGGAACGCACGATTTCTCCACGACTTCACTTCCACATCTGTCTCATGGGGTCATGTTTTAGTCCTCAAACATAAAAAAAGTCGACATGTCTGTATAATGTGTTCTGGAGTCTAGGTATTCATTTGACATGGACACTGGTCAGTTTAGACAATCTTTTTTATTTTGGTGTAGATGTGCATGTAATCTAGTATGCTGTGGAGATTAAAATTTGTAGTTTTCTGCGATATGTTCAGCTTTGGGATGGGGTTCTTGTGGAAAGTTGCTACCTGTTCTCTGACTCCTGATACGTCTAAATTAAGTTTGCCATAAAAACGCAAATTAAGTACTTTCGTCGCCTGCATGTTGTCGGCGCCCGAAAGGGGAGCAAAGAATAGCAACACTGTTTACCTTCCACGCATGTCGTAAAAGGCGACTAAGGAAGTTATGGGATGAAGTTGGCTGTCCCATCCTATATATGATCAGTGACTCAAAGCCATGCTGAAGTCGGATGTGTCAGGCCAAAGGTGCAGATATCACAGCAATGCTGTAAACCATGACAAAACGCATTCCGTTCTCTGGATTACATCCTGCTTATCAGAAGGAGTTTCTTTTTTTCTTCTTCTTTCGTTCACTTGAAACATGTCTATATCTGCAATTCTGTCTCCTTAATAAAACTCACTGTCTTTTGTAGTTCATACAGTGTCCCATAGAGCTTTGATTCCAGTGTTGTTTCCTCTGGCCAATATGTCTGCCTCAGAGTTTCATGCTCAGAACACTCTTGAAGTATATGTTTGGCACTCTGTACTGCCTGTCCACATGTACACATGGCCGTTTTGCCAATCTTGAACTTTGTATACATGTGACTGCGGAGTCGGTTGTGTCCTGTTCTGAGACGTAGAATTATAACTTGTTCTGATCTGTTCATAATGTGATAGTCATCTTGTGTTGGTGTTTGTGTCTTTCTTATTGACTTGATCATCTGTTTTTTCTGATGGTAGGTGATTGGTATATCTGGTTGATCTTCGGCAGCACCTTCCTTAGCCAGTTGGTCTGCTTTTTCATTTCCTGGTATTCCACAGTGAGAGGGTATCCACTGCATGGTTACCCTATACTGGTAAGACAATTCGCTAAGTAGTTTTTTCAAGTCTGTTAGTTTTCCAGACTGGAGAGCTTGAAGCACTGACCTTGCATCTGTCAGGAATACCACAGGCTGTAGGTCAGAGTTGGAGTTCAGCAGTTTTTTTAGCTGCCACAGTAATTGCCTGGATTTCTGCATCATAATTATTGCAGAATTTTCCTGTCGGTGTTCTGATTGTATCTCTAGGCTTGTGTGGATATTCTATATATACACCTGCACCTCCATTCCTCACAGCATTCTGTGCTGACCCATCTGTGTATACTCTGACCCATATATCTTGTGGATATTCCTCGTCCAGGAAACTGAGGGTGACTGTCCTCCGCTGTACACTGTTCTGTTCGTCCTCGCTTAGTATTCCTTTCACATGGGTCTGAATGTATATTGGCATTCCATGCCTTTCACTCCATGGGGTTTGTTCTGGTACAGACCTTAAGGGGCTGTCAACTTCAGGTAGGTCTGTAAGTTGTCTACGGAGTCGTTTAGCTTGATGGATAAAGCTGCTTCTTTTCAGTCGCCCCATTGCTAGGTTTTGGAATCTTTCCTTCATTTGATGACTTGGCATACACTGAAACTTTTCCGCTTGAATTAGTACTTTTGTGTCTCTGCGTTCGCCAAGTGTTTGCATTCTTCCCATTTTCTGCATCTCTGCTATGGGTGTTGATTTCATTGCTCCCAACATTATTCTAAGTGCCTGGTTTTGCACTTTATCTAGATCTTGTAATGTGTTGTTTGATGCAGGACACCACGCAGCTGAACCATATTCCAGGTGTGGTCTTATGCCTTGCTGGTAAACTTTACTGAGTATATTCCCACTGGCTCCCCATGTGGTTCCACTTAGTTTTCTCAGGATAGCTAACTTCCTCCTGGCTTTTGTTGTTGCTTTGTTTATGTGCTGCTTCCATGTCAGCTTATCATCAAAAGTAACTCCGAGGTATGTTTGTTGTTTGTCTTCTTTCAAGAGCTCTCCGTCTATCTTGATATGACCGGCTTTTTGTTTTGGTGAGAGGGTAAAGAGTGTAGTGCTGCACTTATCTGTGTTAATGCTGACACACCATCTATTTGCCCATAAGGTTAGGGCATCGATAGCTCTTTGTATTTGTTTAGTGGCCACTGTCGCATGTTCTTCCGTGCACCAGATCACCAGGTCGTCAGCATACATTGCCACTTTGATCCCGTGTGGTAGTTCAGCAACTAGGTCATTGATGTAAACCAAGAAAAGTGTGGGTGACAGGACTCCTCCCTGGGGGACTCCATGACGCAGTAGGACTTTCTTGCTTTTGCGACCATCTAATTGTACCCTGGCTCTTCTATTATGCAGGTATGCTTTTACCCATTTGTACATTCTTGAGCTAACCCTGCAATTTCGCAATTTCTTTAGGAGCCCTTCTTTCCAGACCTTATCAAATGCTTTCCTAAGGTCTATCCATGCTGCTAGTACCAGTTTCTTATCTTGGAAGGCATCCTCAATCTCTTGGGAGATGTAGGTTGCCTGATCTTCAGTAGAGTAGCACTGTCTGAAACCTGCTTGCTGTGATACCAGAAGGTTTTAACTTTCAAGGTACCACTGCATCCTAAGATTGATAATGCGTTCCATTGTTTTGCATAGACAGCTTGTGAGGCTGATGGGCCTGTAGTTGGAGACTGTGTTGCCATCTTTTCCTGATTTGAGGAGAGGTATCATTATTGCTTCTCTCCATGCCTGTGGTACATTACCTGTGGACCAGCTTGTGTTAAAGATTTGCAGCAGCTTTGCTCTTGCTGCAATTCCCAGGTTTCTAATCATTTCATTGGACACTCCATCAGCTCCAGGGGACTTTTTCATTTTCAATTTGGATATTGCATGCTCCAGTTCTCTCATTGTGATTGGTGCCTCCATGACTTCAGGTATAGGTTCGTCTTGTCCAATGTTTTGCTGGTTCGCTCGAACCTCCTGTTGTTTGTCTGGGCTGACTTTGACGTTATTGTCTTCTGCAAAGGAATCTGCAAAGTAATCAGCTGCATGTTTACCTGTTAAAATGTTTTTATCTTTATAAAGTGTGATCCTGGTATTTCTCCCTGTACCTTCATCATTTAGTTGTTTTACAAGTTTCCATAATTTCCTAGTATCTCTTTCTAGGTTCAGCGACTCTGGTTTTTCTTTCCAGCTGTTCCGTCTGGCTTGTAACTTGGCTCTTTGAAATTTAGCCTTTGTTTGCTGATATTTGTTGTGATGTTCTTGGCTAGGTCTATTCTCAGCCTGCTTTCTAGATGTTTCCATCTCATTTTGCAGCTTTTCCAGTTCATCATTCCAGTAGGGTTTGTAGTTTTTACGTGCCCCCCTAGGTATGGTTTTACTAGCAGCATGTAGTATACATCTATTAAATTCACTCACTGCTCTATTGATGTCTTTGTCCAAGTTCATGTCCTTAGCTAGAACACTGGTTAAATGCTGGTACATTTTCCAGTCTGCCCTCTTATAGTTCCACCTAGTGAGCGTGCTGCTGTCCTTGGTATATTCATTGTGAATTTCCAGAAATACTGGTCTGTGGTCACTACCCCCAAGCTGCTTTCCAACGACACGTGTGATGTTCCATTCCAGGCCTGGTGAGTAGAATGCCAGGTCTGGTGTAGAGGTGGTGTGCCATGCTCTCGAGTAGAAGGTTGGTGAGTCAGCTGGCTGGTTAATAAGAATGAGATTATTTTCATCCTGCCAGCTCTCAAGTTCCTCACCTCTCTTGTCGATATGATCGTAGCCCCAGCTCTGAGAGTGGCTGTTGAAGTCACCACACACCATAAGCCTTTCTTTATCTGGAATTGTGTCTAGTGCCAATGGTTTATCATTTGGGCAGTAGTAGTTCAGGAGATGGAATTCTGCACTGTCTGTTTTTAGGTGGAGCATCTGGTATTCTGCCCCGTCCATGTATACTTCCAGCTGACATGCGCTGATATTGTTTTTAACTAGTGTCAGAATTCCACCCTTTCGCCTGTCTTTTCGGTCAGATCGGTAGCACTGGTAGCCTCTGATTTTGAAGGCTATGTCGCTGCTGAGGTGTGTTTCTTGGATACAGCAAATATTAACTTGTTCTTCACTGAGGACATTTTCAAGTTCCAGTTTTTTGCTGTATCCATCTCTTTTACTGTTGACACCCTCAACATTCCAGTGCATTATTTTTATTGGTCGTTTGTTTGTTTGTCCAGTAGCTCTATTCCTTTGCCTCCTGGCTCCTCGGGGCAATTGAGAAGGACTTCCAGTAACTGAGGTTGGGCCCTTTCGAGGTATAGGGCCCGGCACCGTCCCTGCCTGAACGTCCGCCACAGGGCAGGCACCATAACATTTATTAGATGCAGACATGTTTCCATTGTGTTTTATGCGTGGCAACCTGATTATCTGTGCGCCTTTTGGCTGGTTGCCTCCGTCTTCAGCACTCTGCTTACTTGGGCCGGACTATGGTCCTGCTCGAGTGGGAGTGCCCGACCAGTCTTAGTTTCCAGCCTCTGATGGCTGAACTAAGCCCCATCACCACTTCAAGGTTCTGGCCTCGATGGGGAGAAGGAGTTTGAGAACGAACGCAGAAAAAGAAGAAGCACTTTCGGGTTATTTCTTTTGTGACTTTTATTTCGACAAACTATTACAGGTGTGTGTGTGTGAGGGGGGGGGGGGAGAGGACAAGACCCGCGTTTTAAATTGCTTCTTGGAACTAAATGTCATATTCTGACTTCCTGAATGATTACGGTTGGGGAGGGTATGAACACACCAAACCAGATCCATTCTCTATAGGCTTGAACCCTTTCCTTTTACAAAATGCATGTCAGGTCACAGTTTTGTTATTCTTTACTCACATTCCGCGCCACCTGAAAATAAAAAAAAAACAGGATAAAAGAAAAACGACGGGGGAGACACATCGCTTCTTGCTTGCGTTCACAAAAATGTAAAGCCAGGTCGAGACCGACGGAAAATAAAGACCTATGTAGAGAAAATAAACAAATTTTCATTTCTTACATTTTTATTATTGTCGTGATTTTCGTTGGTCAATATTTATATACCTGGAATCGGATGGCAAAAATAAGTTAAGGCCGACCAACGATATGCACGAAAATAATCCAAAAAATATATTAGGTCATGTTTACTTTCGGTATACAGAACTTTACTGTTCCCAGTCGTGGCTAGGTCGACATCCCTTATTTGAGTGCCACCAAAGTCGTACCAAAAACCTAAAAATGAAACATTTAGAACACACACACATATACACATGGATTAAAACACATCTATAAACTCTGTTCACTTTAAGAATGAAGTTGGTGAAAACACACACCCCCCCCCCCATATTACTCCGTGACAACATATTATTTTTAAACAGCTGATGACATGTAAAAACAATATTATTTAAAACAATTAGCAACAATTAAAAACAATATTTAAACATTAAAAAAAATTTACAAACCAAATTTGAAAAAAAACACTATATTATTAATGACTTAACAATCGATTATAATGATTATAACGCGTTCTGCGTCCAATAACCAATCAGAAGCACTGACCCACTTCATTCTTAGAATAAACAGGGTAATAACAATCACAGATACCGTACACACCATGTTTTTAAAAAAAGCATGTGTTTAGAAAGATAATGCTGAAATTGAGGGCGGGGGCACACTAAGACAACGCGGGAAAACTTACTATACTATTGTTTGCTGCTTGTTCAACAGTGTCACATCATATCTCTTACATGTTATCTTTCAGGGTCTCACCGATTTCAAGTCAAGACGGTTTATTTAGTGGAGACAGTTGACCTTTCGAACTTGTTTCGCCCTCACTAAAAAAAAACCACTGTATAAAATAAAACATAGGAGTATCCATGAATTACGTCGACAATTACTGTATGAAAGAAGTATGACAGAAATTGACAAGGAGAGAGATGTGACAAAAGTTGACGTCAACAATACTGGTTTTATATATCAGTTAAATTATTTCAAGTGGAGTGGGGGAGACGTAGGGGAAAAAAAGTTTTTGTGAACAGTGCATAGACACTAACAAATACTAATACATGTAAATATATATATATATATATTATACATATATAAATAAATACATATATATATATACACATGCGACACTATTTACTTGAAAACTTTTCTTTTTTCTCGTATTACTGTTTCTGCACACTAATACTCCACAAGTGGTGTGCCTTTAAATCTAACATCTACTGTACAAGAGGAAAGCCCATATTTCTTCATTCATTAGACAAAGGTGATGGACTTACATCGGTCAAACTGTCATGCTCTCAGAATGAACAACCTAAGAATTACCCATCAGTCACTAAATTTGGTGCCACCGGGAGTAAGAAGAAGAGGGAGACCTAGAGATACTCTGCGAAGAACCATTAATAGAGACGGCACGTCAATGAACCTAAACAACATCCAAGAACTGAAAGACTTGGCAACACAAAGACAGAAATGGAAAGCTATGGTTTCTGCCCTATGCGCCGCCTATGGCACTGGAGGAACATAACATAACATAACATTGCCGCACACATGAACCGTGACCGTCGATATTATTAGACCTGTTTGATGGTAGAAAACCTCTTTCTAACATATCTCATTTGACTTTTCCCGTTATTTTTATTGGTCACTTTGTATATATATATATATATATATATATATATATATATATATATATATATATATATATATATATATATATATATATATAACGAGGAAAGTCTGTTGAGCCATTTTAGAAGACTGTTTTTTTGCAATTACAGGATTAGGGCCTATATAACAGAAGGTTTCGCCTGAGTGCAAAATAACCTCGTTTTTTAAATTATTTTTGTTTCTATCCCACATTTCCCGCACGAGGAAGATCTGTGGGACTTATCAGCGTCCTACTAGGTTTACAAGCATGTAACAGTTCCAGCATGTAACAGTGTACTTCTACTAGATGCTACCAGCATGTAACGGTGTACTTATATTATATCCCCACTGAAGACGGATGCGTCGGGCCATTAGCGCAAATAAAACGGCGACACAACGCATTTTCATTCTCTGGACTACATTCTGCTGGAAATCTAGTAGGACCATGGTTCTGCTGTAAGGGAGATGCAGCGGGAGTTTGAGAATGAACGCTGAAGAAGAAGATACCAGTATGTTACAGCGGTATTCTATTAGATGCTACCAGCATGTAGCAGTAGTATTCTATTAGATGCTACCAGCATGTAGCAGTAGTATTCTATTAGATGCTACCAGCATGTAGCAGTAGTATTCTATTAGATGCTACCAGCATGTACTTATATTTGTGAAAATCCGTGATAGTTGCTAGTATAGAAGACCCGTTCACAGAAACAATTAGGTCCTTATTCGTTCCTATTCTTAATTATTGTCGTGTTAGTCACTATTTGTATACTGGGAATAGTATGTCAAAAATAGCCAAAGCGACTCCAAGTATATAAATAGTGATCAACCGAATCGACGACAATAATTTAAAAAAAGTTACGAATGACCGGCTACTTAATTATGTTGAAAAATCTTTATTGGAGAAGAAAATAAAATTGGTAGCATATCCTTTACAGGACTTAGCTATCAACCCTGCATCTGTTGGTTGTGGATATTTTCTAGGTAATATAAATACGTTCAGTAGTTTGGCATTGCTTTCTGGACGATCCGGATGCAGAGTTGCCTGTGGCGGGGATCGAACTCAATACCTTGGCCGTCACAGACTCGCTCTGTACCATTTCGCCACAGAGCCGGACAAGGTCATGAAGGTAATGTGAAGGTATTAGAGAAAGTCATGTGAAAATCCCATCAATATTCGCATGCAAAATTTTAGTTATAGATGTTTTATGTTGTGCTTTCTTTTGTCCCATAGAGCTGGCTTTGTCTCAATATCTTATTTTTGCCATCAATCTAATGCCCTCCCTCACCGATGACCAAGAGATGCGGGTCAGCGACATTACACCCTGTGCTTCTTTGACAGACTTCTATGTCGTGGGAAATATCAGCGACATTGCACCCTGTGCTTCTTTGACAGACTTCTATGTCGTGGGAAATATCAGCGACATTGCACCCAGTGCTTCTTAGACATACTTCTATGTCGTGGGAAATATCAGATGAACCGTTACTGCAGATGAATCAATAAAGCTGACTGAAGAATGATTAACGAATTTACGCAGAATCATATGCTAGACACCAGGCAGGACTCCACGATGATGTGAAACTGCTGCACCGAAATACCTCCTTTCTGGAACTGTGTGTATATTTTCATTACAAGTGATGATGACCATATTTTACATCCACTTTTGAAAATTCAGTTATAATTATCACCATGCTTGATAGTTTGTATATGGCTAATGAGCCCTATTCGAGCTGTAAATGTCCTTGGACAGTTCGGGCATGGAATGACCACTGTAGACGGAGTCTGCTCTATCCGTGACTTTTTAGCTACTCTCCATTGTTGAGCTGCTGCATTTCTCATCTCTTCTAAAAATGACTTACACTAGGGATTTTGGTTAAAGTGAGGATGAGTTGTGCAAAACGTCGACCTCACTCTCTTGTCGGACTTCATTTGAAACCAGTGGCAAGACGAATCGAGACGACTGGAAGTGTAGTACGATACGGTGTATGATCATGGTTTTCTATGTGTCTCACCATATGCCCGATGCGGTCCACACTGCGTTGCTGGTTTTCTACGTGTCTCACCATGCCCGATGCGGTCCACACTGCGTTGCTGGTTTTCTACGTGTCTCACCATGCCCGATGCTGTCCACACTGCGTTGCTGGTTTTCTACGTGTCTCACCATGCCCGATGTGGTCGACACTGCGTTGCTGGTTTTCTATGTGTCTCACCATGCCCGATTCGGTCCACACTGCGTTGCTGCTTTTCGCCTACATTACCCGGGGGCCGATAAACTATTTCTTGAACTAAACATACATCCGCAAACCCTCTAACGACACAAGCATGCCTTTGAGAAACAAATCCATATATGAGCTGACATGTCACCCCCGTTACTCAATTGCTGATGAAATATGCTTTTGTCAGATAGGCTAGGACTGTCCAGAAAAAAATAGTGTCAGAAATGAACATATGTGGCGCTGTGTTGAACAATATCGATCTGTTATATTATGTCCTGAGGTCCAACTGACTTAATGTTTTTAATGTTCATGTATTGACACCATTAACACGTTCTGATGTGTCGTGGCAGTCAATAATTTCATGTTCAAGACACAAAAAGTAGTTACTGCAGACAGCTGTATATATTAATGGCGCCATAGTTCGTTGTCTTCTCGAGAAAATGACCTCGCAAGTTGCATAATTATGTTTGTTCAATGTAAAATTATAATATTTGCTTGAAAGCTTTCTTAACTGAGAAGTTGTGTAGTAATATCTGGGTCAGTTCTTGAGTTGCTGTGGACACTATCCCATGTTCTTATCAGTTGTTATCAGTATCATGCGTGTTCAAAGGAAACTATAAAAAAAACCCGCAAAAAAACACAACGCTGTACGCTATCTGTTATGTCATTTATTTTGAAATATTATAGTGTTTCTAAGCTTATGTTTAGACATAGACACATTTATTGAGCAATAGAACGGCCGACATTATTATAAATGAGCGGGACGTAATGGAGTCATTTTAGGGGGAATGGGGTAATGCCTATATTGCGACTGAGATTACAACCATAAAGTCTTACGGTAAACATTATATAGATTAAACATACAGCCATTTTTTAAATTTATATTTCTTTCTTTTGATATGATATGCAGTCGATCTAGCATCCACTCTAGACCAACGTTGTCAAGAAATGGCGTCGTGTTATCTCATTCAGACTAGATAATGAGTCGGTAGTATTTCGGTGGCGTGATATACCTGCTCATTGTGCTTGAATTCGCCAGACCAGGTAAGAACATGAAACTATAGTATATGTTTTATGTTGACATTTGTCAGACTAGGTAAGGACATGCAATATGTTTTATTTTGACATTTGTCAGGCCAGGTAAGGACATGCAATATGTTTTATTTTGACATTTGTCAGGCCAGGTAAGGACATGCAACTAGTATATGTTTTAGGTTGACATTTATGTCTATATATTTTACCACGTGGTTTCTACTTTTCATTAATGTCTCCCTTGTCTTAACAGTAAAATTTAACCGATATGCATTTGCCTGTTTCGTTGTTGAATACGTCTCCCTTGTTTAACAGTAAAATTTAACCGATATACATTTACCTGTTTCGTTGTTGAATACGTCTCCCTTGTTTAGCAGTAAAATTTAACCGACATGCATTTGCCTGTTTCGTTGTTGAATATGTCTACTTGCTCCCCAATACAACCACATTGATCTTTTAGAAAAAAAATAAAGGTTGCGGTAAAAAATAAAGCTATGTCACAACGAATATTTACTTAATTGAAGTCTAGGAAAATAAGTAAACAATTACGAGGCGGGGGGGGGGGGGGGAAGAGAGAGAAAGTATATATAAAAGAAGTATGACAGTTATTGACAAGGGGAAATTTGACAAAAGTTGACGTCAACAATGTTGATTTTATATACCAATTAAAATAGTTGAGAACCCCATGTCTGATTTTTTTTCCACATGATGATTACAGACTTCACTTGAACAGAAGAACGCTCACCAAAGACTCCTATGACATTCGATGCCATTTCGCAATCATTGCACGCACTATAGGCCTACTCTAATTTCGTCCCTGAACATAATGTCGCACAAAGATAAAATTCAACTCCTCCTGAAATAACCGAAACAGACTCCGGTCTTAGGTTGAATGTGACGTGTCTCGACAAGTCAAGGCTCCAGTAAATAACGAACAAACAACGATAGACTTGGAGAATATGGTTTTACTATGTGCTTGTCTTCTCCACATGAGCAAAATATAAACCTAATGTTGTCAGTGAGCCGACATAATGATGTGACTACATCACTCGGCACGTCAATCTAGGTTGGAGTTTTACTTGTTACTTGTGGTCAGTTACGCCATTAAGGGTTGGTCACACCAGGCGCGGTAATCTTATGATGTCACAGTTAAATAGTGTGACGTGCGGCAAAATTATTACGGATAGGCGCATATACGAAAAACACAAAGTAATACGTTTCACAGTTCACAAATCAGACTAAATCAACGTTTTAACCATACTGTCTTTTTTTTCAAGAAAAATACCGGACAAACAGAGAATAAATAATAACAGTAATTATCATCAAGCAGAATTCGAATTGAGTAATATAGTAAGTCAAATGTCCAACATCTTCCAAGTCATGGATATCGGAAAACGGTGTTTGGTTTGTATTTTTACTTACCGCGGCATACCTAGGTACGATGTGGTCAGAATCACGCCCGTCAGTTTTACTTTCTCCTGAAATCTGGTAAAAATTTCTTTAGGCTGGCACGATCAATGAGCTATTTGTAATTTAAGTAGAAAAAATGTATTTCAAGTTGAATTGTTCAGAAACTAAAAACTCGAAACTATTGCACTAAGCTACCGCATCTGATATTGTGGTGTACCGCCAAAAGGTTGCATGCCTTTACTTTATTAAAATTTCTGCATAGAAAATGATGCAGATCGCTTCTAGATATAGTGATAACCCCTCTGAGGAGGTGGCTTCTTCTCGAAACAGCGCATACAATAATCACACTTGTAGCGTCTATTTCTAGCGTTCATTCTATTATTTAGTTCTAGAAGACGCGGTGTCGACCGTTGTTACTTGATTTTAGTGTTCTCTTCATATATAGTGTAGATAGAGGATTGTCGTCGAGAAGACGCAGTGTTACCATTATCTTTCTTGATGGCCTTGTTCATATATAACATAGAAGGAGGACTGTTGTCAACATGGAAGCAAAAACTGTTATATTGCATCTAGCGGTAATGCTAGTTTGTACAATGTTATTGAGGCTTCTAAATGTATTATACGTTATAACGATCAACATATCTCATAAGTTCTTGCCATCTAGAGCTGAGAAATAAATAACTGGATTGTCCATAACTTACGTCAACAACTGTTAGATAATTTTTGACACCTCCACCACCCTCTTGTCAACATCTGTCAAGAATTAAAAAAAACCCAGTTCCTCCTTAGTTATAATTCCACCTTCCCCACCCTAAAAATGTTGATAGTAGAAGTACTATACATTTTTGTTTGCAAATTTATTGACACTTTTTTTGAAATTCAAAATATTTAATTGGTGTATAAAACACTATTGTTGACGTTAACTTTTGTTAAGCAACTAGTTTCACCAAATACCAAACTTTTTCTGACCCCCCCCCCCCCGCCTTAATTGTTGACGTAATTTATGGACATCCTCTAATCTTCGTCTTTAGAATACACGCTAATAGTGGTGATGATGCTGATGAGAATATAGTGATTCTAGAATCCCCGAGGAAGTATAGGTTTGCAACTCTAGTTCCTTATGCAAAAGTTTAACTGTTAACTCCAGGTTGATATTTCTCTGGCATTATAGAAGAGAAGAGTTTGACTGTTAGTTCCAGGTTGATATTTCTCTGGCATTATAGAAGAGTTTGACTGTTAGTTCCAGGTTTGATATTTCTCTGTCATTATATAAAAGTTTGACTGTTAGTTCCAGGTTTGATATTTCTCTGTCATTATATAAGAGTTTGACTGTTAGTTCCAGGTTGATATTTCTCTGGCATTATATAAGAGTTTGACTGTTAGCTCCAGGTTGATATTTCTCTGGCATTTTTTAATGATGAATTTTTCTAGATCAGTGGTTCTCATCAATTTTTGCCCTCTTTTTTAGACGAATTGTTGTCCGTGGCTCTTCCTGTGTCTAAAAAAAGGTTATTGACCTTTAAAAACAAGCCACTAAGTAGTTTGCTAGTTTTATCGCTATACGTTAGTAATAAAAAGAAAGGACAATGCGAGTCTGCTGTTTTTTTTTCTGTTTCGATACTCTAGTGTAAACCAAACCATCATTTTAGGTGGTCGCACCTCAAAACACATTCATATGTAAAGCCACTGTGAGTTTACGTGACCACATCGTATAGTGACAGTTACAATGGTTATTTAAAAATTCATATTGACCATCAGTAAGAGCTTACAACATACGAATGGAAAGGCCAAGAAGCAGAGGAAGAAAAAAAATTAGGAAGACTGAAGGAGTTACCAACGTTCTGAGACGTCACAATTAACTGCATATCAAGCGGTCCGTAGTCATAAAACTAATCGTTGTTCAATTCTGCAGCGCCTAACATCAAAACCAGAGAGTAGACCACAGTTAGCATGCTATAATTCCTTTTACTTTCGTTCGTGGTCAGCTTCAAGTGCATCCCTTCCCTTTCTTGACGGGTAAATCTTTCCAATTTCAACATTTTTTTACTTCATTGCTTTCTTAAAGTTTACGTGGTCTTTATGGTGATCATATGGCCCACGTTGAGAATCACTGTTTTAGATGACTTCTACTCACTTTGGCAGTTATGTGCAGTGCCATGAGCCGTGCAGTGTTCTACTTACTATAACTGTACGGTGCAATGCCACGTACCGGGCAATGTTCTACTTACTATGGTTGTAAGATGTAATGCCACGAACCGGGCAATGTTCTACTTACCGTGGCTGTAAGATGTAATGCCACGAACCGGGCAATGTTCTATTTCGGAGGTGACTTTGTTATGGTTTTATTATAATCTTGATGCATGCTGCATTTTAAATCAAATATTTTTATCTAGCAGTTTTGACCTCCCAGCAGTTCTGACCTCCCAGCAGTTCAGACCTCCCAGCAGTTCTGACCTCCCAGCAGTTCTGACATCCCAGCAGTTATGACCTACATCTTGATCTGACTCACAGTAAAAGTCATGGAGTGGTCACTACTTCTAAATATTTTTTCCCCGCATCTTACGAGGAGATGCACCACAAGTTTACAGTGTTACTATTTATTCGTTGTTCTCCTTTTCGGTCATATTAAAGTACGGGCGAGAGTACACAAATAAGGTAATATAGATTTCTCGGAATGCTATTTCCAAGAAGGGTTGTATATATACCTTTGATAAAAGGGGACTGGGATTCCTAACAGCTTGTCATTTCACAATTGTTTAGGCTCGAGTGAGACGACGACTTTTCTGGTAGAAAGCGGTTAAGGGGCAGGGGATTTGTTTACTCGCTTGTATACACTTAACACTAAATTTCGTGCTATATTTGACAAATGAAATAAGGGTCGGGGGTGTTCTTGAGCTATACACCCCTCCCACATTGTATCTTTGGGCTTGTTTTCAAGTATTTTGATGTGGGGACCCCTGAAACGTCAGATGCTCCGAAAACAAATGTGTGTGAGACATAGGCCAGATCTAGATATATAATACTATACTTTCTATAAGGCTATGAGGAACATGTAGATAAGAGTGCGTGAGAGAGAGAGGGAGGGAGGGGGGTTGAGTGGGGGGGGGGGCAGGAGGAGCAATTAATCATGTATAAAGTAAGACAGAAATTTGCCCCCCCCCCCCCCCCGTTCCCAGTCATCAAAATCTAATTAAAATGCAAGAATTTCCCACCAAATGCAGGAAATTACCTTTTTTTCAGGTAAACGTCCCTCCCTTTTTACCGAAGTCTTGCCCTTTTAGTTCCTGGACTATTAGGCAAATCTTCATTTTCTAGGCATATATTCTAAATACAGACTTTTATCGTTCCATACCATTGAATGCCTTCTTATCTGTTCTGTGTACATAACAATGTATGGCTTAAATTATTAATAATATTTGTCTAACTACATAGTTTTACTCTCAAATCCATGGACGTCATATTCTAACCTCAGTATGGTTATATCATTTAATCAGCAGGCGATTTAAGGTAGGGTAATACTAATCCGTACTAGAAATTAGTCCCGGGAGTTGATTATAAATCAACGTCACTTATCTTGGCTGATCATTTTTTTTCCATAAATTTCATTGGCTTGCGACAGAAAGTATGCATAAAGCGACTAATCAGTGGAATCGGCCAAGATTAGTAATTTTTGTGGGTTGAGACAAAACATGCGGTGACAATGATCTTTTGGTAGGTGAAGGTTGTCAGCCAATCTATCCCCCTACTATCCCCTATCTATCTCATACACATAAAATGCTAGGTGTGCTAAGAGGGTTATTATTTTCTCGTAAATACAAAGGACAACGCGCATCTATTGTTTTTGCATTCGATTTTCGTTCGTTTTGAATTCTTCTTCTGCGATCAGTTTCCTATGCTCATTAGTCTATACAGGAAGGTGGGCCGCCTCCATGAATTCAGTCGTCAGCAGGAGGTCCTCACGGCTGCCCCACAGCTTCACCTTCAGATCTGTCTCTTGGGGCCATATTTTGGTTCTCACGTCATCAAAAAGTGGGCATGTCTGCAGAATATGTTCTGAAGTCTGGGGACCCTTTTGACATGGGCATTGGTCAGCTTGGGCAGCCTTAACTTTGTGGAGATGTGCTTGTAGTCTGCAGTGTCCTGTGCGAAGTCTAAAAATTGTGTTTTGTTGTGACCTGTTTAGCTTTAATTCAAGATCTGGTATTATGGTTCAGGGTGCATAGAGCATGAATACTGTAGTATTTGCATGCATGTCGTAGAAGGCGACTAAGGAAAGTTGGGGGATAGGTTGGCGGACAATCTGTCACCTGCTAAAAGATCATTGTCACCGCATGTCTTGTCTCAACTTCTTATTTCTGTCTTCTGTCAAATGGTTACCATGGATGATAGAGATATACAGGCCAGCAAAAATCTTAAGCGGCGGGGAATGCTAGGTGTGCCATCGCTGCAGATGGTCAACAGATGGTCAACAGATCTAAGGGAAAAATGATGGACGTTGGCCCAGACGTTTACGCTGTATGTACCTCATCAACTCACAGAATCTGTGTCTGAAGTGGTAAAATGTATTTTCTCATAACACAATTGATAATTAGTATGACGACAAAGACCAACGAATTTGTTTAGTGTATACAAACTGGATACGATATGCAAAGATACGATATGCAAAGATACGATATGCAAAGATACGATATGCAAAGATACGATACGCAAAGATACGATATGCAAAGATGCGATATGCAAAGATACGATACGCAAAGATACGATACGCAAAGATACGATATGCAAAGATACGATATGCAAAGATACGATATGCAAAGATACGATACACTCCTGGCAAAACATGATGGTCCTGGGATATTTCCGCACTGGAATGTCTCTCTTCGGGGGTTAAACATGCATCCAGAACTCCCACCACCACCACCACCAATACGCCATGCCTTTGATACAGGAGACAGCTAACCTTATGCGTGTGAGTGTCACACCGGTAAAGCTGAAGACGACCTATGTTTATGCCAGGAAGGCTATTGGCTGTTAAGCTAAGCTGCTTACCGTAATCTGGCTGCAGTAAAGTTCTGTTCGCAGATGACATAGAAGCCTGGTTTTCCAGTATTTTGAATATTTTTTGCGTTTTATTCGTCGGTCTTGACCATTTTTGGCAGGCGATTCTGTATATAAATAGTGACCAATGAATACCAAGACAATAATCGAAAACCTCACGAATGAAGGCTTGTTTACTTTCTGCACTTATGTATTTTCTATTGCGGACGGTCTTTATTGCTCACAGCTAAAGGAATTGCATCATCATCATTCCATTTTATGCAAACCGCCATTGTAGGTGGTCCCACCTCACAGTACATTCATATGTAGGGCCAGTGTATATTTTCGTGATCCTATCACATAGTGATGATTGCAACGGTTATTTTAAAAATAAGAACTGTCGACTAATACGTTGTACCATTGGCTGATAAAAATAGATATAAAAGCATGACTTACTAGAGATAAGTTATATGGGAACTAAGATTTTATAACACGAAACTAGTCTTATAACCGTATTAATTGTTTATCTCCATTGGAAGTCATTCGGGAGTCGCCCTGTGTCAGTGAGTTAGTTTGCGAATCAGCGGGTAGTCTTTAAGTTTCGGAGACATTAATTCTCCATTCACCCAATTCAGAATGGGTAGGTACCCGGACTTTCTTAGTTAATTAAAAAAAACTAATTATTGGAACTATTGTGTAAGGGTACTTTCATAGAAATGACAGGGACCAAAGATCTAGGAGGCGTCCTGAGTGCACAGGTGTAGTCTAAAATCTTTATTGTTATTATTTTATTTTGTGTGTGTGTAAATTTCGAGTGTGTTGTGTACACCAAAAATTCTCAATGGCCCCCTTTCGGATCCCATTTTCAGCAAAAATCCATATGTGAGGTCGCATATAGTATCAGTTCCAGCACGCCATCCTCATCCATTGTTAACTCTTTGTCTACAGATGATTTGATTGCAAGCCCTTCTATTCTCTTAGTATCGCGTGCACAAAAATGTCTCCCGGTAAGTAGATGCGTGTCATACCTCGGATCTTTGATGTACCAATAGATGCCATCCACTTTTGGATATCCGATGCATCGACTGTTGTTCGCCCGTCACAAGTGATGATGACAATTTCTCACATTCACCACATTCACATTCAGTTGTAAGTGTGATCTTATACGTGAGTTCGTATGTGGCTGATAAGACCTTATGTGGCATTAAAGGTCATTGGGCAGAGTGTGGGCATGGAATGATCACTTTCTATGGTGGTTTATTTTTCAGTAACTTTCTAGCTATAGCACATTTCACTAGCTGTATCCTCAAACAAATATAATTACCGGATTAACCATCTAACATATTAATGCTGTTTTTTATATGATATTATATTTGGTTAGACCCAATAAATATATACTTTATGTATGTATATCGTGTCCAGTTTTTATATACGAAAAAAACCCTGTGATATTTGTCGGCATACTAATTATTGTGTATTGAGAAAAGAAATTTTACCACTTCAGACACAGGTTCTTTGAGTTGATTAGGCATAAATGTGTCCACTATTACAATAATGTTTGAATATAATACCCGTTGGAGATGATTTATTAAATGATCGAGTAGCTTCATTGCAGAAATACTTAAAAATTGTATTTGTAATATCTTCTGTCATAAACTTTACTCGCAGACTAATTTTTCCTACTAACTACACACGGATACAACCTTTAACATCTCCTGTCTTTTGTTCAAGAGTACAAAATAGTGCAATTTCACGCTTAAATAATGACAATTAAAGGATAAACCAATCATGTGTAAAGGGCGCCTTATAATTTACTGTAAAACATCTAAAAATGTATATGCGAGATGAGTGTGACAAAGTAGGCTTTTGATCAATATCATTTATAAACGAAAATTGAAACAAATGGCTGCATTTTAATGGAAATGTAATTCAGTGTCTATACCATTTCAAATTTACACACACGCTGTAATTTCAATTATATGTGTTATATATTTGCTGAGATACATCATTTTGAAGTTGGGCAAAGCTGGTGAAACGTGATATAGTCCCAGCTGCTGAGCTGGTGATTCCCACCGAAGACGGATGTGTTGGGCCATTGGCGCAAATAAAACGGCAACACAACGCATTTCCATTCTCTGGACTACATCCAACTGGAAATCTTGTAAGATCATTGTCCTGTTACAAGAGAAATCCAGGGGGAATTTGAGAATGAACGCTGAAGAAGAAGAAGAGCTGGTGATTTTTTCCACAATGTCACGCCTTTCTTTTACTGCAGAATGCCATGTAGTTCTGTTTCGTTCAGTACAATCTTCCCATGTTTCATAGTTTATGTCAAAGGTTTTCAGTGAGATCTTTAACGAGTCATTTAACACTTATTTTGTCTACCCCGAGAGCGTAAGCCATTCTTCAGCTCACCATAGAGTATTTTTGGTAGACAATAATCTGACATACCTACTACATTACCTACCCAACGAATTTGTGTCTGCATCATAATAGTATCAATGCTAGGGGTGCTGGCTCTTTCAAGAACAATGGTGTTCAGAGTTTTATTTTTCAATTATATGTTCATCATCTTACTGAGACACATTTTGTGGAAGTGGTAAACATCGACTATGAATCTGATATAATAACAACTTTATTGAATAGTTTCAAAGATCCATTTGAGAGCTGGAGCGTAACCGTCGGCTGATATAGAAGACCTAACTGCTAAACGTAAACAGGCGTTCATTCTGTACGTTTTTCAATATTGTCACGTTTTTTATTGGGTACTATTTATATACTTGTAGCAACCTTGACTATTTTTTGTATGCCATTCCAAGTATATAAATATTGGCCAACAGAAAACATTGGAATAATCAAGAAAAGTAACGAAAGAAGGTCTCATTAATTCTGTTATAAGGCCTGCAGTACTCTGTCGATAGCCATGGCTGGAGTATCCGACTTCCAAATTATACCTCTTTATTTAAAATTTTTTTTTTTTAAAATAGGGTCGTAGAGGGCCACGAAAAAATGTCGCTGTCCCGAAATAGGGCTACGGCTCGCCCGTGTGTTGACGGGGCCCGAAAGGGAATCAAAGAATAGCAACACTGTTTACCTTCCACGCATGTCGTAAAAGGCGACTAAGGAGGTTATGGGATGGAGTTGGCTGTCCCATCCCATATAGGTCAGTGACCCAACGCCATGCTGAAGTCGGATGTGTCGGGCCGAAAAGCGCAAATATCGCAGCAATGCTGTAAACCATGACACAACTAATTCCGTTCTCAGGACTACATCCTGCTAGTCTGCAGGAGTTTGAGAACGAACGCAGAAGAAGAAGAAGGGCTACGGCCGAAAAAAATATTGAGAATTATTCGTTAAGAACAACACTGGGTTGATGCTACATCCTGAATAGGCTATGCTTTCAACGAACTTCTGACAATCCTGACACAACATTCATTTTTCTTCTTCCTCATCTATTGTTCTCAAATCCATGCACATTAGCAGGATGTAGTACATGAAACGGAATGTGATGTGTCATTGTTAGCAGCTTGGGTGCGATATTTGCACCTTTCGGTGTGACACATCCGTCTTCAACTTCTCTATAGATGACTTGGACCTGATGGGGCATACATCCCTATCGCCAAAAATCTCCTTAATTGCCCCCTACGACATGCACTGCAGATTACAGTATTGTTATTCTATGCCTCTCTCACGTCCCTGCTAACGCACAGGCGAACAATCTTTGACATTAGTCTACCTACCTACATACCTATCTTCGTGATTCTTGATTAGGAACAAGCGTCACAGCACTGGGTGCATTCCCATATATGCTCTGCTTGCCGTTCCGTCAGCCATCTAAAAGTGTATAAGCTCAGTGTCCCAGTCAGATTCTGATTACGCGTTCTTCTGATCTTTTCGGATAGGGAGCACGTTCTCCCATCCCCTCTAGTCACTCCCATTTCTACCATTCTCTGAATATGTACATTGTCATGTTCGACTTCCTTCTCGTCTTCTCGTAGGTTATCCATGACTGCTCTAATCAATTCAATCATGTCTCTTCTTATCTCGGTGCCGTTCACCAAAGCTTTACCAGCCAACACATCGGCTCTTTCATTTCCCCTGACCCCCAACATGACAAGGACAGTAAATCCATGTAATGCTCTGCGCATTGTCGAGAAGAGGTACCCATTCAGTTCTGATCATACACTTATCTATCTTGCGCAGCATACGCTGAGAGTCCGATAGAATCACTGAGTTTGTTGATGGTTGCGTCGCCAGCCAAGATAGAGCTGCTGTCACCTCTTCTATTTCCATTCTTATACTCGATGTTGTAGTGGGGTAGGCAGCTGATTTCTCAGCTAATTTCTTGCCATTTTGGTAGGCCACGAAACCCCAAGCACACCTGTTTGTTTCTTGCGTTACTGAGTCGTCTGTGTAAATTATTAAAGTATTATTATTATTAAAGTATGTGCAATATATATATATATATATATATATATATATATATATATATATATATATATATATATATATATATATATATATATATATATATATATATATATATATATATATATATATATATATATATATAATTTACATACCTATCTACTATACACCTACTTACATGTCTACCTACCTGCTTACCTACATGCCTACCCGCCAACCTGCATGGCTATTTACCTATCAATTTATCTGTCGCCACACCAACACTTACCTATCCATCTGCCTATCTGTGACAGACTGTCAGGCTAGCCGGGAGTCGGACAAGTAAAATTGACGAAGGATAATACTAAAGTCAGCTGTCCTTTATTTTACTCAGATAGTACTTTAAAAAGTAAAGAAGAAATAAATAGATACCGTTAGAAAATAAGTGTTAGTAAGTGTTGACGAGACAGGGTTATTGACGAAGTTAGCGTGAATATTCAACCAGCTGTGACCGAAACACGAGAATTTAGGGGAGAATAAAATATTGCCAGAAAACTGTTAGTTTAAGAAAGGATACGTATAGAGTAGAATATTCTGGAAAAGATTGTTAATAACCTTGAGTAGCCCAAACTAGAGTAAAACTAAATTAGTAGAAAAACATTTGCGGACAAAAACGTGAATACACATGAGTATTCAGCAAGATTGAGATCAAAAAATACGTCCAAAAACGTTAACATAGACGATTGTAATGAATCGTGAGTGATCAGTCGTTCATTCGCCAGCAACTAAATAACAGCTCAGTCATGTAGCGAAGGATTAATGGGGGAACTGTACATGAAGCAGGACATGGTTCCTCAAACTCTATAGTTTTTATCAAGAGGCTGGTTGGAGTGCAAGCAGTACAACGTAATATGAGAATTCGTCGCGTGTTGGATTTATTAACGTATTTTCATGAAAGGACTAAATGTATATGTTGGCACCGTCTATTTATTTACCAGTGTACGCATCCTTTATCTAGCTTTTGTATAATAATTGGTGGTTGGGAAAGTCGACGTAAACATTTTAGCACTTGAAATGGATTGAATATTTTAGCACTTAACATGGATTGAATATATTAGCCATTGTCATGGAGTGAACATATTAGCTATTGTCATGGAGTGAACATATTAGCTATTGTCATGGATTGAATTTAATATCCTTTTAATACAGCGATCATAAAAATAAATGTCATTACGTGAACATAATACCCTTTACGTGTGATTATATTAACCCTTGTCATAACGTGAATACATTAACCTTTGTCATAACGTGAACACATTAACACTCGTCATAACCTGAAAATATATGTATCCCCATGACTGAATATAAAAGACGTTCTAACAAGATTACTGACTCTTTCAAATTCGATAAGAATACCCGAGCTTGCTAGTTACATATTTCGTGATTGTCTTGAAAGTATCCAATGAGATAAATAACGTCTTTGAAATCACTTCAAACTTTGTTTAACTTTGCGCAAACATGCTATTTATTAATTTAAAAAAAGATTTATCATGGTGTCCTCGCGTCTTCAGTTATCTCTATATAATACACTGCTATGTAGCTGATATGATTCACTTATCTGAAACAAGATACATTTTAAGGGATAGAAGCTATGGAATACAATCACTGTAGTTTCCTCTTCTTCTTCTTCTTCTTTCGTTCACTTGAAACATGTCTATATCTGTAATTCTGTCTCCTTAATAAAACTCACTGTCTTTTGTAGTTCATACAGTGTCCCATAGAGCTTTGATTCCAGTGTTGTTTCCTCTGGCCAATATGTCTGCCTCAGCGTTTCATGCTCAGAACACTCTTGAAGTATATGTTTGGCACTCTGTGCTGCCTGTCCACATGTACACATGGCCGTGTTGCCAATCTTGAACTTTGTATACATGTGACTGCGGAGTCGGTTGTGTCCTGTTCTGAGACGTAGAATTATAACTTGTTCTGATCTGTTCATATTGTGATAGTCATCTTGTGTTGGTGTTTGTGGCTTTCTTATTGACTTTATCATCTGTTTTTTCTGATGGTAGGTGATTGGTATATCTGGTTGGTCTTCGGCAGCACCTTCCTTAGCCAGTTTGTCTGCTTTTTAATTTCCTGGTATTCCACAGTGAGAGGGTATCCACTGCATGGTTACCCTATAATGGTAAGACAATTCGCTAAGTAGTTTTTTTAAGTCTGTTAGTTTTCCAGACTGGAGAGCTTGAAGCACTGACCTTGCATCTGTCAGGAATACCACAGGCTGTAGGTCAGAGTTGGAGTTCAGCAGTTTTTTTAGCTGCCACACTAATTGCCTGGATTTCTGCATCATAATTATTGCAGAATTTTCCTGTCGGTGTTCTGATTGTATCTCTAGGCTTGTGTGGATATTCTATATATACACCTGCACCTCCATTCCTCACAGCATTCTGTGCTGACCCATCTGTGTACACTCTGACCCATATATCTTGTTTTGTAGTTTCAAAAGTGGATCCAATGGTGTAGAGGAATGGCTTCAGTGTGTTCTAGTTTTCCCATATGTTATCCGCCCTTCACAGCAGAGCAGCACATTGCATGCCAAAAATACATGTAAATTAGTAGTGTCAACGCAAACCTACAGGGGACCTAAGAAGAAATGCACTTGTAAATAATGGAGCCCACAATCTTGTGTACGCTAGGCAAGTGGTTTAATCCCTGCGTCATGGGAATTTCTAATCATTGTGATTACACATTTTGTATCATGCAGTCGGATGAACTATGTCATATAATTATTATTAGTTAACAGACCAGTGGTCACTTCTTTCATGTTAATTAACAAACATCACTTCATTCATGCTAGTTATTTTCCGACTTCCAGTCCAGCTCATCCGATTTCATCATGCTTTTATTTCAAGCGAGTTTCCCTAGCCTATGACAGCTTTCCTATCTGTCACCAGGCAAATATGTATCTGTTCTACGCCGTGACGGTGTGTTACCTTCGGCGTCCTTGGGCTTTGCAGTCCAAATTGTACCCCTGGGTGGCAGCGTCCGAGGAGACGCGCTGCAAAAACTTATCGCTCGAGCTACGGAGTTATATGTTCCGAGCGATACTCTCAGCACGCAGTGTGTTTCGCAATCGAAATGTATGAAGTGGAAATGGGACATAATAAATATTCATATCGCGGGCCCTGATCACTGAATTACCATAAACACAACCCAACTATTTTTTCTTGGTTGTAATGTTTCAATATAAACAAATTAGACTACCGTCCGCGGTTGAAAGCGGCGTACCTCCCCACGAGAGGTACATTCTACTTTACCAAAAAAAAGGACATAATGACGTCAGTATAGCATATCTGCATTTTTATTATGAGTATTTTTTATGGAGTATTTTTATTTTTAAATTATGAAACAGACATTGTGTATATGGGTTTATTTCTACTGTATATATTGTTGTATGCATTGGTTGCTTTTGTCTACAGCTGTGATGCTTTCATTTACAGCGATCGCTTCGTTTTTAAAACAGTTATGAGGTTTCGCTGCAGTTTCAATTGTTTTATTACAGATGTGATATTGTAACTGCAGCTGTGAATTGTTTTATTACAGATGTGATATTGTAACTGCAGCTGTGAATTGTTTTATTACAGATGTGATATTGTAACTGCAGCTGTGAATTGTTTTATTATAGATGTGATATTGTAACTGCAGCTGTGAATTGTTTTATTACAGATGTGATATTGTAACTGCAGCTGTGAATTGTTTTATTACAGATGTGATATTGTAACTGCAGCTGTGAATTGTTTTATAACAGATGTGATATTGTGACTGCAGCTGTGAATTGTTTTATTACAGATGTGATATTGTGACTGCAGCTGTGGATTGTTTTATTACAGATGTGATATTGTGACTGCAGCTGTGAATTGTTTTATTACAGATGTGATATTGTAACTGCAGCTGTGAATTGTTTTATTACAGATGTGATATTGTAACTGCAGCTGTGAATTGTTTTATAACAGATGTGATATTGTGACTGCAGCTGTGAATTGTTTTATTACAGATGTGATATTGTGACTGCAGCTGTGAATTGTTTTATTACAGATGTGATATTGTGACTGCAGCTGTGAATTGTTTTATTACAGATGTGATATTGTGACTGCAGCTGTGAATTGTTTTATTACAGATGTGATATTGTGACTGCAGCTGTGAATTGTTTTACTGAAATTGATAAATTTAAACAATTTAATTGAAAAACATCAATTTAAACAATTTAATTGAAAAACATCAATTCAAATATTTTAATAGAAAAATTGTTCAATTCAAACAATTTAATTGCAAAACCTATCAATTCAAACAATTTAATTGGTATATACATTTTTTTGTTTGTGTCAACATTTGTCAGTCCTCGACCCCTAGTCAACAACTGTCCAATTTTTTCAAACCCCCCTCCCCTTTCTTCCCCTCTATATTTTCTGACGTTATATATGGACAACTCTTGTTATACCACTGCTATTTTGACGTCACTGCTTATCTGTATATGGTTTAAAAAGTCATTTGTTATGTTGTGTCGCGACAGATTAGTGCTTTCTATCAAATTGCCTGTCACGGCTCTATTATCGCTGCTGTATGTTTATAAGAGTATGTTTTTTTCTTCTTCTTTCGTTGGTTGTTTGGTTAGCTATTTGCTGAACCAGCAGGTCAGCAAAGTGCCCATGACCTTTAACCATATGCACCCGTATGATATATGAATGTGTTTGTGAGCTGTAACTTTGTTCCATATAGGATGTTTCATTTATTTCGTCTTCAGTGAAAACCTTTTTCTTTCGTCATCCAGCGCTGGACCCGAGACCATCTGCTGTAAAGACCCCCGTACAGAAAGTAAACAAGACATCATTTGTGACGTGTTTGATTATGTTTATGCTTTTAGTTGGCACTATTTATATACACAGAGTCCCATGCCAAAAAAAGTAAATGACGGCTAACGAAATTCACGGAAAGAATCAAAATCAGCCTTTCAGTCATGTTTACCCTTTTTTACACTTGAGTGAAACATACAGGGAGTGAAACTACAACAAGTAAAACAGTATCAATATCTTGGACACATAGTCACAAATGATGGCAGATGTGAAACAGAAGTTAAAAGGAGAATAGAAATGGCTAAAAGTACCTTCAATGGCATGAGGAAATTATTAATATCTAAACAAATGACAAACAAGTTAAAAATGAGAATTATAAAATGCTACATCTATTCCATATTAATGTATGGCTCAGAAACATGGACACTAAATAAACAATTAGTAGACAAAATTGATGCCTTTGAGATGTGGGTATATAGAAGAATAGGGAGAACATCATGGAAAGAGAAGAAAACAAATAAAGAGGTGCTAAAGACACTTAATATGAAGAAAGAACTACCGGTACTAAGAGAAATAAAGATCAGGCAAATAAAATACTTTGGACACATTAAAAGACATGACACCTTATTGAAGACCTTACTTGAGGGTAAAGTCAAAGGGAAGCGAGCAAGAGGTAGGCAGAGATACAAGTGGGAGAGTAACATTACACAATGGACAGGTTACAGTCTAGCAGAGTGCACCACCAAGACAAGAGACAGGAGATGTTGGAGATACGTTGCAGCCAACCTTCGTTGCGGAGACGGCACTTGATGATGATGATGACACAGGTCTTTGATGGAGCCCGGTTGTGGCTGGACATTCTTCTTTCGTTTGCATGGAACATGTTTATCTGTACGTTTGTCATTTATAAACTTCGAGGTACTTTGCAGTTCAAACAAAGGTTCATATCGTTTTACCTCCTGTGTTGTCTATTTTGATCAATGTATTTGCACCTGCAGAAAAGAGTATATAATTAAATTTCAACGCAAGGATTTGCTGAAATGGCAGATGTGTATTATGCATACAGATACTAAGTTGCATTAATACTAAAACAACGCAGACGTTGAGACCTTATTCATGAGACCAAAGCTACTGATTCATGTATCTATCACTAGCTGTGGAGAAAAGAGCAAAACAAAAACACGTAATGCTATAATATAGGAGCAGGCTCATACAGCTGCCAATAAGAACCATTATTGATACATTAGGTCCACTAATTCAGATATTTATGTACAGTGACTACAGAAGATGGAAGAAGTTCGACAGAAATAAGAAGCAGAATAGGGCAGGCAAAAAACAACATTCAGAAAAATGAAAAATAGATTGTGTAATACGGCCTTGTCGTTAGATGTTAGGAAGAGAGTTCTGCAGTGATATATAACTCCTATACTAACATATGGATGCGAATCTTGACAATAAAAAAACAAGAAAGTGGAAAATTAGAGGCAGTAGCGATATCGTTCTGTAGAAGAATGCTGAGAATACCATGGACTGTCATGAAAACTAATGTGGAGGTGTTGAAAGAGTCAAATGCGAGATGGAGCTTAATCAATAATATAAGAAAAAAAGACAATCTTCATTTTTTGGTCACGTTATGAGACAAGTTGGTATGGAGAACATAGTTATAACAAACACGATTGACGGCAACAGAGACAGAGGGCGACAACGGGATAAAATATTAGACAGCTTAACAACCTGACACGACAGAGAAACAACAACGATAATGATACACAATAGTTGAGATAGAGAGAAATGGGGATCCATGATCGCCTTCACCAGACGGCACGACACCTAATGATGATGAGTGACACATAGATACGCAAGCTCCATCATTAACAGATACAACAATGGAAAATATACAAGAAATCCCGTCTCAAAAACCAACAAGATGAACGTTTTACCAACAGTTCAGAGAAGATCAGATTGTGATTGAGATGAGATTGTGATTGAGATGAGATTGTGATTGAGATGAGATTGTGATTGAGATGAGATTGTGATTGAGATCAGATTGTGATTGAGATCAGATTGTGATCGAGATCAGATTGTGATTGAGATCAGATTGTGATTGAGATCAGATTGTGATTGAGATCAGATTGTGATTGAGATCAGATCGTGATTGAGATCAGATCGTGATTGAGATCAGATTGTGATTGAGATCAGATTGTGATTGAGATCAGATTGTGATTGAGATCAGATTGTGATTTAGATCAGATTGACCTTACAACAGTCAATATCGTACACTAGGCATCATTCAACATCCTGCTATTGTGTTGCCTGGACGTGAAATTAGAGCAAAAAGTAGCACAACTGTCAGTTATCATACATATCTCAAGAGGTGTCTAAAGAGGTGTAAAAGTGCAGTTGGCTTTCAAATTCCATGGGCAAAATGGCCCAAAAGTCGCGCTGAAGTGGGATGTGTAATTCTGACAGACGCATATAATTTAACCAAGCTGTAAACCATGACACAACGCATTTGTTATACGAACTATGTCCTGCTAAGCAGCATGAGTTTGATATCAGACGTAGAAGAAGAAACTGAACACCAAGTTCAAGACATTCATCAATAATACGTGTGGAATACACAAGCACAGAACAAGTTCTTTATGGGATGTAAAGTCATGCACATTCACATCTGGCGAATATATTGCCGCATGCTGACGTCCTATGTTGAGTGTCGTGGTGTATAATGTGGTATCTGTAGCGGCACAACCTGCTGAAATCCTATGCCTAGTGTCGTAGATATAGATGGGGGTTAAGGGTTTATGAAATTGTACCTCCTCCACAATACATATACCAATATGTCATACGAAAAATTGCACACATACCCCGCACTAACTTTAAGGCAATATCATAGAGAATTCATGTGATTATGGATACAAATAAACATACAATCCTCAAAAATACATACAAGAATTTTTTTTATAAAAAAAATACTCCCTTATTACATATTCATATTTACAGCCATGCATGTGCAATACTGGAGTAAATTCAATTCGAATGATAAAATCAGAGAAGAGACACATCAAAATTCCATTACAAATGTTATCAGAAAACGCTGTTAGTCCTACATCGAGCATGTCCTACGCGTACGCGCAGACATCAACAGAATACACCACCAATCACTTGAATGGATACAGACACAAGAGCCAGGGGTAGACCAAAAGAAACACTCAGAAGAACAATACTTAGAGAAAGTAAAACAATCAACATCAATAATATTCAAGAACTGCACAGAATAGCTTTGAACAGACAGAATTGGAGAGATCTGACCTCTGCCCTATGCGCTAACCTCAGCGTAAAAGGAAATTGAATGAATGAATATGCAATACAGCCGTGCATGTGCCATACAGCTTGGAGGAAAACATTCCTTTTCTCTCCTTCTCGTTCGCAGTTGAATATGTCCCGCTTTTATGATAAATGCTGCTGTATTTGAAATCTCTTCAGGACTCTCATACAACTTTCTGTGGATGTCTGTCTCTGTGGGTCAGTGCTCCGCCATCAGCTGGTTTAGTCTAATGCAGTCTTGCAGTATATGCTCCGTATTCTGTATTGTCTGTCTACATGAACGCAGTGGTGATGGAAAGTGTCTCAGCACATTTGCTTGGTTGGGCAGGGATGTGGTCTTGCTCGATGTAAGGGATGTCCAGTCTTAGGGATGACCAGTCTTAGGTTCCAGCCTCTGTTGGCTGGATTAAGCCCCACACCAATGAGCTGGCCTTCATGGAAATCATTACTTTCGTCTGCATCGTATCTTTGACGCTGCTTGTAACAGGCAAAAGATAAACTGAGTTATGTAGCCAATCAGAAAGAATGACAAGTTGAAACAACAACATGTGACGTGTAACGTATTGGCTAAGGAATCAGGGTAAACATTACTACTCCATAATGGTTCATAATAAACTTGAGTTTGATTTTATTATTACATTTATATTGTCATTTATATATTTGTATCATTGTAATTACTAGCTCTACTTTTACTTTTGTAGTTGTATTACTTGAACCTCACAGCGTTGTAGTCTCCAGTGATGATTAGCGAACGGAACAGAATACTTTGGTAATGAGATCAACTTCGTACTGTTGTAGTCTCCAGTGATGATAGGTTGGGTTGTGTGATAAGCAGTAGTGTAATGATGTCGTTGAATCTTTCCACATTTTCTTTGCCCTTCTGCCTCTGGTACTTATCATTTTGCATAAAGAGGCAACCGCTAGTGTAGGGAAACATTCAAATCTACTGTGAATATGAGAGCTGGGGTAACACATGGTAATATGGAGATAAACAGATATGGGTATAAGTGTTACCAATATTTATAGGCAAAACAAAAATATACTATCATCGAGACACAAAAACAGTCGACGTTTGACTAAATCAACGAGACACAAAAACAGTCGACGTTTGACTAAATCAACGAGACACAAAAACAGTCGACGTTTGACTAAATCAACGAGATACGAAGACAGTCGACGTTTGACTAAATCAACGAGATACAAAAACAGTCGACGTTTGACTAAATCAACGAGACACAAAAACAGTCGACGTTTGACTAAATCAACGAGATACAAAGACAGTCGACGTTTGACTAAATCAACGAGATACAAAAACAGTCGACGTTTGACTAAATCAACGAGATACAAAGACAGTCGATGTTTGACTAAATCAACGAGATACAAAGACAGACGACTTTTCTACTAAGTCTCTCCTCTTTTTCCTACAACCATTATTCCATATGTGTGTTTCTATAATGTAGTTTCGTGTTTGTCTGCAGTCTTTCGTCCTGATGAATGGTTTCTTGTCGAAACGTCGTCTGTGTCTAATTCGTTGCTAGTATGTTTTGTCTATAAATATTCCTAACAGTTATACATATTTCCGTTTATTTCTATGTAGCATGATCTTGCAGTCACTAGTATCGAATAATTCTAAGAAGAAGACCAAATAATTTCATGAATAGTTTTGTTTTTCTCTAGATTTGATCTCATATATTGTCCCCAAGGTACGTTTGATTAATTTCTTATGCAATAACTTTAGTTTTATCTAGTATATTATATTTAATTTGTTTGATTTATCATTTGTGATTTTCATCATCACGGCCTTACGTTGGCGAAATTGTAATTTAATCTATTTATTTCCTGTTCATGCATTGCAGACACATCAGCATAACCGGTTACAGTTTCAATTGAAGGACTGAAACATAACATCTTTGACTGGCTCCAGTTTTACTGTAAAAGTTAAGGTTGAAAAAAATTGACCTTGGTGGTCAATAAACGTAGTCAAGTGGGCTGTCAATGAACCAAGAACATTACTGAAAATTTACAAGACTGTTATCTCATCGTTACATGCCCTGAACTCTGTATATTACGCACGTTTCGATAGATTACAACACAAAATAGCACTATCGATTACACTTGTCTGCTGATAGTAAAATATAAACATATAGACAGACAACCGAGCATTTGAGAAACTTAAAAGATAAATGGCGGGCTTACACTTCCTTGAGGAAATATCGAGTTATCATTACAGGTCACAGTGAACTGTATGAAATTGCCGTATCATTTGAATGATATAAGATCTCAATACAAACTCGAGATTTGATGACATACGTTCACATGCAGAAAACAACTGTCAGATCTTACCTATTTTTTTCAGTGACATCTTAACAAATAGATCATACGTCAACTTTACTAGCTAGTTAATACACCTGTAAAACACACATATATTGAACAAAACATCAATTAATAACATAAATCAACTGTAGGAAAAGTCAAATTTGTAAACACGTGATATTATTACGCAATATTACAGATAGCGAACCCCTTTTAAATATTTGTATTGTGCCCATGTTCCAAAGAAACATAACAGAAAGATCAAGGCATTAACATGAAATTCCCCTCAACAAGTGGATTGGTAAAATTAAACGCGCTTATTGGATTTGCAGCGCTTGTTCTATGCGTTGTTGCTTTTGCGTCCACTTATTGGCTGGAACAGAACTTCGATTTTCCAGTAAATGCTGGCGGAATAGCTACAATCCCAGTGCATGCCAGCATAGGTCTTTTTACAGCTTGTAGAACCGAGTATTATCCAAACAACAAGTCCAGTGAAGCTTGTTCCCCAGATGGCGGTGAGTACCAGTTGAGTTTTCAAACATTATCTGTATTGGAGAGGGGGTGGTGGGGGGGGGGGTTTTCTGTCCATAAATTACATCAACAATCTGATGGAAAGGGATTCTGAAAACACGTGTTAGTTGATGAAGTCAAGAATAGGACTACTGTTTTTATACATCAACAAAACTGTTTGAATTTGAAACATTGTTTTAAGAATCAGAAAACAAATATGTTGTCTTTGTCTTTTCGTACCATTTCTGCCCTAATTAATTTTTTGGGGGGAGGGGGGTGGTAAAAAATTGGCAAATAATTGAAGTAATTTATGGACAGTTTCTTGCCTTGTTTTTGTACTGTTTGGTGTTGTTCCTATGTAGGATTTCTTTCATCTTTCATAGTTCCTAATTGGACTCTTGATCATTCACAAATGAAGGGAAATGAGAGATAGCACATCTTCTAGATAAAACTGGAAGAAACTGCTAGAGATAGCAGATACAATACCGAGTATTTTTTCTAGTAATGAAATCTGACGCTGCTAGCAATAGCAGATACAATATCCAGTATTTTTTCTAGTAATGAAATCTGACGCTGCTAGCAATAGCAGATACAATACCGAGTATTTTTTCTAGTAATGAAATCTGACGCTGCTAGCAATAGCAGATACAATACCGAGTATTTTTTCTAGTAATGAAATCTGACGCTGCTAGCAATACCAGATACAATATTGAGTATTTTTTCTATAGTGCGTTCATAAATAGTTGTCCACCGATATTGTCTATTTTCTCCGTAATTACAGAACGTATAGGCTTCATATTTTGCATGAATGCATTATTTCTTAACCACGTTACAGAGTTATGATTAATTATTATCTACATTGAACGGATTTATCGCAGCAGTCGCTACGAATGTTGTTTTTTAAGGTAGTTTTTAAGGGTTCATAACTCAGCTTACCTTGACCCTCACCTTTTATCTTATTTGTATGTCGTTCGACAGATAGTTGTAAACTATGAAAGTCAGAATTGCCTTCCTTATCTTATTTTGTTGGTTCGTCCAAGATGCTACGAAGACCTCAGAACAACTTCAACAACTTTCCCCTATGACTTCCTCACAGAACTTCGCCCATCGACACTTAGACTCTCCCTCTCTTAAACCAATCAAGTGACATGATTGGTTCAGGAGATCACGTTTCTCTACAAATCTCTGATGATCTTGCCATAGTGATCTAACAAATTATCTTTTTGTTTTCTTTTGTCTCTTCTCTCCTTGATCTTTCCGGTCGTTACAAAATTTTATGAACCATTCACGTTCTTAAACGTTCATTCTCAAACTCCCGCTGGTTCTCTCTTGTAACAGGACTAAAGTCTATACTAGATTTCCAGCAGGATGTAGTCCAGAAAATGGAAATGCGTTATATCTCCGTTGTATTTGCGACAATGACCATCTTCGGCATAACAAGATGTTTAAGTTTTGCTCTTCTCTCCTTGATATTTTCGGTAGTTAAAAGATGCTCAAATTTTGCTCCTCTCATCACATTCCATACAATTCTTGATTTTTTTTTTTTTTGGGTGTTCGTTTTCAAACTCCCGCCAGATCTCTCTTATAATAGGACATTGGTCCTATATTATATTTCCAGTAGGATGTACTCAATAGTACTGAAAAGCGCCATTTTATTTTGCTCAAATATCATGACGCATCTGACTTCAGCGCTGGCAGCTAATACGCTTAATGCTTTGCCACTTTCACTTAGCGGTGGACGTCTGTAACCATTTCGGTAGTAGTCCAGCCGTTCGAGAGAAACGGTTCTCATTCGTACATGCTGGTCGTTAAGCTCAAAGCTGATCACGCTTACTCATGTTTGTCCTTTTGCTGCTGTTCTGTGTCGCTCTCGAATTGCTAAAACGTGTCGTATTACTCCAGCATCTCTGATGACTGCTATGTTTGTTGTATTAGATGTCCATTACATTTTCCTCATTCATTTCAATAACCACATATCAGAAGTCTCCAGCCATGACCGTAACAGATAAAGACCTTCCATAATAATTCATTAGGACCACATGTGTTTCGGTTTTTTGATTATTGTTGAGGTTCGGTTGGTCACTATTCACATACTTGGAATCTCATGCCAAAAATAGACACTGCGACTCCAAGTATGTAATTAGTGACCAACCCAAATCCAAACAATAAACAAAAACGTAATGAATGGAGTTCTAAATAATTCTGTTTGAAGGTCTTTTATACTGTCAACGGTCTAGCTTCAGCTCATTTTGAGTTTACTGTCCATGCTTTACATCTATAGGGCTTTCCATAAATTATGTCAACAGTTGTTTGACAACCCCCCATCCCCCCAATAGTCAACAGACTATAAAGGAATCAAGGATAACCTCCACCTCCTGCTTAATTATATTAAAAAGTACACAGGCTACGCCATTTTCTTCAATAGAAGACATCTTAACTGGACCCCATTCGTGACGTGTCTAATTATTCACGTTATTCTCGTTGGTCAGCATTTATATACTTGGGGTCGCATGCCAAAAATAGCCAAGGCTGACCAATGGATTTCAAGGTAATTGGAAACTAGGTCATGTTTACGATTTAGTCGAAATGTCTCATATACAGCCGATTGTTCACCCATCCTCTCCATCCTACAAAATATTTATTTTGATAAAGGTAAAAAAAAATTATTTTTTTTGGTCCATATTTTTTCGAAAAAATGTCAAATGCACACAATTTAATTGGTACATAAAATTATTTTGTTGAAGTCACCTCCTTCCCATTGTCAACAACTATCAAAGTTGTTCAGACTCCCTCCTTCCCCTTGTCAACAACTATCTTCTTATTCTTCTGCGTTCGTTCTCAAACTCCTGCAGATTAGCAGGATGAAGTTCGGGGAACGGAATGCGTAGTATCCTTGTTTACATCATCGCTGCGATATCAGCGCCTTTCGGCCTGACACATCCGACTTCAGCATGGCTTTAGGCCACTGACCCTATATGGGATGGGACAGACAACTCCATCACATAACCTCCTTAGTCGCCTCTTATGACATGCATGGAAGGTAAACAGTGTTGCTATTCTTTGCTCCCCTTTCGGGCCCCTGCAACACACGGGCGAACAACTATCAAAATTGTTCAGACTCCATCCTTCCCATTGTCAACAACTATCAATATTGTTCACACTCCCTCCTTCCCATTGTCAACAACTATCAAAATTGTTCACACACCCTCCTTCCCATTGTCAACAACTATCAAAATTGTTCACACTCCCTCCTTCCCATTGTCAACAACTATCAAAATTGTTCACACTCCCTCCTTCCCATTGTCAACAACTATCAAAATTGTTCACACTCCCTCCTTCTCATTGTCAACAACTATCAAAATTGTTCACACTCCCTCCCACAATTGTTGACGTAATAAATGGACAGCCCCTATGAAAGATTTAGGTCGATATAACTGGAATTCACATATGACTATGCATTGATAGTATTCCTTGTCATAGAACATTTCTAATTCTTGGAAATGTTGAGTTGGCTTGTGCTATCATGTTCTTTTTACTGGTCCTCACTTAGCAATCGATGTATCGAATTTAAATAGAAGGATACATATCCTTTCTTCGGGAAAGACCCGAAGATCGAGTAATCAACACCTGACCGGGACTCTTGAGTCTACGTAAAAATTCTTGAGACTAACGGGAATAAAATAGTCCGTTCAACGGCACCAAATCGCATAGCAACTATTGCACACGTATTGTTTTTCCTAGGCGATTTGTTGAACGGACTGGTTCAATTCCCGTTAGTCTCAAGAATTTTTAAATTGTCCTCTGGCTTCCTACTTAAATTTACTTGAGTCTACATACATTGGGATTGCTGCTGGAACGTAGAGCGGTGCACTTATGGGATTATTCCGTGGGTTTTTCGCTGGGATGAATGCTGTGATGTTAATTTCTAATCAAGAATCAAGGCGATACATAAATATTATGTCAATTTATTTTGTTCACAGCCGCTGAGTGGCAGTTTATTTCAGCCGGGCTCAGCATAGTAGGACTGGTGTCTGGTTTAGTCGGCGTGGTACTCTCTGTCCTGGGTACAGTCTTAGAGAAAGTGGCTAACAGACTGAAAGTCAAATTAGTCATTGTGCTATTTTATTTTGTTTCATGTAAGTATTGCACCCTTGTGTTGTATGCTTTTATATCATGCATATATCTCTTTATTGTCTTATCTCTGTTTTTTCTGTAAGACGTCGCAGGATTGTATGACGATCGGTTTTCGGGCATGTTTGCTCACCGTATATGCAGTAATATTGTGGAGTCTCAAAATTTTGGCAACTCATTCAATCCATCTTCTTCTTGGTCTCCCTCTGTATCTTGCTGTTTCAATTTTCATGTCTTATGCCATTGCAGCTGGCCAATAAGGATTCATTTTCATTAAGTGATTAAAGCATTTCAGTCTGTTTGTCACTATATTTGACCACAGATGTTGTTTATAAAGTTCTTGTAATCTCGTCATTCCTCGCGTGATATCTTCTTGTTCTGTCTGCTGCTTTTCTTACTTGGTTGGTTGGTTGCTGATCCAGCGGTCCAATGGCTCATGCCCTTTGACCTAATGCCATTAAATGGCATTATATTGCTGGGAAGTGCTTTTCTTACTTAGTTCATTTCACACGTAGTAAGCTGTCTCCCTTGTTTTCTTGTTAGTATGCACCAGTCTTCTTTAATTTGGTCTTGCATGAGAAGAGAATTATAAATAAATATCACAGGGGACACACTGAGGCGCAGACACGATCTTGAGGCGGATAAAGTGGGAGCTGATAACACTAAAATTGAAGATAATAGAACTTAGTTTTCCTGCTCATGTTACGCATTCTCAAGGAATATCTAGACGACAGAGTTTAGACAAATCCTTCTCCAGAATATGTTCTATACACTGATCCCAAACAGCTTCAATTATTTTGGCTGATGCGACTGTGGTTACCACATTGTTTATAATATATGTTGCCAGTCAATGAAAATCACGGGAAAAGTCCTTCTAGCAAATATATAACTGACTCTGCTTGGAATAAACGAGTCGGAGATATTCTGGAGAAGGCTTTAATTTAGACTAATGGAATCAGGCACAGTGTACCAATTTTATAATCTACGTTAGTCATATCTCCACTAAAGTTGCCACATGCAAATATTGATATTGCAAATTATAACATTGATAATGCAATGTAATAACGTGCTTCAATTGTATTAAAAATAAATTAAGTGTTCATACGTTAATAATTGTATTCAAATAAATTAAGTGTTCATAAGTTAAAAATTGCATTCAAATAAATTAAGTGTTCATAAGTTAACAATTGCATTCAAATAAATTAAGTGTTCATAAGTTAACAATTGTATTCAAATAAATTAAGAAAGTGTTCATAAGTTAAAAATTGTATTCAAATAAATTAAGTGTTCATAAGTTAAAAATTGTATTCAAATAAATTAAGTGTTCATAAGTTAAAAATTGTATTCAAATAAATTAAGTGTTCATATATTGTATTCACATAGGTGGCTTCTCTGTTGCAACCTTGATCATATTCTCCATCAATAGAAGAATACAAGTAAGACCTAACCAGAGTACCTTCCAGGTAGACTTTGACCTAGCATGGGCGTACGTGGTTTCAGCTGCTAGCGTTGGACTTTTCGCTATAGTTTTGCTACTACATACTTTAGACATCATTTGGTGAGTTTATTTTTTCGCTACATTACATTTCAATTAATGTATCTTTCTTGTACATGTAAATAAGATAAAGATTGAGACGTTGGTTAGCTCGATATCGATACAGGCATCAGACGAGCTGATAATTATAATATCCGCCCATTGTAGGTGAAAATGACAACAGTTTCAGACTTGTATTGTTGTATCTCTGGTGTGTACGGAGATGATGGCAACAGTTTCAGACTTGTATTGTTGTATCTCTGGTGTAGGGAGATGACTAAAAGTTCGAATCATCGCATAGAATCACATGCCATCATTTGGGATACGTTTGGTCAGAGTTGAGCATCTGTGTGTTTGCTGTTCTTTACTTTCGGGCAGCACATTTACCTTTGCCTCTTTGATGATTCTAAGGGATGTTATCACCTTTGCTTGTACTGCTGCGCAACATTGGACCATTATGAGCGAGATATTCCCTGGTTACAACGTCGATGTTGAAACTATTGAGAGGCAATTGGAGTGAGTCATTAAAGAATATCTTCTGTTCACTGGCCAGGCTGTGTTCCTTAAACTCACCATGCACCATCTGTGTTAGGATGTGTTTGTCAGTCATGAACACAACTTTTCACGCTATATCAATTGGACTTTCTACAGAAATGTATGAAGACTTGGTTTATTGACTCCAGTAATGACTTCCGTATGGCAAGCTAATAAACAGGTTTCCACCCAAAGACTGGCATACTAGCGAGATGACTACGTACGGCCACCTTTCAGTGAATTTGGTAAAACATACCACTACCAAAGTTGAATGTGCCGGGCACTGGCTCAAATTAAACGGCGATACTGTGCTTCTCCATTCTCTATTCTATATATACTGAGTATCTATATAATAGGGTCATTGTCCTGCTACAAGACAGAGCCACTGGACGTTATTCAGCTACCACGACCTCTGGGGTGTTAATGTATACTAATGCATACTAAAACTAATATTAATTTTGAAATTCCTTCAAATTAACATGATGTAATCCAGAGAAACATAACATGTATATTAGCAGAATATAATCCAGAGAAACATGCATATTAGCAGGGTGTATTCCAGAGAAACATGCATGTTAGCAGGATATAGTCCAGAGAAACATGCATATCAGCAGGGTGTAATCCAGGGAAACATGCATATTAGCAGGATATAGTCCAGAGAAAAATAACATTTACATTAGCAGGATATAGTCCAGAGACTAGAAAGTCAGGAAATCCTTGAAAACATGAACAACAGTAAAAGTTAAATATAAAGTTTTCCCTTTTCCACTCCATTGATACGTATTGAGGAATACAGTCCGTATTTATTTTATTGACCAACAGCATACCTGGGATGAGGTCAGTATCAAGATCGTCACCTTTACTTTGCCACTAGATTTTGTACATATTTTCTAAGGCTGGGTCGACCTGGAAGCCGTTAGAAATTTAAAAATATTCCCAGTTGAACTGGAACTTGAATATTGTATTCTCCAAACAGGAAGCCAGTTTATTAAAAACTGAGTTACGGAGTAGTCATCATCAGTAAATACCGTTTCCGTAACAAAGGTTGTCTGCAACACATCTCCAACATCCCGTCTCTTGTCTATGTGGCAGTGACGTAGCTAGGGTAATTGCTGCCCGGTACGGTGATGATTTTTATGCCACCCTCCCCCCCCCCCCCCCCAGGATTTTTAAAAATTCAGAGTAAAATTTTACAAATTTATTATTATTATTATCATCGATTTTATCCACATTTAACAAACAGAAATAAATTTTAAAATTTAACTTAAAATTACAAATTCACTTTATGAGCTTTTTGACTAGCGAAGTCATTGATAACTCTGTCGAAGCTCAATCATTTACCAGCTATGTTCGATTGAAGTAATTGCGAGATTGTTTAATCTCAAGTTGCTCATAGTTGACCTAAGATAGTTTTTGATTAATTTGAGCTTGGAGAAACTCCTTTCACGTGTAGCTATACTAACTCCTAGAGTTAGGAACACACGCAGGAAGATGACAATGTTGGGTACTGAATCGGAAAGCTGATGTTTCTGAATGAAGGCAAGTAATTCCAAATGCCCTTGGTCATTTAAGTTCAAAGCCAAAGATGCTGCGACAAAATTCATTAGTCGCTTTCTCTCGAGTAAAAATTCATCATTGTCGATGTCATCATCAGGAATGGGAATATCAATGTCGATTCCATCGTCTGACAGTTGTTTTGGAGAAAGAAAGCCAGACTTGTCAGCAATCTCATGTAGTTGTGCAAATATTGTTGAAATCTCCTGATTCACTCTGTCCATGGAGGCGCATATTTCCAATCAAAGTTGATTTCTGTAGCTTAAACCGGCATCTGCGGTTCTTCTCCAGGCATCTTCTTTTTACTACGTATTCGCCGCTGTGGCTCCGTAGGTATTTCAAGTTCAGAACACACCGACTGCGCATAGCTCCAATTCGCATCGGCTACTTTTCCCCTCGAAGTCGTAAGGAATTAACTCAAAGCTTTCATTTTTGCTGCACAATCCCGAACGCTCAAGCCCTTCTTCTGCATATGTGCCTGCACGTTGTTTATTTCAATTAAAACTGGAGCCCAGAACCCTAGATAGGTCAAGAACGTGAATGACTGCATCGCCACCAGCAAGGTGTCAGCCGCGGGTTTTGGTTTCCGAATTTTCGGTACTCTAAGTTAAAAGTTCAAGTATTTCCAGAATCTTCAGAAAGCGGCTTTTAACCGTTAATCGTTTGAGACTAGTTCCAGTGGTTTTGATCAGCATGTCACAGCGATGAGATGAATTGAAGGTGTGCAGACGATCAAGTATGCCGAAGAAGGTCACATAGTTTACTTCTTCTTGTACCGCATGGATCCCACCTAGGTTTCAACTGTGGTTCGAACAGGCAATATACTGTACTTTTGGATTTATATCGCAAATCCGTTTATGAACTCCCGAATGTTCCCCTTTCATCACAGCAGCGTTATCTTACTCTTGACCTCGGCAGTCCATGAAGTCGAAGCCGTCGGCTTCAAGCTTCTTCAAAATCATTCTTGCAATCTCGGCAGTATTTTACTTCTTGGTGTCAATAATGCCGATAAAAGACTCTTCAACAGACACACGATGGTCTTCATTCACAACATAACGAAGCACTTGCAAAGTTTGATCCATGTGAGACACATCAGGTGGGCTATCAAATATTATGGTAAAATATTTGGCTTCTTTTACCCGCTGGATAATACAACGCCGAGCTTGTTCACCAAATAAATTGATGAATTCGTTTTGAATTTTCGGGGACAAGAAAGATGACTGTGGACAACCTCCAAATTGGATCCAAAGAGTGTGTTCTTTGAGAACGGGATCATACTTCGACAAAAGCTTTACATGCTCAAGAAAATTGCCTTTGTTCTGCGTCGATTTGAATGGTCACCTTCCCGATGACCTCGTAGAGCCAAGTTTTGTTTCCCAAAGAAACTAATAATGTTGAATATTCGTTTAAGAATCTCTCCATTTTTCTTGCTCTTTCTGAATTTGTACTTGAGTGGTACTGTCGAAGTGTAACCAGTACGATGCCGAAGTTCAAGCTCCTTCCATTTCATCAGCGATTGTTGATGCGATGAACTGGATTCGTGGTCTGTTACTCGGGGCGAGAGTTTCCTCCAGTTTGTGAAACCTTCTTCTGTAACAAAGGAAAAGTATTTTTTTTTTTTTGGAAGGCCCCGAAGATCACGCAATCAACACCTGACCGGGACTCTGAGTCTAGAGTCTACATACACTGGGATGGTTGCTGGAACGGAGCACTTATGGGAATGCCCCACGTGCTGTGAAGGTAGTGTCTAATCAAGAATCAAGAGGAATATGTATATATAGGCCTATATTGCAGCGGAGTAACAATGTAAAACTATAAAAAGTAGTGATATATTTTTAACTAGTTCAGAAAAAGAAAATTGTCATTTAGTTCCGTGGAGCGTAATTTGTATATTATAATATTTACAATTCAATGTTTAATTCCAGGTACCATTACCAGGATGAATATTTAGGCCTAAAGAAAAAAGACAGAGAAGAACTCTCTAAAGATGTAAACGGTACATTGTGAGCATTGGTGAATGAATTATAAGACAAATTTATTAACACAAACAATGATGTTTCACATGAAGACTTTTACAAAAGTCGAACTGTTGTCACGTGATTTGTCTACTGATTCTTATATTGAATCAATTAAAATAACTATGATATTGTCTTGTAGCTTGTCTATTTTGTTGTTAATGATGTCAATAGTGTTCAGCATGTGCAGTGTTAAATCTTAGTGCAGACGAACATTGTGACGTCATAATGGTAGTATATAGTAACCCAGCTATTGACATGGATCAAAGAAAAGCAAGTTCGTACAGTTTTTGTACAAAGTGAAGAAGTAAACCTATATAAAGATATCAGTGAATGAACATCCAGTTGAATGTCCCATGGTGATGCATGCATGTCAGTCCAGCAAGTGTATAAGTAGAGTAGGAAGCTTCAAAATGGCGTGACAATCGATTGTAACCGTTACGCTTCATGCAGGAAAATCGACTGTAATGAGATCGCCGCACATCTAGACATCATTCAAGGTTCAGCATAATACATAATTCATGATTAGTTACAGCACCACAACGTGTCTTCAAGTTCTGTGTCACGGAAGACTGTTCTGCAACAGACTTATCACGTCCTCTTGCTTCATTGACAGGCATGTACCGCCGTATTTTACCTTCATTATTTGTTGAATTCCTATAATTTTCAAAACTTTACTTATTTAGAAAAAAAATATAACAACGGTTGTTCTCTCTAGTTCGTGTCCATGGTGGGGTTGCCATCTTTAAACATCTATTATGACTTCGTGTTTTTTGTCTGCGCCAAGATGGCACATGTAGGACACTCCTGTCACCCTTAACAACAATATCGACAGGTTGCGAAACTAGGTCTATGTCTACAATTATAAGACAGGTTACGAGACTATGTCTACACTTATAAAACAGGTTACATGGATCATGGTTATTCCAATTTCTTCTAATTTTTGAAGAAAAGATTCCACAAAATCTAGCAATGTGGCGACTGAAAATAAGAAGTTTTATCAACCAATTAAACGACTCAGTAGACAACTTACAGACCTGCCTGAAGTTGACAGCCCTTAAGGTCTGTACCAGAACAAACCCTTTGAAATGAAAGGTATGGAATACCAATATACATTCAGACACACGTGAAAGGAATACTAAGTAAGGACGAATAGAACAGTGTGCAGCGAAGGACTGTCACCTTCAGTTTCCTGGAAGAGGAACACCCACAAGACATATTGGTCATAGTATACACAGATTGGTCAGCACATAATGCAGTGAGGAATAGAGGTGCAGATGTATATATAGAATATCCACACAAGCCTAGAGATACGATCAGAACACCAACAGGGACATTTTGATTAATTATGATAGAGAAATTCAGGCAATTAGGGTAGCAACTGAAAAACTGCTAAACTCAAATCCTGGCCCACAGCCCGTGGTATTCCTGACAGATGCGAGGTCAGTGCTTCAAGCTCTCCAGTCTGGAAAACTAACAGACTTTCAAAAACTACTTAATCAACTGTCTTACCAGAATATGGTAACTATGCAGTGAATACTCTCTCACTGTGGAATACCAGGAAATGAAAAAGCAGAGCAACTGGCTAAGGAAAGTGCTAAGAAGACCAACCAGATGTACCAATCACCTACCATCAGAAAAAAAAACAAGATGATCAAGTCAATAAGAAAGTCACAAGCAGACTATCAAATTATAAATAGATCAGAAAAAGTTGTAATCCGCAGTTACATGTATACAAAATTCAAGATTAGCAACACGGCCATGTGTACATGTGGACAGGCAGCACAGAGTGCCAAACATATATTTCAAGAGTGTTCTGAGTAAGAAACGCTAAGGCAGACTTATTGGCCAGAGGAAACAACACTGTAAAAAAGCACCATGGGCCACTGTGTGAACTACAAAAGACATTGAGTTTTATTCAGGAGACAGAATTACAGATATAGACATGTTTCAAGTGAAAGAAAGAAGAAGAGATTCGAATTTTTATTACATTTTAAAGATTTTTATTTGAATCATCTTATTTTATACACATACCAAATCTACATAACTGGAATGTATATTGTATATAATGAGCATTATCGTGTTTTTCTTCATCATCTTCTGCACCGTTCGTTCTCAAACTCCTACTAGTTAGCAGGATGTAGTCTGGAGAAGAGAATGTGTGGATATGATAGATCTGTCTTCATGTTTTCTACCGGATACATTTCAGTTCAACACTATTTTTAAAAAGACACAATTCTGGCTATTGTGGCATGTATAATACATCGTGCATGTTTACAGCAATTGTTTTTTTTTATTAACTCGAAATAAAGTATTGATTATTATTTTTTTTAATCTCAGTGTGACTAAAAACACATTTTCTTAAGGGCTCATGAAATACCTCTGCTGCAATAATATCAATATTGAAATTTCATTGAAGGTGTACATAGAATGTATGAATCAATTGACGGGCACCGCCAAAAGGGACTATAAATTAGAACACATTTTTACTAATTTTTTACTCTCCCACTGATAAAAAAACTGTCAAGAATTCAGGGCCCCCTCCTTGTTTAATTATGTCTACATATTATTAACACCCCCACCCAACTAAATGTGTTTAGCAGAAAAATAATGAAATAAACGACATGATGTTTTTCATATTTTAAGAAAACTGGTTTAAAAAAAAGTTTACTGGTGTATAAAAACATCATTCTTGACGGTCAAGTTTTGTCAAACCTTGTGTCCCCCCCTTTCCCTTTATTAACAGTTGTCAAACTTTTTCAGACTGCTCCCCTCCTAATTATTGATATAATTTATGGGCATCCCCAGAGCAGGCAGTCGCGAGAGTGTCAAGAGCAATACTCAGGGCTCCACAACCATATTGAAGTTAGTTTCTGTAAAGGGATATCGAAGCTTGTCCAGGGCGCCAAACATATTAGTATCGATGCTGGTCAGATCAGCAAGTGCATGTTCTTAGTTGTACAATCAATGTAATAAGGCTTACAGTATACGTTTAATCACATATACGATTGGAAATATATGTTATCTTGATCATGATTAACAGTATATGTTATTATGATCACATTTGGCAGTATGTGTTATCTAGCATAAAGTTCACTAACAAATTTTCTGGAGTAGCTATGTCAGGGCAGAAAATAGATTTGATTTCGCTAAAAGGGAGCATGATTTTGTGGGAATTGTGATAATTTTTATTAAGAAAACGCATTAAGGTCAGGGTTTTACTCTTTAGCATCTTTCCTAGTATAAAATATTATGTTTTACTCTGTTTTTAGCATGTTTCCTAGTATAAAATATTATGTGTTACTGTTTTTAGCATGTTTTCTAGTATAAAATATTGTTTTACTTTGTTTTTAGCATGTTTTCTGGTATAAAATATTGTTTTACTCTGTTTTTAGCATAAAATATTATGCTCCACTTTTTAAAAGAAGGGGCATTTGAAATCCACCAAACACACCCACCTTTAATATAGGGCACTGAGATCATCATCAGGACATTAATTGAAAAACATATTCAGCGCCAACGTGATCTATACCACAATTTCATTGATTTTACAAAAGCCTTTGACCGTGATTGGCATGATCGTCTGTGGCACATACTGAGGAAATTTAATTTTGAGACCACAATCATCTACTTTGTTGAATCACTGTACAAAAATGCAAATAGTGCTGTCTTATCAAATAATACAAGTGGGAGTTCGGCAAGGATGCATAATGTCTTCAGTACTTTTTAACATATACCTAGAGCACATCATAGAGGAGACACACGTCTATATCGGTTGGAGGCTGCCCTATTTGCAACTTGTGTTTGCTGATGATATTGATCTTATAACTGGGTCAGAACAAGAGTTAACAGCAAAGTTGGAAAAAGTTACCAGCAAGTAGGGAATGGAAATCAACACAGAAAAGTACAAGATCTTGGTTAACAGCAGAGACATAGAAAAACAGACCAACGTCATGATGAATGTGCATAAGTTTGAGGGGGTGAATACCTTAAAATACCTAGGATCCAGCATATGCAGCGATGAAAATGCAAAGCAGAGCTAAAAATAATGCTGGAGATGGCTTTAGTGTCCATGTCAAGGCTAACTCTGATTTGGAAAAGCAACATCAGTGTTTAAGTGAAAGTCAAATTGTATAAGTCTTGTGCAATATGGTTGTGAGAGTTGGACACTCACTGCGGACAAAGAGAGATGATTACAGGTTTTTGAGTACAAATGTTACAGATTAATTCTATGAATTTCCTATAGGGAACATAAGACAAGTTTGTACGTAAGAAATGAAATAGAGATGTACGGAGGTGTACAAAAACCATTTCTTTCAATAGTGAAATGATGAAAACTAACTTGGATTGAACATGTGTGCAACATGATTCCTTGTCAAAAACAATACCGCAGGGAACTGTCGAAGGAAGCAGAGGAGTGAAAATAAAGGCACAGACAGACAACATCAAGGAATGGAGAAGACAAGATTTTCCTCACTCATCCGCATCGTTGAATATAGAAATCGCTGGAGGACTTTGTGTGCTGAAGCATCCAATGTGGTACCACTGCAACCCTGAAGTTTTTTTATTTGATTGATTGAGATGTCTACCATAAATGCATTATTTTCACTTTCAATGTATTTTCTGATTACTACCACACTTCACATCTGTTTATTGCTTCAAATTTACTCATTAAAAAAAAAGCATGTTTGATACTGTCGCTCTTTATCCACTTATGTAGGCTATCTTCAGCTCTTTCAAGACTTCATTAGCATCAGTTTCCAATGTTCTTCAATGTTTGGCCATGAGCAACTCTATGTTAATTAAGACTTGTGGACTATCCCATGAAGTAATCGCATACGTGCTGGGCCGGTCTTAGGCCAATGCAACCTATGCGACCGCAGTGGGCCCCGCACTTCATAGGCTCATAAATTCATATTAGAATTTATTTTATTATCTTCTTCCCTACCCAGACTGGGCTCCGCACAATCCGTTTCGCATTGGGCCCTGCAATTGTTAGGGCCGGCCATGCATACCTGACTATCTCATAATCACAACTCTTGGCTGATTAGATTGATCTGGTTTTTTTTTCATTGGTCACATTTAAGAGCTATGGAAAATAAGGATAAGTTTGATCAGCCAAGACTAGTGACTTGGTCACGAGTTAGCACACATATCTTATTTAATCTAAAGTTCATCATAGTTTGAGTATATCTGTGACTTAGAGGCTAAGCTATCTATTTTGTGTTAAGGAGGTAGCAGGTTTAAAACAAGCCTGTAATCAGTAGCGAGGCGCCAGTGCAAGCTGACTTATCCCAAAAGGTTTTGAAGGGAACCGAAGCAGCCCTTTACATAAAATAGATGCGGGGAACTGTTCTCTATTTTATATAAATGTTAACGTCTTCACAATGCTTTTTGGGATAGCTCAGTTTACCCTGATACTTGTAATGTATTTACAAGTGCATTTTTTCGAAAGTTCCTGGAGGTTATTTCTTACAGCTACGAATTTGAGTTCTTTGGGTACACTTTCGGCATGCAAAATGCTGCTTTGTTGATTGGAAGAGAGTACAATGAAATCAATCCTCTAACCATTTATGGCTTTTTAAACTCTTCAAATGTTGCCTGGGCTCAAAAGGGGAGCAATGAATAGTGACACTATGACCTTCCATGTATGTCATAAGAGGCGACTAAGGAGGTTTGTAAATGGAGGTGTGTTATCACATACTTGGCAGATCAAAGTAACACAACATCCATGCTGAAGTTGCATGTGTCAATCCAAGAGAGAGAGAGATATAGAATCTTTGCTGTAAACCATGACACACTGCATTATTGTACCCATACTACATCCTGCAAGAGTTGGAGAAGGAACAAAGAAGAAACTCTTCACACATTTTCCATCTTCTATCCACATGTAGTTCAGTCAACTTCCCACATGTAGTTCAGTCAATTTCCAACTTCCCACATGTAGTTCAGTCAATTTCCCACATGTAGTTCAGTCAACTTCCCACATGTAGTTCATCAACTTCCAACATGTAGTTCAGTTAACTTCCCACATGTAGTTCAGTCAACTTCCCACATGTAGTTCAGTCAACTTCCCACATGTAGTCCAGTCAACTTCCAACATGTAGTTCAGTCAACTTCCCACATGTAGCTCAGTCAATTTCCAACTTCCCACATGTAGCTCAGTCAATTTCCAACTTCCCACATGTAGTTCAGTCAATTTCCCCACATATAGTTAAGTCAGCTTCCCACATGTAGTTCAGTTAAAAACACATACCTTTCATAATTACATTGTTTAAATGTTTCAGAAAGAACTTTATCAGCATATTTCTACCTGGGTGTGGTACCTACATTATTGATCATTTCTTTGTTCATTAATGTCATATAATATATTTTCAATTTATATTCAACATGCACCATGCTGATTTGCATTGATGACCATTGTTGTGCAAATATTCTTTCCTTGTTTGAGTGATCACATTATTGTTAACTGTTTTTTTTCATTGCACTAAACTGCCTTATGCTTATCCTCATATTTGGTGCAAAGCAAAGAATTTCACCGTTATCTCCCTTTTGTGTCCTAAACAAGTTCTTCTCATCTGAAAGTCATTGTAACAGTTCTTTTTATAGGGACATGTTGCAAGAAAATATGTTGCATTTTCTGTGATCAACAGGAAAATTGTTTAGGGATGTAAGGGATTAACAATTACATTTTATTTTACATTGCAGCAGTCATGATGATAAATATGTATTGCACACTTTGCAACTTACTTGTGCCATGTTCGGAAGACATTCAGTATTATCAAAATATTTTTAATGTTTTTGTATTACAAAAAATATGATTATGTTATTTGGTCTAATATCAATTATAATGCAACAGAACTATAAATTGTGTTTGACTATTTTTTATGGTTAGAAGCTCTAATATAATCTATTGGAGATTAACTCTGGAAGCCAATGTGTCCAGATTACCGGAACCGCGACATCCACTATTTTTATGGTTAGAAGCTCTGATACAACTAAATTGAAAGTGGTTGAAAGGCATGTACCTCACCATGAGAAGTACATATTACTTAACCAAAACCTAATATACATCATTCTTAAATCTCAAATCCGTATTTGGAGGTCATGGTTCAACCATGATCACCATTATTTTTATGGTCAGAGTTTTTATATAACCAAACAGGGCTAACGTCTGTGATTGAAAAGATCTTTCTCAAGATAAGAAATATATTTTTATTTCCGATCAGTTATATCTCTAAGCGAGTAAGAGAAGACACTAAGCAGCAATATATTTCTACAATAAGAAAAAGATGGACTTATAGTGGACATATACTAGAATAAATGAATACAGACTGCCATTACAAGCATAAAATTAGTACCAGCTGGTAAAAGAAAAATAGGAAGTTCAAGAGATACTCCCCACCATGTGCACTAGCAATGAATCCATATTTCTTGGATCAATCTACAAATACATCATAATTATCATCATCTCCAGCATTATATCAGCTATTGCTACCTAAGATTATGCAGAAATCGGATGAGCTTGAAGGTGCAAATAACGCAGATCTGCTGTAAACCAGCAGCACAGCATACTTCACGTCCTCAGATGGAAACCACAGTATTTGTCCTGGCTAGCAGAACGCGAATGCAGAAGCCACAGTATTTGTCCTGGCTAGCAGAACACACATGCAGAAACCACAGTATTTGTCCTGGCTAGCAGAACACGAATGCAGAAGCTAAGATGGAGTAATCTTTATCATTAAAATAAATGGGACAAAATGTATGATTGAAATATCAATTTAGTCTATTTTGTATACTGTTAACTATATCTTTCTGTCAGTCTGTCTGTTTTGTATACAGTTAACTATATCTTTCTGTCAGTCTGTTTTGTATACTGTTAACTATATCTTTCTGTAAATCTGTTTTGTATACTGTTAACTATATCTTTCTGTCAGTCTGTTTTGTATACTATTAACTATATCTTTCTGTCAGTCTGTTTTGTATACTATTAACTATATCTTTCTGTCAGTCTGTTTTGTATACTATTAACTATATCTTTCTGTAAATCTGTTTTGTATACTATTAACTATATCTTTCTGTCAGTCTGTTTTGTATACTATTAACTATATCTTTCTGTCAGTCTGTTTTGTATACTATTAACTATATCTTTCTGTCAGTCTGTTTTGTATACTATTAACTATATCTTTCTGTCAGTCTGTTTTGCATACAGTTAACTACCGGTATATCTTTCTGTCAGTCTGTTTTGTATCTGTTAACTATATCTTTCTGTCAGTCTGTTTTGTATACTATTAACTATATCTTTCTGTCAGTCTGTTTTGTATACTATTAACTATATCTTTCTGTCAGTCTGTTTTGTATACTGATGAACTGATTACTTTGTATTTATATACACCTTTTCATAAACAGTTTTACTGTAGTCTCACCAGTAATGCTGCCATATCAAGAACAGCAAATAAAAGGACATACATCACATTCTTCGATAGCCTTCAATAGAAGATCATCTCAAAAGAGAAACAGGTGAAGATTGATAAATGACATTAGAGAAATTCTAGAACACCAAGACTGCACTAAGTCAGTGGCAACACAGTTAACAAAAGAAAAAAAGACTGGCTTCCAATGACGCCTAACAGCACACACGGATAGGACAATAAAAGACACTTGTTCAGAAACATAAGTGACACCAGTGAATACAGAGTTTTTATGAGTAAAAAAAAAACTACATAAACAAGCTTAACTTTGATTTAATGAAAACAAAGACCTGAATCATGATTGTAATAAATTATTGTAATATGAAAATATCACAGGAGTCAGTAATCACTTACCAATAACGAAACAAGTGGACAATAGTCTACAATAACAATTTGGAATACTTTTACAGAATTAATTATACGGTTATTAAATATGATTTGTCTTGAATTCCCTATAAAAATAATTGCACATCTTGAGTTATAAAATGGACTCAAGAAAATGAATTTAATTCCCATGTTTCTCTGTCATTTCCATTGCATCATCTGTAATCATTAAAGCTCTTCAAATCTCATTAAGAGAATATCTATAAATTTGGCTTCCTTTGCACGTAATGATTTATATATATATATAAAGTTGACTTGGTGATCCATACAGTAAGTTAGTGACTGCTAAGAGTGTCTGTAGAAGTTTTTTCCTGGTAGTTGAGAGGTAAGGGCAGTCAATAAGGAGATGTTCCACCGTTTCATTAGGATGGGAGCCGTGTCTACAAAGGGCTAGTTGCTGTGGTTTGATACAGTTTAAATGGCTATTGATACTTGCATGTTCTGTTTGAAACTGAAAGATAAGGGATTGGTTTATCCTGCAGAGTTTGCTTATGTTGTCATTGTCCTTTGGCTGTGTAAATACATTTCGACCAGTGAGCCCATTTGCCCAACTGTTCAGCCAGATTTCCCTGGTGTTGTTTCTGAGAATCTGTTTGGTTATTCCCATACTACAAGGTCTTTGTTTTTCTTGTTTTGAGGTGCCTCTTTTTGCAAGTCTGTTCACTACTTCATTTCCTGCTATGTGCAGGGCTCTATTGCATGGTTACACTGATTGGATATGCAGAGATAAGACCGTGCACTGCTCTTGCTATGTGGAGAATATCTTGATTTTCATATGAGGTATGTTTAAGTGCTTCTAAAACTGACACGAGTTTGTAAAAATGACTATGATTGATAGTTTTTTAAAAACTCAATGGCTGTCTTGATGACCTCAGCCTCTACTTCATAATTTGAGCAATTTTCACCACAAGTCACAGAACTCATAGGCAGATCCATCAGGGTATCATATATGGATGCTATATCCTGCAAAACAGGCGACCTTGAAAGCCGATCCATCAGTGTATTGCTGATGATGGGTAGCTGTATATAGTTTCTAGTGCACATGTTTTCAGGATTATTGGTAATGTTCCCTTATTGGCTGTTTTATCTAGTAATTTTGTTCGGATAGTTGGTTGGTGAAAGTTCTCCCAAGGGGGTGGTCCAAGGTATTTGTTTTCTAGTTCTCTCTCTTGTGGTAGATAGTGTTATTATCTTCCTCTGTGTGTGTATATATATATATATATATATATATATATATATATATATATATATATATATATATATATATACACACACACACACACACACATCCAGTAGAGATAGTTGTTTTAGTCTTTTTGTTTGTTTCCAAGTGTCAATGAGTATTTTATTTGGATGGTCATTCTTTTGTCTCTTGTATCTTTCTATCGCTTCTGTCAGTGCTCTTTTCTCTTTTCTGCCTAATATCTAGCGGCTCTACATTTGCATCTATCTCACACACTGCGGTGGGTGTTGGTCGCTTGGTTGGCTGTGATATCTGCATTTTTCAGCCTGACACATCCAACTTCAGCAAAGCTTCTAGGTCACTTTCAGCCAGACACATCCAACTTCAGCAAAGCTCTTGTTGAGTTACTTTACCTTCAAAGGGATAGGAACAGTCAATGCTACCACATTTCATTCACAACATCCTTAGTAATTCTCATACAACATGCATGGCAGGTTACAATGTTGTTATTTTTTGCTCTTCTTTCATGCCCTGACAACAAATGGGCAAAGTACAGACACATGTCAGAGAACTAGCATATAAAATTATGTCAAAGAAATGCCACAGTACAGACAACTGTCTGATAACATTATAAACAGATAGCTCTGCCTAAAAAAACTCACATCTGAACAAATATTGAATTATGTAATTAATAAAACTGGGCACGATTAAACGAAAATAATTCTCCAGATATATATAAATTTGACAATGTTAGAGTGGTAACAGTTGCATATTAAATGTAATAAATTATAAATTACAGAAGTCGGATGTGTCATGTCATTGGGGTAATAAAACAGTGACAATACATTTCTGTTCTCTGGACTATATCCTGCTAAATCTAGTAGACCTGTGACCTACTACAAGAGAAATCTAGTGGGAGTTTGAGAATGAATGAAAAAAATAAAAATTTGAAAGACATTGCTAAACGTATAACTTTCATCTCAACTTGAGCATTGCTGAATATTATTTGATGCTGAAAATTAATGGCACCTATTACTTCACAGTATGCAGGTAAGATTTCAACCATAGCACTCTACGCTAAAATTGTGTTATTTTCCTGTCATTGAATTATTTTTTGATTCTACATGTTATTTATGGATAACATTTTTGTTTTTGGAGATTTTTTATATATTCTTTAAAGTGGAAATAATGGAATGGTTACTGAATGTAATGATGTAAGTTTTGTTAGTGTATGTTTGATATGTGAGAAAATGGTGAAGATGAAAAACAACATATCATAAGTGACTCACTTATTTTCATTTGATATATTAAATTCTGGATATAATGCAGGTAATTTAAAATGCCTAGGCCTATTCTATTTCTGATGTCATTTCATAATCAAACTAACATGTTCATAATATCATTTGTGAAAACAAACAAAACATATCGATCTGACTGGCATTATCAGCTAGGCGTAGTAGTCTGAAATATAAATATTCCTGATAATGGCTGCCGTTTCAAACAATTTTAATGGATAAGTCACCCGGAAGAAGATTCAAACTTAAATAAAAGGAATATTCACGAGTTACAGAACGTGTATCGATACCCAGACAGTTTAGAAAGTAATGGCAACCTACTATATGTGTTTACATTGACTAGAAGATTATTACAGCCAAAAATTCTGGGTTGATTACTATATTCTGAATCGGATATGCAACCAACATCAATAAAATTTATAATGCATAGTCCAACCAGCCATATTTCAGCTACTAGATGAAGTCACTTGTCAAGTGTTGAGAAATTTTCCATAAATTTGGTCGTCTTCTCTGAAGAAAAAACCAAAAAACTATTACCAAATTTATCTACAATGTCTAGTTACTATTTATTGTGTTATATATTATTGTTTGTGTATTAGGTATATTGATTATCATCTTCACACACAGGACATGTCAATAGGTGCTCAGAATTCTGCTTCGGTAAATCTCTCTGCATATAATGACTGATAGCTTCAGCTCTATGTTTATTGAGTGTTCTTTTTAAAATCTCTGTTAGGTTTTCCCTATGACCAAGTCTATCCTCACTTCCAATTTGTGCATTCTTGATACTGACCCATGCTCCTGTATCTCACAATCCTGTGATTGTGCAAACTCACAAAAGCACCGAGTATGTCTGCTCGGTCTATCGGTTGATCATTTGTTATGGTAGTGAGACTAGCAAATTTGCCTGCTTGTTCATTTCCCTCTACACCTGCATACCTATGGACAAAAGTAATTTTTCACAGTGAGGCCCATGCACACCACTGGTGGTGGATGACTAGCCCAGCTGTAAATCACAACATCTTTATCATCAGCATGTTTGCAGATGAGTCTTTTGACTTCAACATCCCCACTCACAGAGCTATGTTCCTTGCACTCTCTATTGAGTGTAATGACTGTCTTGAATGCCTTATCTTCTTCTTCTCGTTCGCAGTTTGACATGTCTACACAGCAAGTCCTGTTTTCTTAATAAATGCTGCTGTATTTGAAAGCTCCTAATGCTCCCATACATCTTTCTGTGGATATCCATCTCTGTCGGCCAGTGTTCTTCCCTTAACTGGTTTAGTGTATTGCAGTCTTGCAGGATATGTTCAGTGGTCTGTGCTGCCTGTCCACAAGGGCACATTGGTGATAGGACCAATCTTAGCCTATTTAAGTGGCTGTTTAATCTGTTGTGTCCTGTTCTGAGGCGGAAGATAATAACCTGCTCTGCTCTGTCAAGATAGTGGTAATTGTCTTTTGGGTGGTCGAACCAGAATATTCGGTTTGTATGATGCCATGGTTGCTGGTGCGCCTCTCGGTCTGGCATCTCTGACTTCAACACCTGTGCTTGCTTGTGAGTCTGCTCGATATTGGGTTGGCCCGACCAATCTTAGTTGGGTTGGCCCGACCAATCTTAGTTTCCAGCCTCTGTTGGCTGGACTAAGCCCCATCTCCACGTCAAGGAGTTGGCCTCGATGGGGAATGCCTTATGAAAGACAATAGGAACATGTATCCATTCCTCGCCAGGATTACTGCCTTCTGGTGCACAAATCTGTTTAATATCCTTAGTGCACCCCATCCACAGTCTGCCTCCCTTAAGCCTGCTTTACACATGGGAGAACTGTGGATGATCTATGTCGGAACGCACTCTGAGGTATGCATGGTCATGCCATATATCAATTCTTCTTTGAGATATGCTCAGAAAGTCAAGGAAGAACCTCATAGCCACATCATTCATGTAGTGTCATTAGATGTTACATACTCTTTGTTTGGGTAATTTTCTCAATCTCATTAAGGGGAGTCAATGCCCATAATAGTTTATCCCAACAGTTCTAGTAAAAAATAAAATGATTAAGAAATGTTGTTTATGTGAAATAGTTTTACAGGTGACAGTTTTGTGGAAAACAATAAGTGACACGTCATAATCCACCTGCTTGAATACAAAATAAAAATACACTTGTCCCTTACCTGTGCAATAAGTAAGGGACACCTGAGATAAATATTGGTAAAATTAAATATAGCTAAAGATATTTTGGAACATCATATAGAGTCATTGATATGGCTTCCTGATTGTTGTGGTTCTTTCTTCAGCACCTGTACTTGATAGAGCAGACTGTGGTCTTGCTTGATTACAGAAGGACCAGGTGAGTCCTAGTACTTAGCCTCTGTTGTTTGAACTAAGCCTCAGAATCTCCATGGCAAGGATCTCGATGAGGTCATATGGTAATTCTTATCTATGATAATTTTAAAACTTTAGCACTTATTTTATGATTGCTCATATTTTTTTTACATGCTACAAAAATGGCTCTTTATAACAAGTTTTTATGAAAATATCATACTTCTGAAAAGAGTTCCTTCTCCAGGATACTAAGATTAACAAGTGGTGCAACAGAAGGTCTTCCATGAGCACACTGGAAGGGAAGGCTACAAGATGCAAGGGAAGACAGCAGGTCACAACATTCTTGAAAGGTCAATTTGTCACCAAACTTAACAGCACCTACATACATCGCAGAGTAGTAAAAAAAAAAATCAATGTTCAAAATATTTATGATGCAGGTTTTTGCACTATAATAATTGCTATACAAAATATTTGTGATGCAAGATTCTACACTATAATAATTGCTATACAAAATATATAACATAACAGTTTGAATGAAATTCTAGGAAAAATATATGTAATATCAATATATTAATGAAACTACAATAAACACAAGTTAGTTAGTTAATCGAATGATCATCATCACTGCAAACTGGACACATCCATAGTTGCTTCGATCTCTCCTTGAGTGTATCTGCCATTACACTTCTGCTGACAGTACCGGTCCTATGTTGGTTGACCATCCCTCTTCTGCTATCTCCAAAATATTAACTTCTAGCAACACCGCATTTCAAACCCTGACATTTAGAAAATAATAACTCGCCAAAGACGGATGTGTCAGGCCATTGGCGCAAATAAAACGGCGACACAACGCATTTCCATTCTCTGGACTTCCATATCCTGCTGAAAATCTAGTAGGAAAATGGTCCTGCTACAAGGGAGATCCAGCAGGAGTTTGAGAATGAACGCTGAAGAAGAAGAAGAAAAGAATAAACACAATACTGGTGTAATTACAATTTACATGTTTTTCTTGGCAGAGAATTTTCCACTTTGATCTGTTTTTTAAAAAATGGTATTGCATTTTGATATAAATCAAATAGACTCACATCTGTGGTTAAAAGAAGTGTGCCTCACTAAAAAAGATGTTTTAATTCTCTACCCAGCAACCAACACAATAATAAAAATGGAAGTAAACAGTTTTGTAAAGCTGTGACTAACAATTTCAGTTGAAATTAGACTGTTACTTTCCATGCATTCTTACCATGACAAGCTTGTGAACATAAAACTTTATGGATAGTCAGTGGTAACCTTCCACATGTCCCATTTGTTGACTTCAGTAACTGAAACAGAACATTAATATAAATGTTTAGTGGGTGTGTTTCAGTCTACATAGATGTGAATTTTGAGAATCCCTTTAGACAGACATGAATAACACCTAATGAAGTACTGAGAGATGTCAATGCACAATGGAAGATTCCACCAATTCAGATAAGAAAGATGCTGTTTTTGAGAAGAAAGATAGGCCATTGTGTTTTACTAAAAGAGAGGATATGCTGACCCACAAGACAGTATAACAACTTTTGTTACTGTGTTTTCCTGTGTTTGTTTATCCGGATGTTGTCCAGAGAACAGAATATGTGTCACAGTTTACAGGTTGTATTACCTGAGCATTTAAACATGACACATTCAACATCAGCATGGCTTTTGGGTAATTTTGACATATGGGATGAGACAGCAAACACTCCTCCGAATCTTCCTTAGTCACCTCTTATGACACGCATGACAAATCACAATATTGCTCTTCTTTGTCCCCTTTTCGGGACCGAGAAACAAACAGGCAGGTTTCCTGTTAAGAAGAATAGAGAGGATTTAATCTATGCGACACATTGTTTAAAGAATGTTTTCCTCACTGCCATACTGTAAGCCTCTCAGTTCTGTGCAAGAGCCCTGCTTTCTCCAATGTTAAAGGTCCTCAATATCTTGTGTCTATCAAAATTTTAGGTAGTCTCTTTTTCTCTTTCATGAAACCTGTTCTTCCAAGATTCTCTTTTCTCCAACCCACTGTGTCTATTTGATATGCCCTAAATATATTCATTGAAGGAGAATAAGCCACTTGCTATTTCTTACAACACTTGGTGTTCAGAGTGCATGCTGTGTTTTATTATTTTGTTTCATGAAATGAAGCATCCCAGACTTTTATGATTTTGAACCAAGGACCTCAATGTTGAATAACCAGTTCACAAATAACTTGGCCATCAGCTATTATTTATTTCTGCTCTATTTGTCAACAAATAAATAACTCATTTAATACATTCTATCTGCTGAATTCTCTGATAAATAACAAATACATTCTGAATAGTATATAATTCCTAGGTTGAAAAGAGTGTGTCTAGGCCAAAATAAGGCATGTCTACCAGTAAACAAACAGTATATAGAAAACTCACCTCTATATGCTCCTTTATTAGATTCTGAGAAAACAAAAAGTCAAGTTTTAATTAGTACAATACAAAGGACAATATAGTAGTAAATAATTACATATATCACCAACACTTTCATACATATATAAATAACCAAAATATCGGGGGATGTCCGACAAAATGGAAAGTGTCACAGTAACCAGACAAATAAATGGTAAATAGTAAATGAAGTAAACAGGTTACTCAGAATATCTAATTATCGATATAAAATAATAATAAATAACAATAAAACACAGAACAAGGACAATTGTCAACCTATCTGTCCTATTGGGATCTTTATCAAGAAACAAATAACGGTTCAGAAAACACAACCATAAAAAAATAATTAATAACCAAGATGACTGGGGCAATGGTTTACAGACCAAAAAACATTGCCCAGTATTAATGTTAACACATGTCTTATAGAGGGTGCAAAATAATGCATTCAATATGTGGGCTAAAATTAGTGCAATATTGACAGACAGAAATAGGCATGGCATATGAAATGGAAGCTTAAAGTAAAAGATTAAAAATAAAGAAAAGGGCCACCAATGAGTAATGTCAAGACGGATTAGAATCTATTTTTCTTCATAGGTGCATTCATCATAATCTGCATTTCTGCAACAATGCATTGAACAAAATCTGATTTTCTATATTGGTGCATCCATCAGAATCTGCATTTCTTTAGTGGCGCATTGAGCGGAATCTACTTTTAGGTTTCGTTGTTAGCATTTTAGAACAGAAATATCAGATTTTGACACATCTTTTAATGATAAAAATGAATATAAACAATGTTACATTGGCAATCTATAGGCAACATTACTTGAATGTACATTCCCATAGTGCATCAGTATTTTGTGATGTTGGTTGTGTACATTTCTGTATTCACAATATACTAAAAAGGGTCTAAGAGACCAGTATATCAGTTCAAATGGGGCCATAATTGCTTACATAACACCACAAATTTCGTGATGTTGGGTCTCTAGGGTTAAATCAATTCATTAGCATAATGGCACATTAGTTTTGGCTAACAAAGGCAACAAATACCTCAATGTTTTCAATAAGGCTTGCTAATTTGTTTTTCTTCAATTCACTTGCATCTTTCTCCACCATGCATGATGGGAAGGAGTTGATGTACACTGTGTTCCTGTTTGTCTTGTCCACAGAGAAGCTGATCCCTGTTCAAAGAGAAATAGAGCCTGAAGAGATGAAGATTGTTATTAACCACACACTAGATATTGTGTGGGACATTGTACAGCTCATATCTCACATTCATGTTGCAATGATTGTTTACAATCTCCAGGAATCACGAGTGATGAAGTATTTGTTTTCAATGTGCAATGGGAGGTTTCTCCAGAACTTTCATACCCAGAAGGCTTAAACTCTCAGTCAGCGGTTAGAGAAGGCTTCAACTCAGAGCTGGTGTATGTAGAATCATGTTCCTTCATTTTGTGTGCAGGCAACCAATTATATTCAAGTTTGCAGCCATTTGATGGTATCAATGTTGGTCAAGTTTGACCACACAGTCCATATTGCTGCATAGCTTTAATATGGTCAAATGTTGTGATGAAATCTATATTTTATTTCTTCTGTTTTTTGCCTTAATTCTCAACCTACTGCAGATCATCAGCAGTGGGATTTAGCTCAAAGAATGTAGTGTATTGTGTCATTGTTTACAGTTTAGCTGTAATATCTGTGTCTTTGGCATGACGCAACCAACTTCAGCATGGCCTCTCACTTTGGCCTATATGAGAGGGCACAGTCATTTACATTTTGGGACACCTCAAACCTCCTTAATTGCCATTTACAACATGTTAGGTAGGTGTCGCTATTATTTGTTCCCAGGCAACTCACAGACAATGCTCTATAAAATATTATTTTAAATAGTTACAAAACTTAGTGTCATAATACATCCACAATATTTACTGTTCAATTTTTTAACATTACATTTTTCCTACGCAGTTGTCACAAAGATTCAGTTTAATCTCTTCATCATCATCATCAGGTGCCATCATGCCGGGTGGCATAGGCGGTCATGGCTCTCCACAGTCGTTGTTTCAAAGTCGTTGTTGTTTCCTTGCCGTGCCAGGTTGTCAAACTGTCTAATATTTTCTCACGTTGTCGCCCTCTGTCTCTGGTGCCTTCAATCTTGCCTGTTGTGATTATGTTCTTTAAACCTGCCTGTCTCATGAAGTGGCCAAAAAAAGAAGATTGCCTTTTTCTTATATTGTTGATTAAGGTCCGTTTCGCATTTAACTCTTTTAAAACCTCTACACATTAATCTCTTACTTTCACAAAATGTGTTTTATCTGACTTAATAGAGAAATGTATGCAAATATATTTTATTTGATACAAGTTGTCAAAATAGAACATCTACATTGAATACTATTATATGAAATATACTGACCTATTCTGTTGAACTCCTGATTGAATGCTTTCATTATTCGCACATCATCCTGATCCAATATGATTGATTGAGTTGGTCTGACTTCTGATCTTTTGATGCGATCCGTTCTTTCATCATTCTCAACTTCATAGACATCTGTTGTTAATGACATTTACATATTTATTTATTACGTCATAGCATCATCATCATCATAGCATAAGTAACTTGGAATCCTATTGGTCTGCCCTGATTTCTTGAAGGCATTTCATCTAACAATAATTAATCACAAAATAATCTTCCTACATATCACAACTCTCCTTATGAACAGATAAGGAAACACTTTATGTGAAAGCTCTACTGGTCTTACCAGTGGCCAACCAGACAAACCATTATGCTACAGTATATACCGGTACCTCTAGCAGATATGATTGTATGGTAAGGATTTTCTTTTAGAAAAAATAAATATCTCTAAAAATTCATTTTTACAGTTACATGTTTCAAGATGTATATTCTATTGTTACTCACTCATGGGTTTAAATGTATGTCCTGTCTTAATTTCTGATTTTTGTCTTCATAATCTCCATGGATGATAAAAAGATACAAGACAGTGAACATTGCACCTTTTGTTGCAACAGTCTCCTGGATTGCAGGGAATACCAGATGTACTACCATTGCAGATAGATCAACAAATCTGACAGAAGAATGATGAAATAGTTGCCCAGAGGCATAAGTTATGCTAAGAGGTGATTAAAGAGGATTTGTGGGTGGGGGTTCACTGTCCAATCCCATAGTGACCCAAAAAAGTTAGTGACTCTAAAACTATTCTAGTTGGATATGTCAGACCAAAAGGTGAGTCAAGCTGTAAACCATGGCACAACACATTCTGTTCTCTGGATTATGCAGAAATTTGAGAATGAATGCAGAAAAAGCATGTCTTCATAGTGTTAATAATCTCATGTGTCTGTGATTGTTACAATTCATTGCCTCATGAACAATCAGAGGTTTGAGAACTATCCTTACCTTTGGTAAAATGCTCCAATCGTATTCTCTCATGGACTGCATGCTGATCAAATAGAACCAGTAAAGAACTGCTCTTGGAGCCAATAGCTTGTTATTCAAAATAGATAAAAACATGAAACAATATACATTTAAAAAAATAAATCAACACATGAGAGATGCTTAGGAAGTGATTACCGAATAGAATTATTTTGATCTTATCTGTCAAGAAATTAATCAGTTACAATATTTCTTCATCCAGTAAGGACCACTTCTAATGATTAGATTAGCTGCAAGCAGCTCTGCATTATATAGAGTTTTTCCATTATCAATAGAATTATTTACATGCAGGTCTACTTGATGAGGACAGAAAGAAGAAGAAGAAGGAGGTCTACTTGTTTTTTTTCCACACAGTAATGTCTTCCATGAAATGTAAATACACTATTTTAAAGGGGACTGTACATCAGATTACAAAACTTGAAAAATGTATGGCCACAAACTGAACAAATATTTTTTTTTTATATGACACAAATAGAACACTACAGCAATGGCAGTTTGTACATATAAAAAAGATTGTACATATGTTTATCTGCAATATATATATATATGCTGGTGTATATAGAATCAAGTTCCCAGGAAAACTCTGTGAAGGCAGACATGTTTTAATGATATTTAAATAATTGCATAGTCAAGGCTAACGTACCCAAGGTTTGATGGGAAAATCATCTAGTGTTGTTATAGGCAGCGTTATCTTGGTGTAACCTTTGATCAAAGTCTTACTTCAAATGCCATATTGAGCAAATGATACATCAATGTAAATGAGGTCTTGCATTTAAAGCTATAGTAGCTGCTTGTCTAGAGCAAAGGCTATTAGGGTCTTTCCTTCATCAGTTGACCATGACTGTGGTCGACTATGAACTGGGAATTCTTATACTATAATGTTCACAGTGTAATCATGAGGTAAAGCGTATAGTCCTTGGTTGCATTAGGGATACCCATGTTGTAAAAATAGGATATATTTTTGGCTCTGGACACTACACTCCTGTCACACTCTCGCCCAAACAAAAGCATACACATGTGTTGCCTCAGACCAGAGACATCCACTGCACAATAACATTAATGATCAATAGGACAAAAGAATTAAGAGTGCCATGTCATGGATGGTACAAGCTAAAAAGACAATAGGGGTGGTAAGCACAGTCTTGAGTTAACCAATAGGAAAAGAATGGTGTCTATCAGGCATGACAGGATTCCATAAGGTTATAATCAACTTTGGCAGAGAATGCGAAGATTGGTGGAATAAAAAGGCAAACTTTGAAATAGATAAACTGATTGATAATACATTTTTTGTATGCATTCTGTCAAACTCCTACTGGATTTCTGTTATAACAGAACAATGGTCAAACAAGGTTTCCAGCAGGATGTAGTCCTGAGAACGGACATGCGTAGTGTCATCATTTTATTTTGCACTAATAGCTCGACACATTTTACCTCGGCATGGTAACTAAAACATTCAGTGTTTTTACCATTTCTACTGAATTGTGGACATCTGTGACCATATAGATAATATAGTTAGGCAGCTGCATAAGAGAACTGGTTCCTTTATCTACCTGCTAGTCATCAAGCTTAAAGTTAACCATCGTCATGGATGCTTGAATTTTTATTGTATTTAGTCACAGACGACCACTAATGATAATTGATAATGCCAGAAATAATGATGTCATAGTGTTCATTGATGATTCTGTGTGTCTGGATGAGAAGTCTGGATGGGGTTTTATAGCTAGTATTGGTGGTAGAGTCATAGTTGAGTACAGTGGAACATACAGAGCTGGTACTAGTGGTAGAGTCATAGTTGAGTACAGTAGAGTATACAGAGCTGGTACTGGTGGTAGAGTCATAGTTGAGTACAGTGGAACATAAAGAGCTGGTACTGGTGGTAGAGTCATAGTTGAGTACAGTGGAACATACAGAGCTGGTACTAGTGGTAGAGTCATAGTTGAGTACAGTGGAACATAAAGAGCTGGCTGGTGGTAGAGTCATAGTTGAGTACAGTGGAACATAAAGAGCTGGCTGGTGGTAGAGTCATAGTTGAGTACAGTGGAACATACAGAGCTGGTACTAGTGGTAGAGTCATAGTTGAGTATAGTGGAACATACAGAGCTGGTACTAGTGGTAGAGTCATAGTTGAGTACAGTGGAACATAAAGAGCTGGCTGGTGGTAGAGTCATAGTTGAGTACAGTGGAACATAAAGAGCTGGTACTGGTGGTAGAGTCATAGTTGAGTACAGTAGAGTATACAGAGCTGGTACTAGTGGTAGAGTCATAGTTGAGTACAGTGGAACATAAAGAGCTGGCTGGTGGTAGAGTCATAGTTGAGTACAGTGGAACATAAAGAGCTGGTACTGGTGGTAGAGTCATAGTTGAGTACAGTGGAGCATACAGAGCTACATCCAATATGAAGATGGAAGTCAAGGCCCTAATATTACTCAAAACTATTTACTAAGGCACTTATGTCAGATTCTCAGTCCATGCTTCGGAAGATTCAAAATGGCATGTGCTATTATGAGTGGATGACATCCACTGTTCCCGCTAAGCTGCGCAACCTTGCACTAAAGCACACATTTTTATCCCTTGTAGCAAAAGAGTTTGGTCTTGGCTCACAAGACTTACGTATAGAAATGTGTGCAAAACTTCCTACAATATGTTCCTATAAAAAGTTCCTTTAAATAGAATATGCTGAATCAGATTACCTTTTTTTAAGTAGAAAGTTCACCCAGAAAAAGTGGTTGAAATTGATCATTCCACGGAGATATATTATTGCTCACAAGCACTATTGTCTTAGAGAGAACATTGATGACATCTATAACTACATCCAAACTCTGAAGTGCTACATGGATCTACTGCCCGGGACATGCTAGCATACGCGGTAATGAAAGAAGGGACAGACTTGCATCTAAGCCATCAATAAGTGGGCATGGATATGGGCGGTGTACCGAAACTGCTTCCTAGTTACTGCTTGATGTAGACACCGGAGTTGACACATCTAGAATGAGTTTTAGGGAATTTGATATTAATATGTTAGTAGTAGAACTGATAAGCTCAGAAGACATGAAGAGAAGAATTGCAATGGCGATTTCGAAATTTGCGCAAATGAAAAATCGTTGACGAGGTAGCAGAATAGCCAAACTATGCATGATCAGAAAATGTGTATTTCCAGTGGCAATATACGATTGTGAGGCATGGATATTAAATAAAACTAGCAAAGAGAATCGCTACTTTCGAAATGAGATGCTATAGAAGAATCTTATGTATACAATGGACAGCTAAAAAGACAAATTACAAAGTGTTAAGAGCAAATAAACGTCGAAGGGCTGGCTCCTTAACAACATCATAATAAGAAAGCTGTTTTTTTGGTTATGTAAAGAAACATAACAGCATGGAAAGATTAATAGCTGAAGGCAACAGGTGAAGAGGGTACCCAAGACAAGAATGGTGCAGTGATATATCAGATTGCTTAAACATGTCTCTAGCTGTGGCAGGTCAACTTGCCCAGAATCTCTGAGTGTTCAGAGAATCCATAAGGAATACCGCATTCTGAAAAGAATATGTCACATGATGATGAGAACTGGATACCTGCAAGGTGGATTGAGAAGAATATCCAACTAGCATGCCACAAGATTCATCAGCAAGTATAACCATCATCATGTGCTAGGGGAGACTAACACTTACAGATTTGCAAGAAATGCAATGATACCGGCTCATAACAATAACCATACGACTTACCTTTAGAAAAATCCTCTGGCTTTTCAATCACACAAGCTATAAATTTTCTATCTAGCTGACCAATGACCTGTAAGACAGACAGGATAAAAAATCAGTGTGATAAATAGATAAAATTCAGAACAGACTAACCATAGCAAAAATTATTTCAATAGTATGTCTTAATTACAGAGCCACAAGAGCTTTTATTCTTTGACTTCCGAAGTTGGATGCATTGGGCCATTGGTGCAAGTAAAATGGTGACACGATGCATTACCATTTTCTGTACTACATCCTGCAAATCTAGCAGGACCAATGTCCTGTTACAAGAGAGATCCAGTGGGAGTTCGAGAAGGAGAAAATGCTCTGACAACCAGTAAAACTGGTGGATCTGTGGATTTCCTATTCCCTATGAGAATGAGTAATAGATAGGAAGCCATACAACTGTGCCTATGTGATATATTAGGTTTGTTTGTTTTTCGTTCGCTCCATTGTAACCATCACGGATATCCGTGCGATTTCCGCCGGGAGCGTGATTACGTTGTGCCACCGTTATGCGCCTTGTAGGCCTAGCACATCCGATTTCGGCATGCCTTGACAATTCGGGTGGGCTACCCTTAGCCTGTGACAGCCTCTATATCTGTCTCCATGCACGCGTAGTGGTGACTCTTCGCCCACCGATTTTTGCTCTCGTCTGACTCGCACGAGGTGTTCCACTGTCTATGAACTTGCCTCATGTAATTGGACGTGCTGTGCTTGTGCCCATTGGGTACTGAACCGTTTCTCATCCGTGAGCCTGGTTCCTTAAGGGGAAGAACTCAACAGAGGAGTTGGACCCTGGCTCTTTCGCCCTCTTAGCCGAGGTGTCATTCACAGACATCGTGTACCCCTTGTCCAAGTTTGAGTCTCACACCACGCGTTTGAGAGCAAGGCGTTCTCGAGCTGAGCGTCCTTGTCCCAATAGCGCCTGAGCCCATCAGGTACTGAACCCTTTCTCTCTTCAAGTGTATTTCCGGTGTAGGAAAACCTGACAGTAGAGTTGGGCCAGGGCTAAATCGTTGTTCCTTTTGTGCCTGAGCGCATCGGGTACGGAACCCTTTCTCTCTGCAAGTGTACTTCCGGTATAGGAAACCTTGACAGTAGAGTTGGGCCAGGACTACCATCGTTGTCCCTTTCTTGCCTAAGCCCATCGGGTACAGAACCCTTTCTCTTCGCGAGCATATTTCCGGTTTAGGAAGGCTCGACATTAGAGTTGGATTAGGTCTTCTTGCTTTACCAAACGCCAATGAATGGGTCTGGGTCTCTGTCTGTAAGGAACACATGTAACTAGAAGCTCGTCTCGAGCTGACAGAGCTTGTAGTTCCCCTTTCCTAGGGACTTTTCACTTTCTATTTGCAGTTCGCGCTGCCCTCTAGCGCTGTTCTGCCCTTTCATTGTACTCGATATGAGATATATTTGTCTCTCGCCATGCATCTACCTTTATGTGCATTTTACATTGGCTGCCCCTCCAATGTTCAGACTGGACTGACTAGCTTCACTGTATGTCGACAGTGTCGCTATATGTGGTGATGCTGGTGGTGTCGGAGATATTGTCTGTCTCTTGTGCAGTCAAATCTCTTTCCATCTGCTACCTCCACATTCTCGGACACGATCCCCAAATGATTTGGCCAGAATCAGCTCGCGCTGCTGTATTTCTGTTTCCAGGGTGCACCGCGTGGAGGTACATTTGGGATCTTGGTTATCTGCTAACCCTGGGTCCGCCTAGAGCAATGCGTTCCCTTTGCACCCCATATATTAGGTAAATATGCTTTTGTTAGTTTCAGTGTATACGTTATCAATGTCAGACGTGGACACTAACTAAAGAATAAGAGAGAAAGCTTAATATGTGTGAAGTGAGGTATCTAAGAAAAGCAGAAAACAGAACAAGAAGAGACCAGGAATGAGGGATGAAGAGATTACAAGAACTATTGCAGTAACTTCTGTCTGTGGTCAAATATATTGAAAAACAGAGGCTGAAATAGTTCAGCCACTTAATGAGAATGAACCAAAATTAGACAGCAGCAAGAGCATACAACATGAAAATGGAAACATCAAGAAGGTGAGACTGAAGAAGTTATTGACTTCCTGAGTCACTAAAATATTACTATATATCAAGCAGCCAAACGTGCCATAGCCTCAAAACCGATCATCTTTCAATCCTGCTATGGCTAACAGCAAATGCAGAGAAAAGGTTAATATAGGGGCATGCCATCTTGACAGCCCATAGCCTTTTTGACAAAAGCACAAGTTCTTCACATCTTTCTAATTATGTTATTGACATGACAGCTGGAATCATATAAGGTTGTCTCAAAGGCATGGATGTGTAAGGGAAGGGGGAAGGTTATGGATGTATTTTTAGTTCCCGAACGGATGCATTCCAGTGTGCCAGTATCCCAGGATTGCCATGACCAGCTAGAGACACAGCACACACTTCTGGGAAGGCTATCTCATAATAATTCGGTCAGATTTGTTGACATATCTAGCTTTCTCCGTCACTTAGGAGTCTGCTACAAAAGGACAAAAGTGCAATGTCCTCTGACCTGCCTCTCTTCGTTATCCATGCCGATTACACGATAGAAGACAAAAGTTAAACATTGAAACAAAAATGTGACTACTTTCATTTTTTTACAAGTGACAGGTTCTCAGCCTCTATCCCCCTTCTCCAACTTTCCTCAGTCATCACCTACGATATGCCTGAAAATAAAACAGATGGTCCTATTCTTTGCACCCTGAACTAGAAGACAACCATGGTTGTCACATGGGTGGAATATTTAATAATCACTATAAGTTACATAAAAATAGTTGGTACAGATACTGTTTAAGAAATCATTACAGTTACAATTATTAATGACTCATGTGAGGAAATCCAATGCAAGAGGAAGCTGAAAACACATCAGAAAGTACAAATCTAAGTTATACGGAGAAGAAAAATGATCACACTGTAACCAGAGATTATGCATCGAAACACAACATATAACAAAGATAGACAAAACTCATACTCAAAGCATGAGTAAATTATAACAAAACCTTCAACTGAATATTTCTTCTTTTTTTTTTTATAGTTCATGTGTGGCATTGTTTATGTCTGATCACATCCTTCAGTCTTGTATACTGCCAATAATTTCTTCTTTTAGTCCATGCCATATGTCGTTGCTTATCATGTCTTTCCACAGTCTTCTATTTCATGTACTGCCAATTATTTATTACTATTGTCCATGCTATGTGGCATTGGCCATCAAGTCTATCCACGTGCTTCTACCTCATGTAGTGCAAATCATTTCTTGTTTAGTTCAAGCCTGTGGCATTGACTAGTATGTCTAACCGCAGCCTTCAGTCTTGTGTAATATCAATAATTTTGTATACTGACATTTTCCCATGCAGCAATGCTCAGCATCTTCTCTCTTGCTCCTTAACTAGCCTATTGTAACTTGTCAGGATATGCTTCATCTTTCCTCTTCTCATTATTATGTTACAAATATAGACTGTCTTCTGATGTGAGTCAGTAGCTCTCTTTTTGAATTAATCTCCTTCAAAACATCTGCATTGGGGCTGCCCATAAATTATCTTAACAATTTTTTGACCCCTCTTGTCAACAATTCAGGGACCTTCCTGCTTAATATGTCAAACACCCTTCCTCCCCTAAATTATCTTAACAATTTTTAGCAGTATAAGCATGGAAAAAAACTATATGTTGTTAAATTTATTTTTATAAACTTTGTTCAAATTCAAACAATTTCATTGGTGCTTAAAAAGATGTATTGTTGATGTCAACTTTTGTCAATGCCCACCCCTTCAACAGCTGTCAAACTTCTTCACATCCTCTCGTTAATTGTTGACATAATTTATGGACAGCCCTGTTACACTTTGTGCTCATGGTGTTCCCAACAATCTTCTATAGAACAACATCTCTACTGCCTCTAAATAATTTCTTATTATTCTGCAGATTGTCCAAGATTCACTTCATATATCAGAATTAATTCTATATAACTTCTAAGAGCTCTCTCACCTGAATTGATAAAGAGACATTACACAGTATGTAAATGTTACCTTTACCAAGGTTATCCACTACATCTTCCAACTACTGATATCAAGCTACCCAAATATTTCAATATATCATTATATCAAGTGACATATTCTTTCCAGAATGTTGTCTTTCTCGTGAATACTCTGAACGCCTCTCTGTTCCATGAAAGCAGGTCTGCATTGGCCAGAGACATGTGCATACATTCTTCGATGTCGCTGGTTCATCGTCTTCTTGGTCATCCTCTCCTTCTCTTGCTTGGCACTCTGCCCTCTAGAATCAGCCTTTCGATACCAACATGTTGCTTTAAGTGTCAAAAATAGCTTCCTTCTTATGATGGTATTTAGAAGCCAGCCTTCATTTAGTTTCAGTAATTTCAAAACTTCGCAATGTTGTTTTTTCTATGTCCACGATATTCGTAGGATCTTTCTGTAGCACTTCATTTTAAATGAATTTATTCTTTTGGATATTGTCTTGTTTAAAGTCCAAGTCTCGCATCCATATGTTGTTACCATTGGGAAAACACATGATCTTATATCATTACAAAGAAATAAAAAATATCATACCTTTAGTGTGCTCAACATGGCTTTGTTAAACTCCACCAAGGAAAGTGAATTGAAGCATGACCTGGCTACTGCACCACTAGGGCACATGTCAGCAAATAATCCTGGCTGCAGTTTCAAAAAAATATACAATAAATTTTCTTGATAACACAGGGTAACATATTATTATCAGCACTTAATTAAAAAAAAGAACTTTTTTTAAAAAAATAAACTCATCTTATAAACAGTGATATACAGTATTTAATTTTCTTTTAAAAATAACTTTCTAGAAAAAATTTCGACTGATAAAACTGTGATGTAAAATAAGATATTTTTTAATTAAAACATTGGTAGCATATCCTATCTAGGACGTAGCTATCAACCCAGCATTTGTTGGCTGTGGTGATTTTCTAGGCAATATAAATACGTTCAGTAGGTTGCCATTGCTTTCTGAACGGTCCGGATACACAATTGCCTGTGGTGAGGATCGAACTCGGTACCTTTGCCGTCACAGACGCGCTCTGTACCACTTCGCCACAGGCGAAATAAGATATAATTAATAATTATATGGTTTTTAGGGCATGTGCTGAGTAGAAGACAGCTTGAACAATTAATAACCACTGGAAAGATCAAGGGGAGAAGAGATAGGGGATGACAAAGAGAAAAGTTACTAGATGGGCTTGTGTTGTGGCATGGTAGAAGCTTACCAACTGAGCTTATTGACAACACATGAGACAGAGAGTCGTTGAGAAACATGATCGCCTATGCTATTCGGCATAGCACTTGATTGATTGAATTAATAAAACAAAAATTACTGTCAAATTCTGATGTGTCAGGCCTTTGGCGCAAATAAAACAGCAATACACAATCTTTTTCCATTGTTACATAGCCTTTACCTGCTTATAGTTGAGGAATACTGGATTTTTCCACCTGGTCATCAAGGCTGAGACATCGGTTTCAATATCTTTGTCTGAAGAACAGGTTGAAATGTGTTATTTCCAACTATCAATAAATAAATTATACAGTATATTTACTACTACACTCAAAGTCTATCAAAGACAGGTTTGACATCAACCAAGAAAAGATGAAGGTAGTGATGAAACTAATTGATTGCCTTTTGAATCTCTACAGATGGTCAGGAAGCAGGCAGTGTTCAATTTCAAGTGAACTATTTTCAAAATGAATTTGAGGTTCTCAAATTGGTTAAATTACCAAGAAATAGTTTCTATATTTCACACATGATTGCTTGCCCAGGCAGGTTTTATGGAGAAAGTGCCGTGCCTATTTGCACTAACCCTTTCTCTGCTCTATTGATTAGTTACAAGGGAAAGGCAATGTCAATACACATGAAAACAAACAGAACTGCAGGAGATGCCAGAATATGGTTTAATACAAGGCCAACTACCTTAGGGTTTCTAATCCATATTTCTATAGGGGTTTATTCCCTTAGCCTAAGGCACTCCCGTGTTAACATGTATATAAGACAGCGGGTGAATAAGACAGAAGACAAAGGTAAGAAATTAAGACAAGACACGCAGTGACAATGTTTTTTGAAGAAACTAATTACACATGAAGAAAAGTTGTATCTAGAAGGAAATATTATGACAGTGGTAAATAACTTTGTATAAATATGAAGTTACATTGATCAAGAAGAAGATACAAGCAAGGAGGTTAAAACCAGAATTTAAAAAATAATACTATCAATCAGACATTTAGAAAAAATATGTTTGTTTTGCGTTCGCTCCATTGTAATCAGCACAGATATTCGTGTGATTTCTGCCGGAAGTGTTGAAAAAATATGGAAATACAAAACCTAATCATAGGAACAAAGCTTATGAAGAATATTTAATTCAGATATTTATCCTTCTGTATTAAAAAAAAGTTGAAAATGAAACAAAGATGTAGAAAATATGCTAGACCATGGACATCTAGATATATACATGGACAGAGCACAAATGTCACAGAAAGGGTCGGCTGTTACTAAAGATAATTGTGATGTCATATACAGTATTTACCAAGTCCTTTTACAGAACAGTTATGCATGCTGATCTCACTCATTTTGGCTGATGCAACAGAATATTCATTGCTATGAGTGTAACTTGTATTGCAAGCCAATGACAAGAGCAGAAACAGTCGGATATACCAAGATAATGACGATGTGTGAGATCAGTGCACAAACTATCCTAGATAAATCAATCAATAATCAATAAAACCCATAACCCTTCAGGGTCGTAGGGGTACCACATTGGAAGCTTCAGCACACAGAGTCTTCCAGCGAATTCTATCCTCAGCGATGCGGATGAGTGTGGAAATATCTAGCCCTGTCCATTCCTTGATGTTGTCTGTCCATGTCTTTATTTGTCCCCCTCTGCTTCTTCCACCCTCGACAGTTCCCTGCAGTATCCTAGATAAATACTGTTTTATAATTATACTAGTGAGAATTGATTCTTATTCTTCATTCATTCTCAAACTCCCACTGCATCTCCTTTGTAGCAAGACCATGGTCCTACTAAATTTCCAGCAGGATGTAGTCCAGAGAATGGAAATACGTTGTGTTGTCATATTATTTGCGCCAATGGCCCAACACATCCATCTTTGATGGGAGAATTGATTCAAAATATGACATTATTTCAGATTAAAAAGATTATTTCATTCAACTCTATTTTCTTATATTTAGTAAAGCTCATTGGTGAATGGCAAGGATGTCATAATTGTGAGGTATCTGGTTCAAATCATGATTGGAAGTGAATTTTTCTCATGTAGGTAAAATTATGTGCACATCATGGTAATGGTTGTTGCACAGTTACCTCTATTTCTAGAGCCTATAAAGTTTTAACTGTACTTTTAAAAGAGAAACATGGAGTAAGAAAAATTGTTTTTCACAAATTTCTTAGAATTATACCTATTCTTCTTCAGTATTCATTCTCAAACTCCTGCTGGATCTCTCTTGTAGCAGGATAATAGTCCTACTAGATTTCCAGAAGGATGTAGTCCAAAGAATGGAAATGTGTTGTGCCACTGTTTTATTTGCACCAATGGCCAGAAACATCCGTCTTTGGTAGGATACTTATTTGAATACATTGAACTAGTATTATTATTCCAAGTTGTCTGTCCCTCTTTAAAAGAATACTATATTGTATGTGTTACTATAAGCACTGCCTCTTTATAGTACTACCCCACTTGTGGAAAGTCTGCAGGTCTCTCTATTGACCTATTACAGCTCATGACCAACTCTACATGTGGAATGGTAGAATAGTCACACAAAAAACCCCTAGAATTTGTCACTGAGTAAGAGATTTCTTCTAAAAGTATTTCCCACCGCTAAAGCTCTGGAGAAATCACCCTATTACACACAGGAAGTAAGAGCTAATTGCTCATAATTCTTGGGGTTGAAACAATAATAGGATGACAAAATTGTAAATGGCAGAAGTTTGTATGGTTTGAGCATGTAATGAGACACTATTCACGTTTAAAGATTATCCTGCGGTGAACAGTTGAAGGTAGCAGGAAATGAGGTGGAAAAATCTTGGGTAGATAACAAAGAGTGATCCTATCATGATTTTTTTTCCCAATAATCCATATGGATGAGGATATGGGTGTTTGAAGGCCGTGTGTCTGATGGCTCCAATATGGCACCCCTACATATGGATGAGGATATGGGTGTTTGAAGGCCGTGTGTCTGATGGCTCCAATATGGCACCCCTAACGTGTTATAAATTTCATTATTATTATTATTAATATATTAAATGTGTTACCATATACAGGTCTCTCTCCTTTCCTCCACTTGGACACAGCCTCATGTTCCTCTTGCTCAAAATGATCACTGACCAGAACTTCAAATGCTTGCTTCTCAGTGGCACTAAACACTGCTGGACCAACTGCTGGGACAACATCCACACCTTAATAAATAAACAAAATTACTCCAGAAGTAGAAAATAAAGTGGGTATCTTCAGAAATTATGTATATGTAGAAGAAAATCATTAAAAAAAACTAACAGTACAAATCTGCTTTATGAAGAATTACGGGTACATTTATTAAGTGATAACTCACCACTGAAGTCAGATGTGTCAGGTCATTTCCACAAATAAAACAGCAACACATCACTCTTTGGATAACTCACCCCGCTGAAGCCAGATGTGTTGTGTCATTGGCACAAGTAAAACGGCAACAAAATGTATTTCCATTATGTGGAATACTCATTATAAAAATTTAGTAAAACTCTGGTCTTGCATGAGTTTGAGAATGAACACTGAAAAAAATGTATAACTCCAGCAATAAGTGCTACACAGAGAACTTCTCAAATATGTCTTATAAACAACACTTCCATTCAGTGATAATCCCATAAACAAGTTCTTATAAAAAGCACATCTATTACACAATAATTCTATAAACAAGCTTATAGTTCAGACATTAACAAAACAAGAATGGAATGTCCAGAAACAATTACTATTGTTTTACAGCAGATAATCAAAATATGTTAGGGTATCATGCTTTCGTATGACTCCTTGGTGGAAGTAACAGGCCACAGGTGACCAAGACACAGAAAATAATGACTATTGTCTATTCCCAGATGAATGATGGTTGATAGTACCCACACTTGCCATTAACCGTAGGGGTTGACTAACTTCTGTAAATAAAGTGTCTTAACTACACATCTACTTCAATTACAGCAAGCCACATCAAAAACAGCCCCTTGTTATAGAGACGGAGTGGGCGCTAAGTTGCTGAAAAATCAGTGGCCGAAAAGCCAAGCCTAATAGGGTCCACCCACATTCGAGAAAAGACCACTGTCTGCCCAAGTAAGCTAAGTCAAGACTAAATAGGACACAACATTTCCCACTTTTGAAAAGAGAATGTGGGACAGCAGACATTGCGCTGAGCAAAAAAGATTTCTATGGCACAATATTACAGTGGATGCAGTGTGATGGGGTAAAAGGTTGAAAGAGGAGTCTCGCAAAAGCATCTAAACACATGATGTGACAATGCTGTAAAAGAATATATCACAGAATTCATGTAAACATTCTGCAAACAATGTACACCTATGACTAGTTGAAATTGTGCAAGTGACACAATGTGTCTGCCTCCACTAGCCTAATTGCTTTCCTTGGATATCTGAATGTCCAGCATGAGCAGGAAATCTCAAACCCTATAGCTTCTTTGAGAATGAAAAGTTACAACAACCAATCTAGATCTCTTGCAAGTTATAACCTATTATAAACAATAAAATCCTATTTCAATCTATAGAACATCAACCTAAACAAAACCTTCAATCATGTCCATCCATAAGTCTGATCAAACTGAGAAAACATACAGATATTACAAACTGGCATGAGTCGCAGCTCTGGATAGAAGAATGCAGAAATGGCAGAATTTTCATAAACACCAGTCCAAACAGTTTATGAAAATAAAAGATGAATCAGTGTGTATTAATTTGCCAATGGTAGATAGATTGAGATGTGATAGTTACCATAGTCATTGATTAACATCACTTGTTATTTAGTAACACAATGAGCATTGTTCCGGGCATCAATCATTACTTCTATCAGATATCATCAAATGCCATCTCCACAATGAAGGCTGGGTGCAACATAACAATAGTTGGACTAAATAATATAAATATTTTAGTATCATTTATAGTCAAATATTGCATGTTCAAAATCTTGGCAATCTGACAGGCAGTTTTGGAGGAAATTAATCCAACCATGTTTATGAATTAATAAACAGACTATTGTCTATCCCCAGGTGAATGATTGTTGATTGCATTCACACTTGCCATTAAGCGTAGGGGTGGTAGCTTAAGCTGTCGTTCCAAGGCCAGATGTGTCACGGTGGTTGCATTTAGTCCATGATTGTTCAAGGCTAATTTGATGTTTTCTATCCACCGTTTTTAGACTATAAACGGCTTAAATACGTTTACACTGAATAAATATACGGATCTGACATTTTTACCGAAAGCTATTATCAAGATAGAAAAAAACACAGAGTAAATAACAGTTCATGTTGAACAAATATACAGAATCTATGTGTCGTACAAATGATCTTTATCAAGATAGGGATAAATTAACACAGAATATTATAATGGTATATGTCACGAACTTACATTCTGAAGGGATCATGAGCATATCATTCTGTGTTTGTAAAGACATTTGTGCCCAGTTTTTTTCACTGACAGAATGCCCTGAAGAGTTGTTAATGTACATCCTCTTGCCTAAATCAAGCAAATAGAAACATCATCGTTAGTGTTTGTCAGTCTTTAGTTTTGACATTGTTTTTTTGGGAAGCTGAATAAAGAGTGTGTTGTATATTTCAACATCTGCTGTGGGAGACTGGGCACCTATGAGTCTTCTTAGTGTTATGAAGTTATCTCTATAACATGTGTTGTCTGGGCGAGAGGGAAGCAAAGAACAGCAATACATATCATAGGAGGTGACTAAGTAGAGCAGAGCCCACGTTCAAAGGTAAAGTTACCTAAATGCCATGCAGAGTTTGGATGTGTCAGGTCAAAAGCCGCAGATATCCACAATATCAAAGTCAAGCTTCACATTCTGTTCTCTGGATTATATCTTGTTAACCAACAAGGTTTAAGAACAAACTTAGAAGTTCGATAACCAATCACAGACTGTTTTACCTTGAAAAGATTCTAAGATATACAGGTTGTATCAAATCAGTGTGCACTAGTTTTACATTGCTGGTGACACTATCTCACATGGAATTGTGGGTATTTAGTGCTGATCTATGTAATATCATTGAGGCTACAATATTTATGAAAAAGTATTACTGCTCATGTCCATTGTGTATTTGGTAAAGTGGCTCATAGTTATATATAACAACAAGTTATATTTTAGTATTTCAGTTAGCTAACTAAAGTTAACTCTGCCGCAAGCAGCAATCTACCGAATCATTCTGTACACTGGAGCATAGAAATACACAACTTTCAATGATATCAAATTGCACACATATTTCATTTCAAATTCAGTGCATATTAACTTTATGTGAAAAACCCTTGCATATCCAGTATTGGGTTGTGGTACAGTACAATAACCTAGTTGAGTTATTTCCCTCGTCTATGTTTGTAAATTTCATGTTCAACATTGAATACTTTATTAATTTATTTTAGGGTTTAGATTTAACATAACTAACCCTAAATAAATCAATATTTCAATTATTAAATGATGAACATGAAATTTACAAACATAGACAAGGGAAATAGTTAAACGTGGTGACATCTACTTGTACTGTAACTCTACTTGTACTGCTGTTTCCCAACACTGGAGGTTTTACTCTTGATTGCACAGTAACTTTATGACACCCTACATAAACATTTGTCAAACCATAATGCCTTCTCTTCCATTAATCAGACTTAAAATGTATGACCCCATCTGTCTGCCATATTATCTACACCCTGTAACGCACCCCTCGCCACTTTGATGTGCATTTAAAAAAATAAAAAGTGACTAATGAAAGCTGGAAAATATGGTGGCTACCTCATCCTGTAAGAAACCATGTAAAAAGTGCTAAAAGAAAGTAGATCTTCTGGTAACAAAATATGCCAAAACAATGAATATTCATGGCATATATGGAGAAATTTAAACAGTGGCACAATGTACTTCAAGTTAACTAGTGAAAATCACAGAAAATTTGTGATGGTTGCTTGAGAGTAAGCACAGAAGAAGCTGGTAGAAAACAGTAAACAAAATCAATAAAATATTTCCATCTGCTTCTGTATAATACTGCAACATATTTCCAGAAATAACATTTTTAACATGTTTTACATTTTACTTTCACATTCGTAAATTAATATTTTACCATCTGATTTTTGCAGTTAACATTGCAGTTCATTACTAGGTAATATTTATCACAATGTTAAACTAATCAAGTGGCATGCCAGGTGTTATAGACAACCATGTTCCTCCATTCTATTTCGCCTTAGAACAAGCCACTGCAGACTGTTGGGTCACCTTTACTGATTGAGGATCTTATACACAGATGAATGTCCATGTGGATCCGGAACCCAGAATCCTGAATACATACTTCAGGATTGCCCAACATACAAAGAGCAGAGATAGCAAACTGGCCAAAGGATACAGATTTGAGGCAAAAGCTATGGGGCAGCTGCTCTGACCTCAAGAAGACTGGACTTCGCCCTGATGACAGGACTGACAATATAACATGATCGCAGATGCTGAACAAAGAAGAAGATGCTCCTCCACAACTCTTTGTCTCTTGTGTTGTTAATAAGCTCAGTTGGTGACATTATCTCATGGCACAGTAACAACACATCCAGAAATTTCTTTGTCTTAATTTGTCTCTGCGTCTGTTTATCTTTCCAGTGGTTACTAAATGTTCAATTTTATGCTCTCATCACGTGTCCTAAAAATCTAGACTGTCTGCTTTAATTTTTGCTATAATGTCTTTTTATTCCAGCATCTCTGAGGACATCTACATTAGTTTTCTGAGCTGTTTCTAGAATTTCTATCATTCTTTAAAAACCACATCTTCATTGCCGCCTGTTCACCTTGAGATATTTTGTTTACCATCCATGCTTCACATCCATAAAAAAGAATAATGTCCTAGCACCCAAATTTGCATATGCATTGATAATACTTCATTATATATAATTTTTCTCATTATTTGAATGCTTATTTGGTTTGTGATATCCTGTTCTTTATCTCATTGGAACATGGGCCATCTGATGTTAAAATGCTGCAGAGATACTTCACTTTATCTCCTTTATTTCATAATATCAACTAAAATGAAAAAAGTTATAAACTATAACTCTGACTTTGTGTGCTTTTCTAATTTAGATAATACAATAAAAGTATTGAATTAATCAAATAGAATGATAACTGAAATTAATTTAACATTTAAACTGAAAGTGAGAGAGTTTAAAAACAACAGCAAGAATGAAAGGTCTGATAATTAGCATGAAACAACACAAAATAACTAACCTGTTTCTGAATCTAAAACTTCTTTCCAGCAAGCAATCTTTGTTTTATGTTCCTGACTTTCAAAAATGGTTTGAGTACTGAGAGATTCACTTTTTTTAACCAATTCCCCTCTAGTTGGATTAGCTTCTCCAACATTGACGTCTAGACCAACACCTGATGCCTTAAGAGTAGAAACATTTCCACTGACAGACACTAGATGATGATCTGAAGTGGACAGCTCAGTCTGACAGAACAAGTCAACATTTTGTGAATAAACATCACTTTTGCTTGAATTATCACCATTGTGATAAGATATTTTACTTGATTCCTCTACTAGCTCACCTTGTTTTAGCAGTGAATTTGGAACAATGACAGATTCGCTTTCAAAATCTCCACCAAAACAACCAAAGCCAACATTCAAATTGGTACTAGTCATCAAAGCTTCAGCATTTTGAGTATTATCATTCACTACATTTACATCTGATTGTGTTGATCTTTCCTTGAAAATTGATTTTTCTCCTTCATCGGACCTATCTTCATCAAATATCTTTGTGGGCAAACCACTTATTCCCTGATGCAACAAACTATCATGCCTGCTGACATTACACAGTGCATCATAGTTTTCATGAGACAGTACAGCTTGACTCAAAACTGGTTCATCTATCATCATCATCACTTGATCACCCTCACTAGACATCATGATGGCCAGATCAGTTTGGGAGCTCAAGTCTGCACTACCAGAGAAAGGCAGTGATTCTAAGTCTATTTCTTTTTGTAAAGAATCTTTATGATCTAATATAACTCTCTGCTCATTAAGATTACAAATTTGGCTATCAATGTTTACTTCTGTACATTTTGGCTCATCTTTGCTACTCTTTTCCACAAGTTTGACCACAGAACCAAAAATACTAACTGGCATTATTGTCTCATTCACACCCTCAAAACCTTTCACTGAAGACATTTTAGAAAAATCTTTCAAATAAGGTTCTAATTGAGAATGCACAGAGTCCATATGCCCAATAGCTGATTCTAAGTCATCACTTGAAGAAACCCTGCTGGCATCATAATCCGTTTTCATATTTATTTGCTGCCTTAGATCAAGTTCTTGTGAATCAGAAAGTAAGGAAACAGGATATAGATTTGTTTTAATACTTTCATTCCCATTTCCCAGATCAGGACATATGCTGTGTTTACTTGACTTACACATTACATTCAAACTCAAGCTATCCTGATGAGAGATGTCTTCTCTGACTGGTTTAAATGATTGACTATTTTCATCACTACTCGCATGACGCTGAATAACTTTTCTTTGACAACTCTCAGACTTAGCACATGCTATGGTTTCAGCAACGTGCCTATAGCAATCTTTCCCTTTGTGATTTGGTTCAAACTTATACATGCTCTGTAATGCAGAGTCAGTGGTTTCATCCTTATCACATAAATGAGTATGCAGATCAGGTGCTGAAGTGAGAATTCCTAACAATTTTCTTTTATTTTTAAACATTTGTTTAGCATCAGCATTCATGTCTTTAATCTCTAGTAAACTATTCTCCTCAATAAATTGACTGTTTAATATACTTTTATTGCCATCTTTGCTTAAAGCTGCAGCATTCAAATCACAATCAGATATGCTATCTTCCACCTTGTCTAAGTTAGAGCTGTCTGTACAATCAGATTCTGGAACTGTGCTAAAGACATGACAGTAATTCAGTGAATCACAAGCTAAAATCACAGGTTCATCACTGATGTGAGATTCCTTTACGGACTCACTTTCATGAACACTCACACGATGATTCGAACACTCCTTTGTTGCATTGTTTACATGTACAGGGCTAATATCTCTTTCTGAAACTTTATCAGAAGTCAACTTAGAATTTAGATCATTTTTACTGCCTTTTGTATCATTTTCTAACTTGGTATCTGAGTTACTTCCTGCAGAAACTCTGATTTTCTGAATGTAGAAATCAGAATAAGAACTATCTAGTGAAACATGGCTAATACTGTTAACAGGAGAACTGTCTGTTATTTCACTCAAACACTGAAATGGAATCTTAGTAAAGCTTGCCTGCCTGTGAGATGAAGAAATTTCTTTTATTGGGGAGGCAATATTTCCTGCGGGACTGAAACCAGTCGACTCTAAGCTAATTGGAGGCACTTGAACACTGCTAACAATGTTTGTTGATGGACACATGCCACGGGAGTCTTCTGATGAGGTCTCAGAGTCAATCTTATAAAACTGTAGACTGGTTACTGTAAAACCTTGAGACTTTTGTGGTGATTGGGTATCGTTCCTACAATGTTCAACTTTTGATCCTGATTGGCTGAAAGTAGACTTTTCTTGAACCAAACAGGACTTTTCTTGAGACATCAGTTCTGTGTCATTTAAGTTCTTATATGTTGAACATATCCAATTTTGAACTTCATTATCATGTCTTCTGTCTATTGTATTACCCTGAACTAATAATGGATAGGAATGTGTTGTTGAATTTAAATGAGCATATCTGACTTCTGGTTTAGTAACACTGTGTAATACATTATTGTTTAAAGTTTCATTACATTCGCTCTGATCACTTAGCGCAAATGTTCTGAATATTTCTGGTGTGTCTGCAGTTTTTGAATGTCTATTTTTCAAATTGAAAGTTTCTAACGGCAAACTCAGAATGACAGAAACTTTAGGTGAAGCTTCTATTTCAGTGTCCATGTGTTGTGTATGATCTACAGTTCTTTGATATATGTTGAATGGCAAACCACTACCTTCAGAGCAATCAAATTGTTTTTCAGTCTGTAAAACTGAGTGGCAACATTGCTCACTGCATGGAACAGTAGGACATGATATCTGAGTACTGTGTCGTGCATGCATTTTTGTTTTCCACATTTCCTTTTCATTTATTCTGGTTTTTCCTTTGATAATGTCATTTGAAATATTCTCTGCAGAGATGTTTACAGCATGTGAGACTATGTCTTCATTAGAGAGATCTGAAGTTTGAGTGTAGTTGATATGCCTGCTTGGAATACTTGCTGAAGTTTGATTGTGGTCGTTTATATGCCTGCTTGTAATACATGCTGAAGTTTGATTGTGGTCGTTTATATGCCTGCTTGTAATACATGCTGAAGTTTGATTGTGGTCGTTTATATGCCTGCTTGGAATACTTGCTGAAGATTCTATGTCATCATTCCAAGCTTTAGCATGCTTATGTCTTCTGCTGTAGCTAAATGAATGTAATATTTCTGCATGCTTCAAACTAGAATGATCTTTCTGCTTCTCAACAATGTTCCCACCTTTCATTAATTTGGCGAGTTTCAATGAGTGACTTATTTTACGGTCAATAGTTCTTTTAAGGCCAATAGGCCTGTCATTCTGACCCAGAAATCTGTCCTCTTTAGCAGACTTGAAACTGACAGAAGAATTTGACTCATCAGACAGAGTCATGTTATCTGACCCTATGACTTTCTCTAATTCAAAATTGTCCGTATACAAATTACTTAACTTATCCACACTTTTATTATGAGATGGCTTACTTCTATATATTTTAGCACAGTCACTAGACGTAGGCCTGGTTTCATTGAAGTCTATTTTTTTAATAGTAGCCTTCACGCCATTTTCCATTTTTGATTGTTTGGTTTGTGATGGGCCATCTTCCTTTAAAATAGTATATTTTTCTGGAGTTTTGTACGGATCTCCCAACCGTGGTACTGCATTCTGAGTAGATTTTTTTAGCTGCTGTAAAGTATTTGTTATTATCTCTGGCACACCACTTGTGGAAGGTGTTTGCGTGATTTTTCGTAAATTTCTTAAAGTTGATGAATAACATATTGAGTTTCCTAGTGTGATCTCTTTTTTTTCTGATAAAGTTTCATTCTTAACAACTTCTTCAGAATCTTCCCTAATGTTTTGTCTGTAAGATACTGAAAGTGATTCAGTATCAACAAGTTCAAGGTCAGAAGTGATATGGCAAGGAAGATAACTCTGCTGAACACTTTCCTGATTAAATTTTCTGACTGCATTTTGGTCTATAAATACTGCTACATTAGTTTTTTTATTTTCTTGTGAAGACACAATATTTCTGGGTTTTGTGTTCATTTGGACACATTCTTGTTGGCAATAACCACTGGTGGAAGGATGTGAAACATGAAATGCTGAATGACCCTTCTTATCACTGTTCTGATTAATATTCATAGTTGTAGCTTGCTCTGTACAAGAAAATTGTTGCAGCTGCTCCATATGTGGTGCTGTCTGAATTTCTCCGCTAATGTTTGTCTTTGAAGTTTGTTCAGTTGAAACCAGTATATTATCAACATTCTGATTTTTTGGCCTATGTGCAGATTTTGAGAACAGCCCATTTTCAATAACTGTTGATATGTTTCTACCAAACTTGTATGCAGTATCAAGTGTCACATTTTTTTTCTCATCTCTATTTACATTTTTTGATGCCAAGTTACTGTTAAAATTTACATTAGTTAGACCATCATCATCATCATCATCATCACCATCATTTACATCACATGGTGAAGTTGTTGTTGGCTCTGAAATAGACATCAGGTTCTCTTTCCTCAAGAATCCATACAACATGTCCTGGAGAAGATGAATTAATTTTGGCCAGTCACGGAATTCTACAAGAGTTTTAGAAGGATCAAAAGTGATGTCATACATATTGTATGGACATACTACATTCACTACAAAGATGGCATACCTCTCTAATTGCTTCTGAGGACTTCCCGTATTACCACCTCTAACATTTACCTCACTGGTGAATCCCTTACGACGCAAAATTAATGAACGACCAAGAATTTTATTGATTTGTTTGTGAATGCTTGATTTCAATATCAATCTCTTGTTGACAAACACAAACTGCAGATCCATGCGACTGTAACTTTCTTTGCTGACAAGTCCAGATATCTTGAACTCATCTCGCTCTGCAGACACTTCCATTAACATCCGAGCTTTTGCTGCTGTAAAAATAGATGAGAATGAGGTAGAAAGTCCACTACATTTGTGTGTCTGCAGTATCACATGACCAACTGAGTCATCACGCAAACTGAAACTGATGCGAGGCCACATCAGCGCAACCCCTGCTAAGCGATACCTAATTTTCTCCATCTCCAACACTCCATTGAAGCGATTCCTTCTCACTGGAAGGTTGTAGAATAAGTCATGAACTGTGACTGTGGTACCAGCTGACGGTCTAGGCTGAGAAGCTTGCACTAAATCCAGTATATTGCCATTGTGAAAACACTTGGAATAGGTGATAAGTGAAGACTTTGAACGAGAAATGATCTCCATGAACGTTGCTGCAGTTCTTAGACTCGCAAGGGCCTCTCCTCTATATCCAAAGTACTTGAGATTCTCAAGGTCTTCAATTTTATGACATTTGCTTGTTGAATACCTAAAAAAGTTTTGTAAAATTTTTCAATGAAAATATTCAAAATAAATTCATCATTTCTATATGACATCTAGTTCAAATGACAGTCTAATAAATGTATTTCAAAGATATCTCTCTATTTCTCTCTGTGTATTTGTGTAGGCAGAGATATACTATTGCATGCTGTTAGCTGCAAATACATGTGATTCTGAATATTGTTAACATTTATTCTTGCAATAGGAAGATACATTGTCGACATCTATGGCATAGAGGTTAGTCTCATATTCCAACTCACTCAAATTAGCTGAAGATTCAAGGCAAAGAGAGATCACCTACTCATCTTTCATTGGCTACATTCTACTAAATGTATTTATGAGACTTTAAAATTCAAAAATAGTTAAGTAGTATACATCCCATTTAAATACACAGTTAAATAGACCAAACCAAGTTGTAGTATTAAGATCACTCATGCAATATTAAATGAAGTGGATAACATCACGTATCTTGGCACCATTTGAACATAAAATGGCCGGTGCTCCATTGAGATAAAGAACAGAATGGCACAAACCAAATCAGTATTTCAAAAAATGAGAACCATGCTATACAATGGAGTACTATCAATTCATATGCAAATGCAACTACTAGGATGTTATATTGAGCCAAATTTTTTATGGATGTGAAGCATGAACGGTAAATAAAAAAGCTCAAAATGAGTTGAAGGCTACTGAGGTGTAGTTTATGAGAAGAAAGGTAAATATTAAATAGACAGCTAAGAAAATGTATGTTGAAACCCTTAGAAATGTTGGATTAAAAAGTCAAATTTCAAATATTTGAAGCAGACAGTCAACATTTTTTTAGGGCACGTGATGAGATGAGCAAAAGTTGAACATTTAGTAACAACCGGAAAGATCAAGGGGAGAAGAGACAAAAGAAGGACAAAGTGAGAAGTTGGTGGATGGATTTGGTGGATGAAGTTAGTGGGTGGATGAAAGTACTGTGGCATGAGAGAATGTCTGAACTGAACTTATTAACAACATAAGAGACAGAGTTGTGGAGAAACATGATCGCCTATGCCACTTGGCATGGCACTTGATTGATTGATGTTAACTATTGTTCACTTATTTATTATTAATAGGGTGGTAGATGGTTATAATTACAGCAAAGTTACTGAACAGGATGACAATACCATTATAGGTAGCAAAATTTACTTAACATGAGGACAATAACAAATTCAAGAAACAACCCAAAAGACAGTAACCCAAGAAACAAATTCATCCCTGCAGAAGCATAAAATGAAGATCACAGCTGACTCAACAAACTGCAGATGATCAATGTTTAATATACGAATCTGAAAACGAATTACAGTGCCACACACAATTGCTCCATACAACCTGCAAACAGCACAACATGAAACTAAACACATCTAAAACAGAGACTATGAAGATAAGCAGAACACCAGCCAAGTTAAATGTATCTGTCAATGGTACAAAACTAAAGCAAGTCCCATAGTTTAAATACCTAGGAAGCATATTTATGGAGGATGGCAAACTCAACAAAGAGATTGAAACAAGGTTTTAAAAAGCTATTGTTGTGACTTACCAGTTGTCACCAATACTTAAACACCCATCAATCTGCATGGGATGTTTGAGGAAAGCTATAAACATCACAAGAAGAGACCGCCAGAAAAATGAAGATATCAGGAAAAAAGTAAAGACTAGCTCATGTCAAGACTACATCGAGAGGCAGCAAACGAGATTGTTTAGTCATGTCATGAGAATGGAACCTGTGCAATCAGCCCTTCGTGCAACATCAACAGAAGACCAAGACACAAGGCATGAGGAAGACCAAGAACTAGATGGGCAGAGACAATTAAAGAAACATTAAATAGACACTGGCTTACTATGGCCATTGCAACTCAAATGGCCAAAGACAAAAAACTCCAAATTTCCCCCCACAGCACAAGTGGAAATGACAATAGATAGACAGAGGACAGCAACATTACAGGTATCAAGGTTTACTTAACATAAGGATAATAACATTACAGTTATCAAGGTTTACTTAACACAAGGATAATAACATTACAGGTATCAAGATTTACTTAACACAAGGATAACATTACAGGTATCAAGGTTTACTTAACAGGATGACAATAACATTACAGGTAACAAAATTTACTTAACATGAGGACGGTAATATTACTGGTATCAATGTTTACTAAACAGGAAGACAACAACAATGCAGGTATCAATGTTTACTTAACATGAGGACAACAACATTACGGATAGTGTACTTAACAAGATGACAATAATACTACAGGTAGCAATGTTTACATAGCAGGATGGCAGTAATATTTTTTTCTGTGAAGACTTTAATGCCAGTGATGAAAAATGAAGAAAAAGTCACACCAGGGCAAGAACGGTGAGTCACTGATTATGTGGTATGTCTAACAATGAACCTGTGACTAAAACAGCAGTGACTCAGTCTGTTGATGAAATATTGATGACTTTGAAGACCTGTGCACAGCAGGTTAGAAAGAAAAGGTGAGGAATTTTTTTTTCAGATAGATGAACATTGATATATCTCTCAAGATATTTTGAAGTTTTCAGTGCAGTATGATTAGTAACATTCACCGGTCTGACGTAGTGGTTAAGATTCGTTTTCTGCTCAAGAGGTCGCCGGTTCAAATCCCACTCACGTCTTGTTTATAAAGTGGAATTTTTTAGATCTCTGTGGATTATCACTTGAAGTTATGGAGTTACTTGCTGTGACAAGTACTCTCTGCAGGAGAAGTGCGTCTTCATTAAGAGGGATAGAGTACATGTGGGCAACAACACAAATACAATGAAATCAATCCTCTGTGCCATTTGAGCCCTTTTTTGAATCAAATATTAGTATCCAAGAAACAAAAACTATTACACTCAGCAAAATAAAAAAGTAACAAATGTTAAAGAATATATAAAAATACTTATAGTGATTCTGCAACAAGTAGACAATTTATCTTGGAAACATAACCACAAATGATGCTAGATGTGAAACCCAAATTAAAAGGAGAATGATGCAGTGAATGGTTAAAAGTATTTTCAAGGACACAAGGAAAATATTAACCTCCACACAAATGAAAAAAAACCAACTAAAAATGAGAAATATAAAATGCTACATCATCTACATTAATGAATGTATGATACAGTAGCATGGATAATAAACAAACAGATAGAAGACAGAATTGATATCTTTGAGATATGGATTATATAGAAGAATAGATAGAATTTCATTGAAAGAATAAAACAAAGAGGCTCTGACAAAACTGTGTCTTCAAAAAAAAATATTTAAGACATTTAAAAAAATAAATTGAAATAATTTAGACATATTAACCTTTAGCTCGCTGTTGGTGACTACAGTCTACAGACTCAATGTATTTTACAATTTTACAACACTGTAATCGACTTGAGTCACCCGTTGCTCTGCATCTTTTCAACAAGGAAATCAAGATTGTAAACTAATGTCATTCATCCAGATAGCAAAAGAATCAAATTTCCAGTATGTGTTTGCAAAACAAAAGGTTGTGGTAGAGTTTTAGTGAATATTGTCTGCAATCCATAAAAATTGTTTGAAATGATAGCCATTTTTGAGGAACTTTTTAAAATTCTGTTGACAAAGTATTTCTTGGTTTTACAGAGGCAGATATTGTTTCTCAGCTCCAGATAGTTGAGGATTTGGGAAGCAGCTCTTTGTAGAGTGTGTCTGATGATGAAAAGTAATTATGGGTATAGTTGATAGTGCCCCCCTTTAAGTTACAATCATCTCTGGCTTCACAACTTTTCTGAAGTTGTTGGACCATTAGGCTTAGCTAAGATTGACATATTTCATTTGTTTTCATAGATGACAATATGAACACATCAGTTTGGTTATGAAATGACATCAAAAAAGAATAAGTCTAGGCATTCAGCAGCATTGTATCCAGAATTGGATATAGCGAACAATAATATGTGAGTCACTTATAATATGTTAATGGTTTTGTGTGTCACATGTTTTAATCGTCACCATTTTCTCACATATCACACATACACCAACAAAATTCAACTATCACTCTTGAATGATTTATGTGTTCGACCATCAACTTCATCTGTGTACATGAGTTCCCAATTGATCTGATCTTTTCTCTTATTGTACTTAGTAGATTTTTAGTCTTCCTACTCGACTATTTCCATTTGGACTGCATTCCAGTGTTTCTCTAATCTTCTTCTGCATTTGCTCTCTTACAACTACAACAAATAAATCGTGTGACTTCTGCGGGGAGCGTGAAGTACGTTGTACTGCTAGTTCCACAGTTGAACTGTTATCTGCACCTCAGTTGGTTCACTCTGTGGCCTGGACATATGAGGTCCAGCACATCCGTTTTCATCATGCCTTTAATTTGGGTAGTGGGCTTCTCTAGACTGTGACAGCCCGCCTATTTGTTGATGTGTGCACGTGTGTGTAATGACTCTTCGCAGAGACGATTGTTGTTCATGTCTATCTTGCATGAGGTTTTCCACAGTCAGTGAACTTGCCGTGTGTAATTAGATGTTCTGTGCCTGTGCCCATCGGGTACTGAACCTTTTCTCCTCTGCGAGCCTGGTTCCAGTTAAGGAAAAACAGAAGAGTTGGATCCAGGCTCTTTCGCCTTCTTAGCCGAGGTGTCGTCACTGACATCGTGAACCCATCGTCCAAATTTGAGTCTCACCACGTGTTTAGAAGCAAAGTGTGCTTTCAAACTGAATGACCGTGTCCCATTTGTAGCTGTTCCCTTTGGGTACTGAACCCTTTCTCTCTGTGAGTATGTTTCCGGCATAGTAAAGCTTGACAGTAAAGTTTGGCCAGGGCTGCCTTTTTGTCCCATTTGTGTCTGAGCCCATCAGGTAGGAACCCTTTCTTTCCTTGAGCATGTTTCCGGTATAGGAAAGCTCAACAGTAGAGTTGGGCAGGGCTGCTTTCTTGCTGAGAGCCCGCTATTGAGTCTCTGCCCATAAGGAGAAACAATAACTAGAAGCTTGTCTCGAAGTTAACAGAACTTTTAATTTCAGTTTCCTTGAAATGTTGTCCCTTTCTATTTGCACATTGCGTTGCCCTCTGGCACTGTTCTGCCCTCTCGTTGTACTCAGTATGTTGTCTTTTTTATTCTCTCTATTCATCTGGCTGTTTAATGTCAATTGCATTGGCAGCCCCTTCAATCCTCAGATAGGACTGTTTTACGCCACTGTGTGTCGACAATGATGCTGTATGTGTTGGCATAGAGGTGTTTGAGATTTTTCTTGTCTATGCAGTCAAATCTCATTCTGTCTGCTGCCTCCACATTCTCATACACGATCCCAAAAGTGTTTGCCAGAAGCAGCACGAGCAGGTACTTTTGGGGTCTTGGTTATCTGTTAACCGAAGGTCCACCGAGAGCAATAGGTACCCGTTGCACCCCGCTTCTCTAATAAAAAATATGGCTGAAAATTCAATATTTTCAGAAGAATAAAACATCAGGGAAACAGTATTAGAAACAAATTTTAACAAACCTTTCTCCAATCAATTGAAACTGATCAAGACTTATGCCAACTCCATTGTCAACAACTTGAACCTTAAACATAGAGAAATCCACTCGTACAGCAATGCTGCTTGCACCTGCATCAATTGCATTTAGAACCAGTTCCTCCACTGCTTGAGTAAAGCTAGTGAGAGCAACACCAGTCCTGATTCTGGCTTTAACATCTGCTGGTAGTTGACGGATCATGTTGTTCACAACTCACTTGTGTGTACAATAATACATCTGACCTGAAATGAGTATGTATATAAACCATCTTCCTTTCACTTTGCACACATTCAAAATATAATTCAATATAAAATTAATAATTTGTGTAAACAGCCATGTTCAGTAATGCCAGGTAATATATATAAAAGTAATGTGTTACCAAACTAAATGGGATGCAAAGGTTTTGCACTACTCTTGTGTGATTCCCAGGTTTAGAAAAAAACCAAGATCCTAAAAGAACCTCCACATTATGAATCTGGCTAAAGTTTTTGAGGATTGTGTACCGCTGAGGGGGTGTCACTACAACAGATGACTGGGATGGCTGCATTAAAGACAAAAATGGTAAATGATATTTGGTAAGACAGAAGTACTGATAAAATGGGCAGAATATGTGATAGACCTGTTTAATGATCAACAGAACAAATAACTTTCAATATAAAACAATGATAGGCCAGTGATACTGAAATCATAATTGGAAATTCAATTAAAACAAAGTTTTGTGGAATGGTTGCAGAGGCTGACAACAACAGCAGACATAAAAATACACTAGTTGAATTTACTGTAGAAATTACCACAGAATTTGACATATATGAAAAAGACCACATACCTAAATCATCAGTATTTAGACCACTACCTAAGAAGTCCAGGGCTGTGAATTGAACAGAATACAGAAAAATAACTTTGATGCACATAACCAAAATACTACTCAAGATAATACATGAAAGAATTAAAGATAAGATAGACATCAAAGTTGGTGATTGATTGATTGAGAACCCCAGGAATTTTGAGTGATTAGCTCTTTCTATGTGCAGTGGGGTGGTTTTTCTGAGCTTTCTTTCATACACAGGAGACTTCAGGTTTTGGCTAAGTCCAGTGCATATTGAAAGAGCCTTCTACTCAGAGGGGATATATAATTGTATAGATGACATGCTACAAAGCATCCATAAGAGAGCCTCAATATAACGTCATGTCATCTACTAAAGTTTTCTGCTGCATTTTTGGTTTGTCTAGTGGGCCATTGGTGAGACCCACAGATGCAACCACATGCATTCAAAGTTGGTGAAGAACAGTTTTTATTCAGTAAAACAAAGTAACAATAGAAGCTATACTTAGTATCAGACTATTAGTGGATAAATATATAGAAGTCCAGAAAAATATATAAATTTACTTCATAGACTACAGCTGGGCTTTCTATAGAGTCCAACAAGAAATACTAATTGATTGCTTCCAAGAAATAGGATTAGATGAAAAAATACTGATTAGAAATATATATTGGAACAAACTGCACCAAAAAGGTGTGAAAACAGCTACTTACCATACACAGAAATAAACAGAGGGGATATTTTTATCACCCAGCCTATTTCACATCTACATAGAAATCATTAATCCAACATAGCATACCAGATCTTTGAGCAGATGTCTCCAAGTTTCAAAAACAAATATGTGAACATGAACACCAAAATTGCACTATATAAAATTATCATCACACCATCATTATGCTACCAAAGTCAAACATGGACATCAACAACAGAAGCCAAAAGAAAACTTACTACAACAGAAATGACTTGTCTATGTAGAATCCTCAGAGTAACAATAAGAGATAGAATCAGAAACGAAAACATCAGATTACTAACAAACACAATGCCAATTCTGGATTACATCAGAAGACAACAGATTAAATGGTTTTCACATGCTTCCAGACTACCATCAAACAGTGCCCCTCAAAAAAGCATTGCTATACAGACACAACGGTTACAAAACCAGGGTAGACCATGCAAATGATGGATTACAGAAATAAAATAGTCTACAAAAATAAACATATAGGCCTAAACAAAGCACAAAGGCCCCTGTGTTTCATACACACAAAATCCATCTCCAGAGAACTCTTCCACCCCTGATGCTACAAGGGACAGGACAAAGGGGTATAAAGCAAAAGAAAGATAGAGAACATTTTTAAACATATACTAGGAATGCAAGGACTATAGATCAGTGGGAAAATAAACAACCTGCGATATGCAGATAACAGTCCTCTTAGCAGAAAGTGAACAGGAGCTACAAAGCCTAATAGATCAAGTTGATAAATCAAGTAAAGAATATGAATTAATAATACCATGATAATCAACAAAATCACAGAAGAACAAGGGCTAAACATAAAAATACACGGAGAGATACTACTAGATCATTACCAATACCTCAGACACACAATCACAAATGATGGTAGAAGTGAAACAGAAGTCAAAAGGAGAATAGAAATAGTTAAAAGTCCTTTATATGACATGAGTTAAATATTGATATCTAAACAAACTAAAAATGAGAATTATAAAATGCTGCAGGCAGTGTTACTATCTGTTTTGGATTATGGTATGGATTACTCACCACTATCACAAATACAGGTTGAGAGGCTTGAGAGACAGTCTCTGGAGAGAGGCTAGGACAGTTCTAGGATGTCCAGAGATATATATGATATAGAATATAGTGAATAGTGTCATTATACTAATTATGGTCATGAGATTTCTTCAAGACCTACCTAGTATCAAAGTAAGACATCAGGTAGCACAGGTGAAAGAATACTTCACAGTTGTCAACAAAGACATCATCCTTTATACCCTCAATCAATCAAGTGCCATGCCGAATAATAGCATATGATATGCAATCATGTGAGCCTTTACTGCCAGATCAAAAGGAAGAACAGTACATGAAGTCAGTCATGCCTATACCGCAACAACAAGCAGCCTAACAATGGAAGTATTCGCAGTAAAGCAGGCACTTAACTTGCTGGAATCGCAAGCCTATTCTCATGCACAGATACTAAGTGACTCTCTGAATATTATTCAGAAAGTCAAAACAGGTGATGTACGTATGAAATGGGCGGAGTCATTTGAGCAGTGAACCAACATAGAACCGGAACAATCAACCGTTATACCCTGAGAGATTTACTGAAGCTGAGATCTGAGCACCTATGGACTTGTCCGGTGTGCGAAGAGGATAATCAACATACCTAGCATCATGTTTCTGCATCTTGTTTTTACGATAAAAAATGTATGTCAGTCAAGTTTGTCTTGCGTGTTATAATCTGTTATATTATTGAAAATAACTAAGATAATAGTCTAATCTATATTATATTATAATACTATATATTAGTATATTAATATATATTATTATATTATATATATATTATTAGTCTAGTATATAATTTACTATATAACTTAGTATAGGATAGTCTGGGTAGACCTAATATAACTTTCATAAAGTTAAGAACAAATTAAACGTTAAGTCCAAAGTAAATTGAAAAAACTACTACTCACTGTACTGTACTGTTTTAAAGTGTAAACAAAGTTATTTTTATAGTTATTTTATTATAATTAATTCTAATTTATAGGGCCAGACCAGCCAAATCAAAATCTATCTTGGTCTGGGTAGTTTAGTTTAACAGTTTACGTGTTTAACTTCAAGTTTAAAAATAAAAAAACATAATATATCTACTAATAAACGTTAAGCACTGTAAGAATAGGCACCTACCGTGAAACAATTCCAGCTGATTATTTGCTGATATTTGGAAAACAACGTCCATGTGATCAGCTATTTTCAGTAACTTATAAATATCAGACAATATTTTCAAATGAATCCAATCCAATATTATGTAAAAATGTGTTCTAAAAATTGGCTTAGATTCTTCTTTTTTAAAACTCAAAAACATATGGAGAGAAACAACAAGTAAAATATTTTCAATATTTTGGATACATAATAACATTGATGGTAGATGTGAAACAGAAGGATGTCAAGAAGGAGAATCATCATCATCAGGTGCCATGCCGGCTGGCGTAGACTATCATGGTTCTCCACAGCTCTTTGTCTACATTATTATGTATCAAGAGCGTTGTTGTTTCCCTGCCGTGCCAGGTTGTCAGACTGTCTAATGTTTTCTCACGCTGTCGCCCTCTGTCTCTCTTGTGACTATGTTCTTCAAACCTCCCTGTCTCTAAGTGACCACAAATTGAAGATTGTCTTTTTCTTATGTTAACACTTCCACATTAGTTTTTCTGGCAGTCCATGGTATTCTCAACATTCTTCTATAGAACCATATCTCCGTTGCTTCTAATTTCCCACTTTCCAGTTTGTTTATTGATCAAAACTCGCATTCATATGTTAGCATAGGTGTTATATAGCACTGCAGAACTCTCTTTCTCACCTCTAATGACAATGTCATATTACACAATGCATTTTTCATCTTTCTGATAATAGTATTTGCCTGCCCTATTCTGCTTTTTATTTCTGTTGAATTTCTTCCATCTGCTGTAATCGTTGTACCTAAATATTTGAATTGGTGGACCTGTTTTAATACTATATCATTCACTTTGATCTTGCAAGGTAAGATAATTTCAACTCCAAAGTCACCTAAAGCTGCTAATTCTCTATTGTGATATAGTCTGGACCTGGGGCTTTGCCATATTTCATATGTCTTATGGCATCCATTACTTCTGCTGCGAGTATTGATGGACCCTCGCCCTTATCTTGTATCTTTATCTCGGGTCTATTGTCACCATAAAGTTCTTTGATATATTCTGACCATCTCTGTATTATGTGATCTTTTCCCATTAACACCTGCCCTGTCTTATATTTTAGATACCCTGTAACTTTTTGCGTTTTCTTCCCTGTTATCGTCTCAATTTGCTTATGTAGTAATTTTGTATCTTGGTTGTAATGTGATTTTATTTCCGTGAATTTCTTGTTCAGCCAGCTTTCTTTTGCTATTTTGCATTTCCCTCTTATCTCCTTATGTATTTTCTGATATTCCTCTATCTTGTGTTTATTTTTCTTCTGGTGCTCATTAATTATAATATTAGGATATTTATATATTCCAGTAGAAGGAGAATAGGAATGACTAAAAGTACTTTCAATGACATGAGGAAAATATCATCTAAACAAATTACAAACAAGTTGAAATTGAGAATTATAAAATGCTACATCTATTCTATATTCATGTATAACTCAGAAACACGGACACTAAACAAACAATTAGAAGTCAAAATTGATGCCTTTGAAATGTTGGTATATACAAGAATGGGAGAACATTATGGAAAGAGAGAAGAAAACTAATAAAGAGGTTCTAACATCACTTAATATGAGGAAAAAAATATTAAATAAAATAAAATATTGTGGGCACATTAAAAGACATGACACCTCGTTGATGACCTTACTTGAGGGTAAAGTCGAAGGGAGGCGAACAAGAAGTAGACAGAGATACAAGTGGTAGAGTAACATCACAAGATGGACAGGTTACAATCTATCACCACCAAATTGTGCACCACCAAAACAAGAGACATGGGATATTGGAGGTTTGTTGAAGCCAAACTTCGTTGCGGAGACGGCACTTAATGATGGTGATCCCATGGGCACCAACATGGCGTCGAAAATGAAGACAACTCATCATGTGCTGAGCATCAGAAACTATCAAATAGACCTAATAATCAAATTACACCATGTTAAATCAAATTGCAGAATCCAACGATAAACAGTGAACTATAACGTCATGTTCGGGAGTTCTAAAAGACCTCCCTTGTCTAAGTTTAGGAGTTTTAACCCTACAAAAACCTATCCATATATCCTTAACTATGGCATTACGCATGGATATCCCTAGATCTAAATAAATAAAACAGTTGGGAATCACTGATCTAATAAAGAATGGAAGTTTTTTTTTAAAAAGAAAAATTATATTTTGTTTTCAATCTTCTCTTTCTTCTTCTATTTTACTGTTCAGTCTCAACATATTCTAAGTGTCTCTCGAAGCAGGGCAATGGTTCTACTAGATTTCAATCAGAATATAGTTCAGGAAATATGTCGATGGTGTTGTTTTTTGTTGTTGCACATATTGTCCGACACATTCGACTTCAGCGGTTGTGCTTTCATTATTAGCAAGTCTGATTTAAAACGGGTGAATCTATATCTTATCATTGCTGGTTCCATATAGCATATGTAAATACGAGTAATCTGTAGGTGTCGTGTTGCATGAAAGCGTCGCCAAGGTAAACAACAGCGCTCTCGCAGCGAGCAAACACCTTACACGCGCTCGTGATATCCACTAACACATTTGTATATAAACGATCAATCACAAATATGACATTATGTTTATTTGCCCCGAATGCTTCCAGCAGTAGGTCTGTAATATATTGGATCGGAAATTACCTTGTATTTTCTTATAATCCGTGAGAAAACGATGATTCAATTACAACATATTATAAACAGGTAATGCGCTATATTATTTTTAATTATATTGTCATTGTTTGCCAATAAACATAAGCGACTTTGAGGTCAATAGTGGGAATAAACAGCGTTATGTGCTTGACAACTGCTTACCCCCACCCCACCCCTCTCTCTCTTCACCCTATTGTTTGCTGTCGTTCTAGGATACGCATTCAAGGATTCTGATTGTGACGTTTTTATTCGTACTAGACCTGATTGCTCACACTTTTGCTTGAAGAGCCAAAACAAAAATTACATAGGCCTTATGAAGTAACTTCTTTTCGCTTACTTATGATGAGGCCCTAGTTTCACATTCTGAGATTACCCTGCAATCTCTCATCACAATCTTGGCAAAAGTCTGACATTTTCTCTCTGATGATAAGTGTTACAATGGCAGTGATTTTATGTCAAGGTATTGTGTGTTCATTCATCATAAGTGATGATGGTTATTTGTTACATCCACCTTTGAAAATTCAATTATAATTATGCCCATGACTAATAGTTCGTAGATGGCTTAAAAGCTCTATTCGAGCTGTAAATGTCATTGGACAGTTCGGGCATGGAATGACCACTGTAGATAGATTTTGATATATCCGTGACTTACTAGCTACTCTCCGCTGTTGAGATGCTGTATTTATCCTCTTTTCGCAACATGATGCGCTCTTTTTGATTGTAGATCGCCATGTAGATTTATGTTATGCAAGTTCTTCTCATGTATCTTTTTCTATTTCAAAGGCTTTCAGTGAGGTCTTTAACTAGTCCTTGTAGCGCTTCTTTTGGCCACCTTGAGATCGTGTACCCTTCTCCAGCTCACCATAGAGAGGTATCTTTGCTTTGGCAGGCAATGGTCTCACATACGTACCAAATGAATCTGTGATTTCTCAATCAGGATTCAGCCCAGGATCGCGAGATGTTCAGAAGTCCATAAAGATGACTACATTCTGGAAAGAATATGTCACATGATGATGATGCACCCTAGTTCAATCTGTGTGTGTCAAACTGTTAAACCATCTAATATTTCATTACATTAACGTTCTCGATCTTTAATCTTGCCTATGGTGTAACCATGAACTATTTTAAAATATATTCATATTGCCTATGAGATTAAAGGCTTTCGAGTATAAATGCTACAGAAGAATTCTACGAATTTCCTATAAGGAACATAAGACCAATGTGTACGTAAGAAATAAAGTAGAGATGTGTGCAGGTGTCCAGGAGCCATTGCTTTCAATAGTGAAACGACAAAAACTAGCATGGTTCGGACATGTATGCAGGCACGATTCCTTGTCAAAAATAATACTGCAGGGAACTGTCGAGGGTGGAAGAAGCAGAGGAGGTCAAATAAAGACATGGACAGACAACATCAAGGAATGGACAGGGCAAGATATTTCCACACTCATCCGCATCGCTGAGGATAGAATTCGCTGGAGGACTCTGTGTGCTGAAGCATCCAATGTGGTACCCCTACGACCCTGAAGGGTTATGGGTTTATTGATTGATTGTGTAACCAACGCCGTATTTAGACTTGATAAGGCCCTAAGCTATTTTGAGATATGGGGCCAGATATAAGTCCAGATATTATATACAAGTGAGAAAGTGGGGGCCTTAAGCTATAGCTTGTTTAGTTTATACGTAAATCCTGCATTGTTTGTAACTATATTCTCCAGACCCGCCTGTTTTATAACCGTTAATCTACTTCGTTCACTTTCTGATAACCGACAGGAAATTTATGTGATTTCTTTCAGTCCGGGAGCGTTAAGTAGGCCCACGTCGTGCTGCTGTTTTCACAGTAGAACTGCGTAGTTTTGCGCATTCCGACCCAGCACATCCGTTTTCGACATGATAGCCGTTATGATATAGGCTAGTATTCATTATGACTGCAGAAATTGAGAACAGTTAGTCTTACACAGCTGTAACGCGCGCGAAAAAAAAAAAAAATTAACAAGAAACCCCATCCCGTCTCATTTATTTTCTCATAAGTTGCCGAAAAACGAAATGACGATTTTGTTAGTAATAGAAGTTATTTTTTAAGGACATCTCCTTAGCAAATTTGTATCTACAGTTATACATATTAATTTAAAGAAATATTCAAAATTTGAAAATCATCATAATGTAAATTGGTTATTCGTGGTGATCAAGACACATCCGTTTTCAGTGGCGTACCTAGGGTAAGTGCTGCCCAGTGCGATGAAAATTTTGATGCACCCCCCCCCCCCCTTTTCGGAAATTGATAAAAAACAAAAAAATAACAGAGTAAAATTTTACAAGTTAATTATTATCATCGATTTTCATATGTTCGAAATATTTCAATTTTTAAATGTAAAACTGTATTCATGAAACATTGAAATCAAGCTATCCGTTACAAATATTTAGGAAAGATATAGGTGTGGGATTATTAGATGAATAACGATCCAACTACCGGCGGCCGAAATAGCTCAGTTGGGAGAGCGTTAGACTGAAGATCTAAAGGTCCCTGGTTCAATCCCGGGTTTCGGCAAATCCGGCGGCTTTGTCCATTTTTACTTTTATTTTTTTCATGTATATTAAAAATATTTTATATCTATTATTTTTCTACTAATCTATTTAGCTAAGATGATGCAATTATATTTACTATATTTTCTACTAATAAATTATACGAAATTCAAAAACCGTATATAAAGAGTCAAATGCGAAATGGACTTTAATCAATAATATAAGAAATAGACAATCTTAATTTTTTGGCCTCTTCATCAGACATGGAGGTTTGGAGAATATAGTCACAACAGGCAAGATTGAAGGCAACAGAGACAGAGAGAGACAATGTGAGAAAATATTAGACAGTTTGACAACCTGGCACGACAGGGAAACAACAACGATCTTGATGCATAATACTGGAGACAGAACTATGGAGAGCCATGATCGCCTACACCAGCCGGCATGTCGCCTAATGATATATATTCGGTGATGACGTCCGTTGGTGGCGGGTGTTTCTCTAATCAATTACGGGCCATTCCGTCGATTGTTGGATTAATCATTTGACATCGTAAAGTCCAGACCGATTTGTGTAACAGAAATTAGTTCAATCCAATAGCTTTGCACAGACAGAATTGGAGAGATCTTACCTCTGCCCTATCCAATTTTTCAGCCTGCTTTGAGTAGAGAAACCTCTTTCATGTGTTGCCGAAGAGCATGGCAAGGTACTTAGAGTCTTCAGAAGTTTAAAAAATTATTATTGGAAACAAGATATCATCGCAGAATATGTATGAATCAAAGGCTGTTGTGGGTTTCTGACAGCGCCGTATTTAGTCTTGATAACGCCCTAAGCGACCTGTCCGGCTCTATGGCGAAGTGGTCTGTGACAGCCAAGGTACCGAGTTCAATCCCCGCCACAGGTAATTGTGTATCCGGACCATTCATAAAGCAATGGAAAACTACTGAACGTATTTATATTACCTAGAAAATCATCACAGCTTACAAATTCTGGGTTGATAGCTAAGTTCTGTAAAGGATATACTGCCAATTTTTGTTTACGGCACTAAGCTATTTGAGATATGGGGGCCCTTTATAGTGTCCAGATAATATATGTCAGTGCAAAATATATATTTTTTATTGGCCCCCAAAACAGTGGGAGCCCAAAGCTATAGCTTGTTTAACTTATACATAAATCAGGTCCTGGTTTCTGATCATTCGTTACTAAGCATCATTTATGTTTACATATCTCGCATTCCAATTTGAGACTTTCATAATTTATCTCATAAAGTTCGCATATTTATTTTAGTTCATCTGAATTTTAATATATGCAGTTGGAATGTATAAATAATTGTCATTTTCATATGAGCTCGTGGTGAGATGAAAATCTATCACTTAATTCGCTTAAAAAATACCTCAAGGAGAGGAATTTATAAATTACGCCTATAGTATTCTTTGAAGCAATCCGTAGTACTTCCGCTAAAATGGCCGACAAGAATAAATGTGTTCTCTTTACGGTGTTCGATTAGCGGCTGTTCCTTCCCGAAAGTAATGACAACCTGCGTTAATATTGTGCCTAGAAATTTCCAATGGATTAGTCGAAACTACACCTGTTTGGTCATTTAAAGAGACACAACTGCCCAGAACGACAAATAATGGAGGACAGAGCACATAGGATGAGGAGGAAGGGCAGACCGAGAAGACGATGAATACGTCGTTGGAAAATGCAAGCCGCATGGCCCAAGACAGAAGGATTCAGGGAGTTCATTGGGAAGACAACATTTTGGAGAGAACATGACAATATGACAAGTATTCTTTGGTATCACTTGATGGAGCATTTTGACGTTTAGTTTGCCTACCTACTACCCTCTGGTTTAGCATTTCACTACTAACCTCTGGCAATATGTTATTTGCCTATATATATATATAATTATTAAGGAAACGTCACTATTATTACGCATTGCTCTACTTAAACTGAAAACCATATCATGTTCGCAGCTTTTCATCAAATCCACATTAACAATTTGAAGAATGTTGCATAAATTAACTGTACAAGAAAATAACATATCTAAAGTTGATAGAGCAACAACAAATTCAGCAGTAGTAGTCGAAAGTGAAAATTGATATGCTTGCCCTGATGTGTCTGTGTTTCTCGAGTCTTTCAACTCGCTAAATGATTCCACTATAGGGGAATATATCTAGACAGAACGGAAAAATCATGTTTTTCAGACAACCTTGTTTCCCAAAAACCAATAATAGTTGTGTATGTAATTGTCTTTTCTTCGTTGGTTATTTCATCTATGACATCCTGTCTTTGTGACGAAATTCGACAATAATTGACAGCGGATTTAATAACGCCAATGCCGTTTCTATTAGAAGGTTACGTGACTGCCCAGTGAGAAAATTTAACACATTGGCACCGCAGTGTACAAATTGTGCCTTTGGATATTTTTGTGATATCATTGTACGAACGTCTATGTACTTTCCGCTTATAACTGCAGCAACATCATAACCTTGACCAATCATACCATGTAAATTAATACCAAGATCTGTCAAAGTGGACAAGTACATTGATTAATCCACATGATGTCACATCAGTAACGGAAACAAAACACAAGAAACCTCTCTCATTGTCATATTTTTTGAATCAATATATAAAATGCAAATTGATAATTGTTCTCTCCAAACGATATCATCACTCACGTCTACTATTCTTCTTCTTAATTCTGCGTTCGTTCCTACAGATCAACAGGATGCAGAATGCGTTGTGCCATGGTTTACAGCTCAGATGCTAAATCTGCGTCTATCGGCCTGACACATAAGACTTTAGCATGGCTTCAGGGTCACTTTGTCCCCATATAGGTTGAAACAGCGAACTTCACACTAAAATATCTTCAGTCGCCTCTTACGACATGTCTAGCGGATATAGTGTCGCTTTTCATTACTCCCCTTTCAGGCCCCACAACAAAAGGGTGAAATCGACTAGTCTAAATGTGCACCTAAAGAGTATTTATTGCAGCATTTATCCATGTATTTTATGTATAAAATAAACAAGAGGAGGTTTCTGGGTTTTATTCAAGAAAAAACTGAAATAATGTCTAAAACTTCTGTGGTAACCTTGGACGTTACTAATCCCACAAATGTACTGGTTAACCCACAGTGTCTGCAGCTTGTTTGTTTTTAGATTATAATTTCTATACATCAGAACAGTTAGCAAACTTGTGCACGATATGTGATATAATACCCATAGATTTGTATTTGCTGGTCTCAAAATCAATAAATAATTCATAAACTGAACACAATCTGTTTGTTTAGATATATTTTGACAGGTACATTGAGCGCACGTAATCTATACAATATAGTAAAACGTATACATACCTATTGACTTTGTATCCGCCTATGTTTACATTCTTTCAGCACCAAGTGACATTTATGTATAGAAGAAACCAGAATACTAATGTTTGATCAAAGTGGCGTGAGACTGCTGATGTCAGCGCTACGTGCAAGCGGAAAGAGAAAACGTTTAAATGAAATCTGAACTTGTGTTTCAACTCGAGAATAAGCTTTTAGTCCGCGGTGCTCCTAACAGATCAGGCCTAACTCTACCGTTGATGCTTTTCTATACCGGAACCATGCTCGCGGTGAAAGTTTTGTTAAACTAGAGAACAAGCTTCCAGACCCCGGCGCTTCTCAATGGTGATAAACTAAGGGTGATAAACAGTCACGATATAGAGCCGATATACATTTCACCATCTGGCGACATATATGAAGGCTGTCACAGGCTAGACAAGCCCAGTGCCCGAATTAAAGGTATAATGAAAACGGATATGCTAGGCCTCGGATGTCCAGGCCTCAGATATGCTGGGCCAGTCGAGGCGCAAATATCAATTCCGTTGTGGAACTAGCAGCAAAACGTACCTCACGCTGCCGGGCGGAAATCACACGAACTTTCGTGGGGGTTATCAGAGAGCGAACGCAGAAGAAAAAGATCAATACAATAATAGATTAGGTTTATCCTGTATCGAACAGTGTATATTCAACTATTGCATTTTTTGTATTATTGAATTTTAAACTACATTGATATATTTAATCGCAAATACAAATGTATATGGCCATTTTCCGTAGCGGAGCTTGTGTACATGGCGGTCAAAGCGAACATAACAATTTGGCGTCCTCTGTCCCACAAGTCAAGGGCTTTCCTAAAACACATCTGAGTAATTAGCGTTCATACCATGTTTGATAATCTTTTACTCGCTTACTAGTACTAAATGTTTGATAAGTATATAAGGAAGGTGCATCTGAAGTGCGCTGGTGTGACATTCGGAAATATAAGACCTATCGGATCAAACATAGGTGAGTACTTAGCGTTCATACCATGTTTGATAATCTTTTACTCGCTTACTAGTACTAAATGTCATGTGAATTCTCTCCCTACTTTGCCTATGAAATCATGACTGAAAGAGTGAATTTGACACCCAGTGGCGTAGCGAGGGGGGGGGGCGGAGGTGCGGACCGCCCCGGGCGGCATCATCGGGAGGGCGGCAAATTTTAAAAAACTTGAAACATATGAGTTTCCAAATAGACCATGCGAAACATTATAAATCCCCCTTCTACCCTAGATAATACAAAACCAGATGTGCTTTTTGCATCTGCAAAAAAATCCTAAAAAGATTGTTTTTAAAAGAACAAACGGATGAATACACTTTGCCTCCGCCAAAGTTTGATGTAAACAGGCAATTTTACAGGTAATAAGCTCACAGTGTTTGTTGTGATCGACTGATGGTACATTTTGTGCATCCTCTCACCCCGAGTCTAAATCGTCGCATTTTGTATGGTTTTTCCAAAGAAGTACGGCTGTATGGGCGTACATCGGCATTTACCGGTTTTTATGTATTTTTGGTGGGAGCGACAGGTTTCCGTATAAAGTTCCATGTCGGATCACACCTGAACATGCATGAGGATCTTGTTTTCTAAAATATCTCAATAAACCAGAAGGGGCGTGCCAGCTGTGACGGCCAAGGACCATTTAATTGTAAAGATAGCATCTGCACAGCATTTATTCTTCCAGAAACCCATTTAGGTATTTTCGTTGTGATTTGCTGATCCCAATTCCCAAAGTCTGGACATTGGTAATTTAAACCAGCCACTGAGTAATAAATATGTCTGGTCTGAAACGCCCCTATAGATCAACTGTGAGAACAAGAAAATAATCGTCCTCATACAAGAAATAATTATTTTCTCCCAACTGAAGAGTACCTTTTATGGAAGTTTCAGATAGGAAACACTCATTTATTGTTCACCCATCCACCTAGAAAGACGTCTCATTCAAACAAAACTTGCGTCCACGTACATCGACTATGTGAGTAGATTCGATTTATATATTATATATGTGTGTCTACTTGTGTCCCAGTATTCTTTTATTTATCATCATCAAGTGCCGTCTCTGCAACGTAGGTTTGCTGCAACAGATCTCCAACATCCCCTGCCTCTTGTTTCGGTGGTGCACTCTGCTAGACTGTAACCTTTCCTTCTTTCTATGTTAATCTCCTACTTGTATCTCTGTCTGCCTCTTGCTCGCTTCCCTTTGACTTTACCCTCAAGTAAGGTCTTCAATAAGGTGTCATGTCTTTTAATGTGTCCAAAATATTTTATTTGCCTGATCTTTATTTCTCTTAGTAGTTCTTTCTTCATATTAAGTGTTTTTAGCACCTCTTTATATATATTCTTCTCTTTCCATGATGTTCTCCCTATTCTCCTATATACTCACATCTCAATCTCATATATCATGTTGTTTATTATTTTCCCATTGATCTTGAGTCCTGGCATTTCTTCTATATTTTTAAATATATTCTCTGTGTAGATATTAAATAGGCTTGGTGATAAAATGCATCCTTCTCTTACCCCTCTTCTTAATTCTATGTATGGCGAGCAGCTGTTTCACACGCTATTGATGCAGTCTGTTCCCAATATATTTATAAAATCAGTCTGATGTCTTTTCCATCTATGTCTACATCTTGAAGACATTTTAATAATTGTTCATGTTGGACTCTGTCAAAGGCCTTGCTATAGTCTATGAAGCAAATGTAGATACTTTTTGGACTTCTATATATTTATCTATCACTAGTCGGATACTCAGTATAGCTTCTCTGGTAACTTTGTTCTTCCTAAAACCGAATTGTTCTTCACCGACCTCCATGTCTATCTTGTTTTAATTCTTTCATGCATTATCTTGAGGAGTATTTTAGTTAGATGACTCATTAGGCTTATTGTTCTATATTCTGTACAGTCCACAGTTTTAGGCTTCTCATGTTACACTCATGTAATGGTATGAATATTGATGATGTTAGGTCTTTAGGTATGTGGTCTGTTTCATATATGTCATTGCAAAGTCTGTGATAATATCCACCCCAAATTCATTTAGATGTTTTATTTCTCTGCTGTTATGTTGTCGGAGCCTGCAGCCTTTCCGCATTTTATTGATTTTATTGTATTTTCATGGACACTAAGAAATTAAAATAGAGAAAGCTTGCTACTTGTAGATTGAGCTGTACAAGAAAAGCTGGAAACTGAACAAGAAGAGATCATGCGAGGAATGAAGAGATTACAAAAAATGTTACCCAAGACCTAGCCAAAATACAAAACGGTGGCACCTGGAGGACCTTTTTTAAAAATGCTCCTCCTTGTTGGTCATGACCCTCGATATTCTTTATGATTTTTTATGATTGTGCTCAGCTGGCTAGCACAGACATGGAGTTTTACTGTACTCCGTGATATAAAACCTTTTGGATACTATTATCTGATTTCGTGTAGTGATTATGTTTAAAATATAAACTATAAACATGACATTTTAGAACTTTAATAGTGTAGTGTTTCACGAGCACTGATATGGTCACGTTGATAACTTAATCTTTATGCGAGGAAAGAAGCGGGAAAAAGAAGAAATATAAAAGTAGGTGTAAATACGTCTGCATCCAAGGCAAGTTATTCCACGCTACTTCACTTATTGAAAATCACAAAATTTACAGCGTTTTTAGTAAAGTACAACAGTCTAGTGCAACGCATTACTTGCTGATGTTAAGCGCCTAGTTATTCAACCCTATACAAATAGTTTCGTTCTATGTGGTTTTCATTACTTTCAGATCATGAAAAGACAAAAAGAAAGCGGTGATTTCTACAGGAAACAGAAAAAAGCTAGGGAGGAAGAGTCTAAAAAGATTAAGGGAGCTTTACTCAAATATTTTGAATCGACTAACCAAAGAGGTGTGCCTAAACATGATATAGAAACTAGTGTCACTACAAGTGAAAAAGGTGCCCCGTCGACTAGTGGCAGTATTGTTAAACTTGATGCTTTACCTAATGAAACAGCTGCAGTTAGTGAGCAATCGGAATCATGGGAAATTGAAGTGGAAAGCTCCGACGGGATCAATAGTCATCAAGGTGAAGATACTGGTGAGTCCACACAAACTAAGGCTGAGTGTGCGGATGAATCAATCAGTGATATTGGAACTTGGCCTATTCCGATTCCCGATAATCTTCGAACTCTACTTGTAGCTCGAGGCTATAAAGCAGTGCAGCACCTTGATTTTAAGTTTGCTGAAGTGAATCGGCCAGGGTCAAAAGAATCTACCAAGGGACCCAAAGGAATAACAAGAAAATTAAGCCGCGAATGATTTTTCCGAACTTTGACAAATGGCGAAAGGGTATTGAGGACATGGATGGTCTATTCCCCTTCTAAGGGATCATTGTTCTGTATCTGCTGTCGACTGTTTGGAATAGTAGTCGCCATCAACGAAACTGGATTCAACACTATTAATGGTTTCAATCAATGGTGGAAGCTAAATCCCAAAGTTTCAGAACATGAATCAAACACGGCACATAATGAAAACTTCAATAAGTGGAAATGTCTGGAGAGAAGATTGCAAGCTGGTACAACGATCGACAAAGAAGCACAGAATGTGACTGTCAAAGAAGAGCAAAGGTGGAGGCAGTTGTTGGTCAGGATACTAGATATTATTAGATTTCTTGCCAAACAAAATCTGGCATTGCGAGGTCACAGGGAGATTGTGGATGATAGTGCCACTGGAAATAAAGGCAACTTCCTAGCACTTGTTCATCTTCTTGCCAAGTACGACCCAGTTCTTTGTGAACATCTCACAAAGGTGAAGCTGAAACAAAAAATTAGCGTGTCTTACTTATCACCCGATATTCAAAATGAATTCATAAACTGTCTAGGCAATCATGTTAGAAAAAATATTCTCGCTGAAGTGAAGGAAGCCAAGTACTTCACTATTGTATTCGATAGTACGCCAGATTTCTCACACAAAGACAAAACGAGCCAAATACTGCGTTATGTACAACTCGACAACAACAAGTTGCAAGTGATTGAATCATTCATCGACTTTCTTGAAACTGAAGGCAAAAAGGCTGAGGATATATCGAAAATGATTCTGGACAAAATTGAATGCGATGGTCTGGACATTCAAAATTGTCGTGGACAAGCATACGACAATGCAGCTGTCATGTCGGGAATACATTCTGGTGTACAAGCGCGTATCAAGGCAATCAATCCAAATGCCCAGTATGTTGCTTGCAGTAACCATACTTTGAATCTGGTGGGAGTACACGCAGCGTCAGTAGCAGTGGACTCAGTTACGTTTTTTGGTACTATGGATAGAGTTTTAAATTATTTTTCGTCTTCCACTCACCGCTGGAAAGTTCTTACAGACATTGCAGGTCAAGGCGTCAAACGACTTATTGAAACACGCTGGAGTGCAAGATACGAAGCCATAGCGATCATGAAGATCCATTATAATGAAATTATTGAAGTCCTGGAATCACTTTCCCAGAACATAAAAGAAAATGCAGTGACTAGATCAGACGCTGGGCTCCTTCTTCCTGCTCTCCAGTCATTGTCATTTTTGGCCTTCCTTGGATTATGGAATCGAGTTCTTTGTGAAATAAATGATACACAATTGTATCTCCAGACGAAAGGTCTAAATGTGCATCAATGTGTTATGAAAATTCAGGCATTACAATTGTTCCTAGTCGACAACCGCGATGCTATGGTCAACGACGCATTCGATTATGCTAAACATGTTTGTGAAGATCTAGGCATCAATATAGCTCCTCGTCGAATAAGAAAAACAAAAACGATGGCCGGTGAGAAAGCTACGGATGCTGGTTTACATTATGATATTAAATTAAGACAAGAAATGTTCGAATCAGTGGACAGAATAATACAAGAAATCAAGACCAGGTTTCAGCAACTGCATGAACTGGATGTTAAATACTCTTTCCTCACATCAAGCAACTTGTTAAACCCAGAATACAAGTGTGAATTCCAAGAAGAGCCCAGTGACATCGACGTGAAAGAGTTTGTAATCGAAAGAGAGAGATTACGCAATTTTGTCGCTGTAGCTGATGCAAAAGACCAAGATAGGGTTATGAAGGGATCCTTCGAGCTTCTGGAGTTTATACAACAATGCAATTATGGTATTAGCGTGCCGAATATCGTGATAATGCTTAGCATATTTTTAACAATAGCTATCAGCATTGCATCATGTGAACGAAGCTTCTCAAAGTTAAAGTTAATAAAAAATTACTTAAGGTCTACTATGAGCTGCACAAGATTAAGCAATTTAGCCATTTTGTCAATAGAACAAAGTATCACGGACGAAATTAATTTTGACGACGTCATAAACAATTTTGCCGCCCAAAAAGCTCGAAAACTTAAATAATAATGTATTTTTGTTTATGTACCTAATGTGTTTTCAAATAAATATTTTCGTCCAGTCTTTTACAATCACTGACATATTATATTTGTTTTTAATATCACAAGGGCGGCAGATTATGATTCCGCCCCGGGCGCCATTGACCCACGCTACGCCACTGTTGACACCCCTTAAACGCATCACATGGGCAGACGTTCTCACCGCTCCACTAGCTACGCCACTGACAGATTTTTGAACCATGAGCAATTTTAACTTGAGTAATATTTATGAGGCAGGCGCACTGCCCTGGGAATTTTGAACATAATCAATGCTTAATAACGATTAGAACAGACGTCACTTAAAATCGAATATGCATTAACAATATTGTTTTCCGTTGTTCTATTTCAGATCTGCTCAAATATATCACACGTCAGTTATTATAAAGAATGAGCAACGACCTTCTGCGTTCTGACAACGCTCACAAATCACTACAGGGCTTATAACACAACAGCGCCAGAAATGACACAGAGACAAAGTCGTAATTTTGGCGATAAATCCTCAAAGCTAGATTTGATGCGTGAAGACTACCAGAGAAGACTCTTAAAAGAGAAGGAAGCGAAGTTAATTAAAATATACACAGACAGCCAGAGGAAGGCCATGACAAAGCTGGCCAAAACTGGACAAAACGGTAAGAATTTAAGAGCCGTAATTTACGTGCAAATGATATTATCTAAGTCTGTTTTTCCGTAATTACACACAATATAATCACATCGTCGAACTGGAGAGCTCAGGTTTCTGCCCTATGCACCGTATTTGGCACTAAAGGAACATAGATTGATAGATAAATAGATTACACATATCAGGTGCACCTGACGTGTACTAGTGTGACCCTCGGAAATAAAAGATCTATCGGATCAAACCTTCTTAATAACTCTTTGACTATTTCAATGATTTTCATTGCTCTCTATTATTGTATTTTCTGTGACATCCAATCAAAATTAAGGGAATAGTCAAATGCGTCATTTAAAAACATATTAAAAATTTTTGTATTGAGAAAAAAGTAAATCTTCTATTGGGAATAGTATTGGTTTGATTAAATACAGTGTCGAAAACTCTTCTACCCCTGACGCTGAAAGGCAACAAAGGGTTTAGCGAATAGATAGATAGAAATACAGTGTCTTATTTATAGATGCTCAGAACTTCTCACGATTCTCGACGAGTTGACCAGCGAGTCAAGTCCATGTTTACTTTGTGTGGTCTCTGATCCATCTAGAACGTTATAAACCTTGTGGACACCCCACAATCGAAATTATGACGTCTTTCTCATAAATAATAGTATGGAATATTGTTAATCAAGTATTTACAATTATTATATTGCTTCGCTGTTGTTCTGTATCTTCTTCTGCGTTCGCTCTCTTATAGCCACATCGGATAAATAGTGTTATTTCCGCCGAGGAGCGGGAAGTACGTTGTGTTGCTAGTTCCAAAGTTGAACTGTGTTCTTTACACCTCGGTTGGTTCACTCTGTGGCCCAGCCATCCGAGGCCCAGCACATCCATTTTCGTCATGCCTTTAATTCAGGTAGTGTGTTTGCCTAGTTCTGTCTCCAATAGGACTGCGACCTAAAATGTATGACCTACTGGGGCAAATGACTCCAATCTTCAGAAATAAAAGTGTAGATTTAAACACCGAAATAACACTATTCAAAACGATTTTTATGCCAACGCTGTGCAACCAATGCCAAAATGGATAATGACAGCACAAGACAAACGTTTGAGACAGCTGATATAGCATGCTTACCAAGAATCCTAGGAATATCGTTAAGAGGCAGAATGATGAATGAGGACATTAGACAAAGAACCGGTACTATCCCAATCTTGGAATATATTAAGAGACAACATATCAAATGGTTTGCACATATCAACAGACTACCATCAGACAGCATAGCACAGCAAGCTATGCTACACAGATACAGTGAAGATAGACCTAGAGGCTGACCACGAAAACGATGGACTACTGAAATAAAAGAGGTGACGAATTCCATAATATACTCAGCACACACCAGGGCCATCTCCAGAAAACTCTTCTACCCCTGACGCCGAAAGGCAACAAACGGTTTCACGAATAGATAGAGACTTAATTACTTTGTAAAGGACACCAGAATGAAAAAAAACCGTGTTTATTTATATACAGTGCAAGAAAAACAACAACCAAGAAGGAGATAAAGAAGAAGATGGATGGATAATATAGAAGAGGACCTACAAGAACTATAGTTCAGTAATTATAGAATCAATTACTCTCCACAAATCTCTGTTTCGTGTCTTTGCTGAACAATTACGGAATCATAGTTTTTGATCAAAGTCAAGAAACAGAGATTTGTGGAGAATAATTGGGTCTATAATTGGGTCTATAATTGGGTCTATAATTGGGTCTACTAATAAAATTTCATGGCTTGCAACACTAAGATGATGATAATAACATAACACTTCTGTGTATTGCATATTTTAGACAGTTCTTCTGCGTTTGCCCCTACACTCTTGATGGTTTAGCAGTCTATAGATGGGAATGTTTAGGTTGCTGTGTGAAGGTTTACTGCTTTGCTGCGATCTCTTCGCCTTCATAAATCAATATTTTCACGTGAGGCATGTCTGAAGGTTTCACTATTGGTCTCTCGAACCGATTATTATGCGACATTAAACTCTCAGTAGATGACATGCCAATATAGTGAGGAGTTTCTCATGTGGAAGCCCTACAACATTTCATATGTACAATTACATTTTCCTTCGTGGTGCAATATTCACAGAATCTAGCTTTGCACATCATGATGGTGGAGTCATATGAGCCCCATTCCTGAAAATGGTCCTTGTTGACAATGTGTCCATGGTGCCACGACTATGAACAGGTGACACATGGGGTGTTTTTACGAGCAACTGTACATAATGTGACAATTCTCTAGGGAAGTCCGGAGCCAGCCAAACAGGTTAGCCCTACATAGTTGGACTAACCCTTTGGATGGCGTGGAATGTATAGCTGGCTGCTACAACCATACAAGTGAACATGGTTCATAGCTGGGTTGGTACACCCATACCAGTGAGCATGGTTCATAGCTGGGTTGGTACACCCATACCAGTGAGCATGGTTCATAGCTGGGCTCGTACACCCATACCAGTGAGCATGGTTCATAGCTGGGCTGGTACACCCATACCAGTGAACATGGTTCATAGCTAGGTTGGTACACCCATACCAGTGAGCATGGTTCATAGCTGGGTTGGTACACCCATACCAGTGAACATGGTTCATAGCTAGGTTGGTACACCCATACCAGTGAACATGGTTCATAGCTGGGTTGGTACACCCATACCAGTGAACATGGTTCATAGCTGGGTTGGTACACCCATACCAGTGAACATGGTTCATAGCTAGGTTGGTACACCCATACCAGTGAGCATGGTTCATAGCTGGGTTGGTACACCCATACCAGTGAACATGGTTCATAGCTAGGTTGGTACACCCATACCAGTGAACATGGTTCATAGCTAGGTTGGTACACCCATACCAGTGAACATGGTTCATAGCTGGGCTCGTACACCCATACCAGTGAGCATGGTTCATAGCTGGGCTGGTACACCCATACCAGTGAGCATGGTTCATAGCTAGGTTGGTACACCCATACCAGTGAGCATGGTTCATAGCTGGGCTGGTACACCCATACCAGTGAGCATGGTTCATAGCTGGGCTGATACACCCATACCAGTGAGCATGGTCCAGATCTGGACTGCAATGGACGCATTAGAGGAAGGAATGATTCACAAGGAAGCTGAAGCCATGACTCAAATATTGCGGAAAAGTAGGAAAGCCACAACCCCCCCCCCCAATTATTGACTCCCTCTGAGAAGGAAACCTTCTTCTCAATGCATTGTAGACCGATGAGAGTTGAAATTATCTGTGTATGAAATAAAACTCTGGGGAAACCACCACATTACACATAGGAAGTATGAGATAACTGCTCGTAATTCGTGAGGATCGATATAAGAACAACAACACTGTAAATATTTCGATTATGTACGTGATTTTCAGTGGTCACTATATATACTTGATGTCGCATACTAACACAGATCAATGAAATGCCCTGAAATAATCGAAAACACTTCATATGAAGGTTTGTGCTAATTCTGCTCGTAGGCTTTTACTGTCGACAGCCACGGTTTACTTGAACCAGTCCGTTCAACGGCAATTCCTGTTCAATTCAATTATCTGGTTCAATTCCCGCTAGTCTCAAGAATTTTAAAAATTGTCCTTTGGCTTGCTACTTAAATTTACTTGTATAAACGGTTTATTTGACTGGAGAACGCTCGTTCTTGTAGATGAATCCAAAACATGAACACAATAAATTAATGTCCTAGTCAATTTGTTCTTATAACGGTCCTGTGCACACGCCCATCGCCCACAGGTCTAATTTTTAGTTGGAGTTCACGAATCTAGAAAATGACAATTGGAAGACTACTGGCCAGTCTAAGAAAGGGGAAGGTGGACACAAAATGGTAAGTTTCTGAAATCCTAAATAATAGCACGTCTTGAAGAAATTTGAGAAAAAAAACTTATAGTTCCCGAAAGGGAGGGAGTCATGGAAACAAATTGGATAAGACAGACGGTAAAAAGGAAGGCTGAGAACTATATTTTTAAACCTAAGGCTGCTTGCTATATTTTTATAATGGGATAGTGAGAATACATTGTATAAGCACATATACACATTTATCTCATTTGACATGTAACGAGAGACAACACACACTCTCTCTCTCTCTTTAAAATTATTGTGCAAGGAACAGTCGAGTGTTGAAGGATAAGAGGGTAACAGAGAAAATCCCGGATTGATAACATCAAAGAATAGTCTGGGAGTGATTTTTCTACACTTCTCCGAATGACTGAGGATAGAACTGTTTAGATGTCATTTTGTTCTGATGTCCCCAGTGCCACACACCTACGACCCTTACGGGTTAAGGGTCGTATTATTATTATTATATTATGATAACGGGATTTGACCTTATTTCTTACGCTGCAAAGTTTCCCAATATGGTTTCAAATTTTTATTTGGATATCTTTGTTGTTCGCTCTCGTTTATTTAATTATTTAAATCCATTTTTTTTCTCTCCAGATGTTCAATATTACCATAACAATATCAGTGACAACACTTCTGTGCGGAGTTTTTTCAATGAGCGAAGACAAATGGAAGCTAACGGTGTTACTATGCCACCTATACAAAACCATTATTACCTGACCAGAGGTACGCCATCTTCGGAGAAGTTTTCCAACAACCCTGGAAGTGGTAACAGCATAAAGACTAGACAAGTTAACTTTGTGGATGAAAGAAATCGACCCCTTCCACCCATTCAGAAATCTCAATTCATGCAAGAGGATGCGATCAATAACGAGGCTCCAGTAGTTCAGAAAGAATCTCGTAAAATTGTCAGTGAAGGAGATTACAACTATTTGTATGGGAATTCTTCATTTGACACACGTAAACTCTTACCATCTGCCAACGTAAACATCACCGAAAATGAAAATAACTATAGACCTGTTGATTCTCACTTGGTACCTCAGATCAAACGACAACCAAATCATCCACTACAATCTTTACAACAGCCTAAACCGGATGACAACAGAGTCCGATTTAATTCTCAAGGTGACGATCTACAAGTGGGAAACGAAGAAGACACACTAACGGACTTTCAAAAATGGCGAATAAATCAAGAAAAGGTAATAAATAAACGCACAAACAAATATAACAATGATCAAAAATCTATTAATATAACTGACGAAACAAAGATTATAATAGATGGCAGAACAAAATAAAACACAAGAAGTATGATAAAAACAGTTATTCACGTGAGGACATCACTTCTGTTGACGGCTCCAATGTCATTATTAATAGACATGAAACAGAACATTTGAGAGACCATCGACACATAGAATTCGAGGCATCGAGAATGATAAGAGAAAACGACGAGGTAGAGTATGTGTTTGTTTATGTTGTTGTTTAACTTGAAATTTCAGTTTTAGCAGCCAGTGTTTTTACTACATAATTGAGATATAGCTTAGGTTAAGGGCGTATACCTCTATAAAAGGTACGGGTTAGCACGGGAGTGCATCAGGCCAAGAAAGAAAATCCGGGGGAAGGGGCATCGATGGTGGCAATAATCGATGTATTCGACAACCTTATGTGTGGCATTCCCTGAATTTTTGCTTGTTTCGTTATCTCTCACATGAAACTAACGAACAGAGCCGAGATTGGTTTAGTGCAAATTACCTGGGCATTGCACTTATAGAAAAAAAGTACAGGAGTGGCAAAGGTTCTGCAAATATGGAGAAACTAATACGGACCTTCGAATACATTTGTTACAGATACATTCTACACATCTGTTATACAACATAAGACAAATCTGAACGCATCTCATTCTTACAACCTACGATTTGGTCCGCCGATCAAAAATTTTGCTTTCCGCTGCTATAGCTAAATGTTATCAAGCAGATGTTCAATGGTATTATGGTAGCATTTAATGGTGTTATGATGGCATTCAATGGTGTTATGATGGCATTCAATGGTGTTATCATTGTATTAAATTGTGTTATGATGGCATTCAATGGTGTTATCATGGTATTAAATTGTGTTATGATGACATTCAATGGTGTTATGATGGCATTCCTCCTTCCCAGGCGAAGATGAGTATGACATTGAAAAAAAATCACGTGAGGTTTTATTGTATGTGAATCATTAGGTGCATGATGAACTCAATCAGGAATGTGAAGGACCAGTTGCAGTATAAGCAGGAATGTAGTAGGCAATGATTACAAACAGTTTAATTTTTCTTTTCGTTTTGTATGTTTTGAATCGCATGCAGTGGTTTACTGTTCAAAACATTTAATACCCGATCTGATTATTCCAGGCTGGATGGTCAAGAACTGTGGTTTAACAAGAGCTTCGGTCATCTGATTATTCCAGGCTTGACGGTCAAGAACTGTGGTTTAACAAGAGCTTCGGTCATCTAATTATTCCAGGCTTGACGGTCAAGAACTGTGGTTTAACAAGAGCTTCGGTCATCTGATTATTCCAGGCTGAATGGTCAAGAACTGTGGTTTCTCAAGAGCTTCGGTCATCTGATTATTCCAGGCTTGATGGTCAAGAACTGTGGTTTAACAAGAGCCTCGGTCATCTAATTATTCCAGGCTTGACGGTCAAGAACTGTGGTTTAACAAGAGCTTCGGTCATCTAATTATTCCAGGCTTGACGGTCAAGAACTGTGGTTTAACAAGAGCTTCGGTCATCTGATTATTCCAGGCTGGATGGTCAAGAACTGTGATTTAACAAAAGCTTCGGTCATCTGATTATTCCAGGCTGGATGGTCAAGAACTGTGATTTAACAAAAGCTTCGGTCATCTGATTATTCCAGGCTTGATGGTCAAGAACTGTGGTTTAACAAGAGCTTCGGTCATCTGATTATTCCAGACTGGACATTCAAGAACTGTGGTTTCACAAGACCTTCGGTCAATCCAGCAGTGCTTGCGAGATATCTTCAAGTAGTTCTTGAAACATTATCTGTAACCTTTTTTTTTCACTTGAACTCTTACAGTTCACAATAGATAAATCTCTTTGAAAGATGCTCCCCAACGAGACTGAGACCTGATCAAATAGGCGTAGATCAGTAGCCGGGAAACTTTTTCATCTGTTACCCCAAATTATATTTCTATGCACCAGTATTACCCCTTCGAGCTAAAAGAGGGAAAAAAGACAGTCTACTTTCCTCTCGAACCTGAACGTGTTACGTTTCACCTTCAAGATATCACAGCTCCAAGTAAACATGTTATTAAAATAACATATAACACACATACATATTTTAAAAAAAAACATGAAATATTATTAGCATCTCAGTTGTTAGGAAACACTATATTTATGTACTACATTTTTTCGGCTTTATTACGACACTCTCCCTTTTAATTTTTACCTATTTTGGGGTATTTATCATGGTTCCCCGACTATATTACCTAGATAATTTCTATCTTAGAATTTGTCAATGTATATTTGATAAATGTTCCAGTGCATCTCTGGTTAAACCGACTCCCCAATCAACCATTTTAAATGCATTGGATGGGGGTCTATTTAGCTTTCTTCGTAAACGCCAGCATGTGCTGGCAGTAGCCTCGCTGCTTATTCTCGCCGAACCACCAATTTTAAATACTCATAACGCACTGATCTTTACTTTTAGAGCATTTAACTTTATTGTTTGAGTGATCAAAATCTTGAAACAACAAATGAGCTGTGACGTCAGGCAATTAGAACTGCACCAAGTAATGTGAAAGACGGAATCAACTTTGCACTTGAACGGAACAATACACACTTTTCAAATAAACAACCATGTTTACCAGAGCTGTTTTTTTAGAACCGAAACTCACGTCAGTAAGCATAGGTCAAGTATTTATTCATAATCGAATACAGAATCTAAACAATGACAATGCATTTACTACCATGCTACTCGATTGATCGGTTTATTGACCAGATGAAATTCCATAGATGAACTTTCGAGAACTAAATCCACATGGCCATCGAAATCATTTATCTGTACCGAGTAAACTAAGTGGTAAAAGCGAAACAGCAACAAACTGTAATGTTGTGTAATTAATTACACTACACATGTAGCACAACAATGAACGAAATACATTTCGAAAAATCGAACACGAATTTTGTGATATTTAAGTAGTTATTGACTGTGACCGTCGAAGTACTCTGTCGATAGCCACGTATTGACATTGGATGAAGAGAAAGCCTTATCTTCGTGGGATCACCCTGTTGTAGTTGTTAAACCGTTCTCCTTGTCCACAAGGAGTCACGAGTTCTAATCCGGCTCGCGATGTCTTGTTTACAAAGTGAATTTTTCGATCCTTTCGGAATTATCCCATGACGCTATGGATCGTGTTATGTGTGGTAATTTTGACATGCTGCTTTGCTGAGAAGGACGGAGTACATATGAGGGAATCGGAGTAAATTAAAGTTAATCCTCTACGTCTTTTTAGCCTTCTTTGACCTTGCATATTGTATTATCCTTGTTTTTTAAATATTTTTTAATTGGTTCTTTTGTGTCAGTGTTAATTACTGGTTGTCCTTGGTTTGTTGATGTTCATGTCAGTTCTTCGTTGTTCTTGTTGGTTCTTCGATGTCATTGTTAATTCTTATTCTCGGTGTCCTTATTGGTTTGTTGGTGTTCATGTTAGTTCATCGCTGTACTTTTCTTCTGTGTTTACACAATAATTAGGTATTTTCTATAAATAGTTGGTAGATCATCAAAATATGCAAGACATAACCACATCTGCTCCATTCTCCTTTTGAGTTTGAGCACATCTGCTCCATTCTCCTTTTGAGTTTGGCCACATCTGCTCCATTCTCCTTTTGAGTGTGGCCACATCTGCTCCATTCTCCTTTTGAGTTTGGCCACATCTGTCCCATTCTCCTTTTGAGTTTGGCCACATCTGCTCCATTCTCCCCTTGAGTATGGCCACAATTATCATACTATTATATAGAATTTCGTCTCTGTTACCGGTAATACTTCTCATCTCACATTGGCGTGTATTTCTGGTGATAATAATAATAATAATAATAATAATAATAATAATAATAATAATGATAACAAAATAATAATAAAAGTATACGACCGTCAGGGTGGTAGGAGTGTCACATTGAGACATTTGGTGCAGAAAGATCTCCATGCATCTCTATCCTCTACGATCCTGATGAGTTTGGAAACTTCACACCCTATTCAGCCCTTTATATTATCAAGCCATGTCTTCTTCTTTCCACCTTGTCTTCTTGCACCCTCCACCTTGAGGAACATTCCTCTTGTTATCGAGAAATGTCTCATCACGTGCCAGTACAACTGGAGTTTACGAAGTTTCACGATAGTTAACATTGTTTCTTGTTGACCCGCGAATACATTAATTCTATCATGTAAATTTAAGTAGGCTTCCTACTTTAAGTTTACTTGTATAAACAATTATTTGAAGCATAATTGTATTGTCTATATATGTTATCCATGTTTACAAGAAGACCTTTCGGTCCTTGTATAACTAAATACGGATATTATGTTATGTGTTTGTTGTTACTGAGGGTATTTCAATACCTGTATGGGATGTTTGTTGTTGTTGTAATAGTCCTTGTCTTGATTGGTCCGTTCGGGTGACTTTGTGTTCACGGTTTGAATGGCTTGACGAAATCGCATCTTTTTTTGGAGATGCGGTTAGTCAAGTACTGAAGAACGCGTGTGCAATTGTTGCTAGGCGATTTGGTTCCGTAGAACGGACTGGTTCAATTCCCGTTAGTCTTATGAATTTTTAAAATTGTCCTCTGGCTTCCTACTTAAATTTACTTGTATAAAGAAATTGAGCACTAAATGCGAACAGTGTTCTATGACGTTGGTTAATACTTTTTACCACACAAGTTTGAGACGTTTCAACATTAACAGATGTTCTTGTTGACCTACAAGAGTATTTATTTTGTTTCTTACATATATATATATTGGTTTTATGTTCTGTATAAGTGATGCGCACACTTTTTCTGTATAATTTGTTTTCAAAAGCTTGTAATCTTCTCTCAATTTCCGCAGTAATTATCCAACACTCACACCCATACAAAATAATAGGTATCAGTAACAATTTAATATATTTCATCTTGACCGTTGTTAGTTAGTTAGTCGTCGGATCATCATCACTGCAAACTGGACACGTCCATAGTTGCTTCGATCTCTCCTTGAGTGTATCCGCCATTACACTTATCTTGACCATTGCTTGTTTCTAAGATACCAGATGTAGATAGTGCATCATTCGATAATGTAATACAGTGTAGTACCGCTGTAGGTAACATTTTATAAAACATTTCCTTATTCATGCCGAAATCGGATGTGCTAGGCCTACAAGGCGCATATCGGGGCACAACGTAATCACGCTCCCGGCGGAAATCGCACGGATATCCGTGATGGTTACAATGGAGCGAACGCAAAACAAACAAACAAATATTTCCTTATTTAACAACACTTTTCAAAATCCCCACTTATATTTAGTCGCTACTGTGCGTTTCGCTGATGATAATGATCTTATAGCTGAGTCAGAACAAGAATTACAAGAATTAACAGGAAATTTGGAAAAAGTTACCAGCAAATACAGAATGGAAATCAACACAGAAAAGAACGAAATCTTGGTTAACAGTAGAGATAAAAACAGACTAACATTATGATGAATGGTAGGGTTATCATGCGTCCGGGTTTCCCCGAACACGTCCTCTTTTTATACCCCTGTCCGGGCGGCTTTCCAGAAAAATGGCTTTTGTCCGGGTTTTTCTCTGTCCCGGACCGTCCGTCCCCGAACGATCGATACTTTCTTACTTAATTTTCTGTGCTATATACTTTAATATATCGTTAGTGATAATTATTGTCACAGGAATTCTGTTTGTGCAGCATAACTTGAAGCTTATGTCATGCAAAGAATTTCACACATATCTCAGCAGCCAGCCTAATTTGCTGAAGGCCATCAGTTCTTCGGAGAAATACGATTGGGCTCAGCCCCAGGCGCAACTATGATCCCAACGTCAATTTCCTCAAATGCGGACGATTTTGGTGATACTGACTCAGGATGATATACTTTCACTACTGTTTGGTAAACTTCAGTAATTTATTTACTAACTTACTGTTTCTTTTCAGTCAGCTAGTATGGTGCACTGAACACTCAGTTAATACTAGTTTATAATTAAATAAGAACACTATTTTATGTAGTTTAACTTTAATTTTATTTGTACAACACTTAATTTTGGCCATATTTGATGAAAATTTTGCGTGTCCTATTTTTCCATCTGACAATTATGGTAACCCTAAATTGAATGGACATAAGCTTCAGGTGGTGAATACCTTCAAATAGCTTGGATCCAGTATATGCAGGATGGGAAATGCAAAGGAGAACTAAAAAATAAGGCTGGAGACGGTTTAGCGTCCTTATCAATGCTAACGGTGATTTAGAAACATTTTTATTATTGATTAAGCTTCATCTCGAATTTCACTCTTGCCACATTTCCACATTTGTTTTCCTGGCAGTCCATGATATTCTCAGCATTCTTCTGTAGAATCACATCTCTGTTACCTCTATTTTCTCACTTTTTGTTTGTTGTCCAAGACTTGCATCCATATGTTAGTATAGGAGTTAAATAACATTGCAGAAGTGTCTTCCTCACTTCTAATTACAACGTCATATTACACAATATATTTTTCATTTTTGTGAATGTTATTTTTGTCTCCTTATTCTGCTTTTTATTTCTGTTGAACTTCTTCCATCTTCTGTAATCGTTGTACCTAAATACTTGAATTTATGTACTTGTTTTAATACTAAATTATTCATTTTGATCTTGCAAGCTGTGGTATTTTGTTTCTTAGAAATAACCATTGCTTCTGTTTTCTTGATATTTAGGAAGAGGCATTTCTCTTTACTTTCTGTAAAGTAAAGTTCTACACGTACTACAGAAGAATTTTACTTATACCATGAATAGCTGCAAAGACAAATCAAGAAGTGTTAAGATAATACACGTCGAAGAGGGCTAGCTCCTTCAACAACATCATAACAGAAAACTGTGTTTTTTTTTGTTAAATAAAGAGTCACAACAGCATAAAAAGATTAATACCTGAGGGCAGGGTTGGCGGAAACGGGGGAGGAGGGTGCCCTGGACGACAATGGTGCAGTGTTGTATCAAATTGTTTAAATATGTTGTGGCAGGTCAGCTCGCTCAGAGTCACAGAGTATTCATAGAATCCATATAAAAGACTACCCTCAGGAAATAATGTCACATGATGAGTATGACTAAGAAAAATGGACAATGAACATACAGCTAAGAGTCAGAATGTATGTCTTGTGATAGCTTTGAGATGTTAATATCGAAGAATATGAAGAATTTTAACACAAAAAAGGAAGAAGCAAAAAAAAATTAAAAAAAAAAAAAATTATTGCAACACTGTACACAAAAGTACTATTAAAAAAACGAAAAATCAAATAAATAACTTATTTGTTACTTTAAAAAAACCTTGTAGAAGAATATCTTATTTGAAGGTAGATTTGAGGGGAAACGAGTAAGAAGTAGGAAGATATAAAAATGGGAGGGAAACATGAAATAGAAATGATACAGACTCGCTTAGTGCCCACAAAGGAAAGAGATAGAAGATGTTGGAAGTCCATTTCAGCCAACCTTCGATGCGGAGACGACACTTGATGATGATAAAAACATATGCAAAGTGAGCAATGATCAGTCACATCAGTCAAGAAACACTAAGCTATTTGAAATCAGCACGTTGGACCCTGAAGCCGGCAGATATAGTTGAGCCGGGTCGCGGCTGAATCTGCTATCAACAGTAAAATCCAATGATTAGAATTAAAGCAAGTCTTCATATGTCATGTTTGCGATAATTTCCGTGCTTTTCGTTCGTCGGTGTTGGCAGGCGACAGAAAGTATATCCACAGTGACCAAGAATATCACGGAAATAATCAAAATCCTCACGTATGAAGGCTTGTTTTGATTCCGCTCGCAGGCCTTTATTTCGATGGTCATAGCTGGGCTATTTGAAAACGGACCTGGATTAGTAATTAAGACCCATAATTTACATTACGGGAACATAAAAAAACCAAAACACGAGAAAAGATATCTAACCCATTGCCATCCCTCTTTCCTCTAACCAAGCAAACGCGTAAATATCAAGGGAAATCTTCGTACGACCACAGCGAACTATAGATAACTCAAAGTGCAAGGAAATCAAGAAGTCAAGGAAAATTGGATTTTTCCAAAAAGTAGTGAAGTATATTTTTAAATACAGTGTATTTACAGCACTCCTTATCATTCAGCCTATACTTCTGTTAGACATAATATGGGCCATGGAGAGTTACCTGGTAGCAGCTAGAGGGACACTGTCGTCATCACCATCATCGTATTATGTAGAGCTACATGGTAGCAGCTAGAGGGACAATGTCGTCATCACCATCATCGTATTATGGAGAGCTACCTGGTAGCAGCTAGAAGGACAATGTCGTCATCACCATCATCGTATTATGGAGAGCTACCTGGTAGCAGCTAGAAGGACAATGTCGTCATCACCATCATCGTATTATGGAGAGCTACCTGGTAGCAGCTAGAAGGACAATTTCGTCATCACCATCATCGTATATGTATATTAACTAACAGACACAACGACACACTTGAAACACCCACATGTGTTCAGGTTGTTTTCCCTAACCAGACTTCAAGCCACAACGACACACTTGAAACACCCACATGTGCTCAGGTTGTTTTCCCCAACCAGACTTCAAGCCACAACGACACACTTGAAACACCCACATATGCTCAGGTTGTTTTCCCCAACCAGACTTCAAGCCACAACGACACACTTGAAACACCCACATGTGCTCAGGTTGTTTTTCCCCAACCAGACTTCAAGGCACACTAATAGTTGCTGTTACTGTAAGTTGTTGATTACTCGTCTCAATACTTCTGTCAATTTTCACCGCCTCTCCGCTACTCTCTCCGCTACTCTTTCCGATACTCTCTCCGCTCACAATTCCAAAATCTTGGATGACTACCACCTACTTAACAGACAAGAACAGGGCATCATATTTCGACTCAGAACTGGACACAATAGACTAAACAGCCATACGTATACAAAATTTAAAATTGGCACAACAGCAAAGTGTATTTGTGGACAAGCCAACCAGACTTCAGAACATATCCTTTAAGAATGTGCAAACTATGACACATTAAGATGCACATACTGGCCTTCTGATACACCGATAAATGTTAAACTTTATGGTACAAAACAAGAAATGGAAAACACTGTCCAATTTATACAAGAAACAACACTGAAGATATAGACATTATTAGCGAACGAAAGAAGAAGAAGAAGATAAAAACTTCAGTTTCGTTATTTGTCTCATCATCCACATAGTGCTCATAGGTGGGGTGCAGTATGTCTGTCTTCTCGGTCAAAAAACATCGGATGGACAACAAGTTCCTTTTAAATCAGACTATCAGTACTCTCACCAACACTTGTGGAGCGCATCGTGTGGTTAGAACACCGTTCTCAGACTCTTGATGTCCCGGGTTCAATCCACGGTTGGGATATGATTTTTTTCTTTCGGAGGTACAGTCAAAATCCTTCCCGTATATGTCGCGGCGTCTGCTTTGGCAAAGCGGCATTTACTTCCATAACCCATGTAAAGTCTCTCTGCACTCCTTCACAGGAAAACATGCAGTAACGAAAGTTTACCAAAAATTTCATAACCTTGGACCACATGTGCAGTGTCGCAATCCTCATAGTTTCCTGCAGACGTGAAGACGTAATGGAATTTCTCCACTTTCAGTCTGTAACTTGCAGTCCATTTATAATGTAAGGAGTACAACATATTTTGTATTTCTCTCGCGCTAATGTTAAGAATAGCAGATAGCCAAGGCCATATAAGCAACTTCACATGGTGCATCCTGATAAAATGTGTACCTTTATTCTCGTGCTACGTCTAGCTAACGCTTTAGTGATCATGTACTCAGCGGTCGATGCTGCAGATGGAATGAGAAATGATTGCAATCAGATAGCCCATATCGTAAATCTTAGTACCCAGCCCGCCATAGTGTTCCTGTAAGGTAATGCAAAATGTTCAAACTAGGATAGTCAGAATTGATATCAATTACAAGGAAGGTTAATTTTGAGGTACATTTATAATAACATCCCCAAATGGGTACAGACTAAAACGTTTCTCGAGAAGGAGACGCACGATAGAGGGCAGAGTTGTGTAAGGCTACGATTTCCAATACGTCTACCACAATGATGGTTAAAGTGTTCATGGTCTTTGAACACACAAAACAATCACAACCGAAAGATTTCATCACAACAAACCTCTCTGTAAGTAAGAGCACATCTTCATGTACTGGGCACCAACGGAGATCAAATGCTCATGGTTATGAAAGAAATTCTAATAATACTTCCCACTGTACTATGAAAAGCATATCCTTGCATTTTAAGAACATTTAGTAGCCCCCGGAAATATCAAAGGGGAGAAAAGAGAAATAAATAAATTGCTCGATGGGTTGTCATTGTAGCATGAGAGAATGCCACCATTTAAACTTATTATTATTATTAACAATGCAAGAGACATAGTTGTGGCTAATCAGCATCGTCTTCGCCACTCGGCATGACATTTTATTGAGTTATGAGTTACAGACACATGCATGATATATCACAAAATGGCACTGGCTCAAAGAGCATGAACCAATAGACAATAGATCACTGGTACAGCAACCAGGTAAGAGTTATAGCTCTTTGGTAGATATGTTTTTGCTAGTAACGTGCAGTACAAAGTAAATGAAATAAATACTTTGGAATTTGAAGTTAACCAGACGTCAGTCGAATTTCAAACTTGTGGGAAATACAACAAATATGGACCCACTTTATCTGGCATACAGTTACTTTAGACGGAGAAAATTCAAAGAAAGCGTCGATATTTGCACTAAAATTCTCGAGAAGAATCCATATGATCAGGTATGTAGACTAGTTCAAAGTTGTATTATATTTTTTTTAATGATTAGCCTAGCCTTTTCGCATTCGTGATTCTCATCACGATCAGACATCACATTTTTTATAATAATTATATTTTATTATATAATAATTATAGCATCATTTACTAGGCCTATATAATTAGCCATAATATATTTATAAGTTAAATTTGATTGTGAAAGACATCTAATATTAAATAATATAGGGAGCTTAAATTATAACATTCAATACATGAGGGTGGGCTACATCCTCCATCCTTATTAAGCTAAACTGACTTATTTTTATTAAATAATACTACTTACTAGTCAGTGCTTTTAACACACTGATTCAGTGACTGAATAATCTGTTCATACACTACTGATCCATAGGGCCTACATATCAGTTGAGTATACTAATATACTTGTATAGTATGGATGTGTTACACAATGACTTATAAGATACACAGTAGGCTGAGTATGCCTAGTTAGTATCATAAGCACTAAAGTGATTATGCCTCCCTACTAGTGTGTAGACTCTACAGGTAAAAGTAAAGATTAGTTCTTCACTGTGCTATAAATAGCACACTGTTGACAATTTTAACTATCCAACATCATGGATTTCCATGTAACACCAATGAAAATAATGGCTGCCGTAACGTCACATTCTGACAACCTCTGAGTTCAACTCTAGACACAGATGAACTTATGCATAATCTGTTTGTTTTCCAATTCACATATTTGTAAAATTTTCCAATGATTTGTACTGAGCGCTCATTATTTCTGTGCGCTATACACGGAGCGAGGTGGCGCACACATTAGAAATTTTATTTCTAATCCTAATCGTACTCTTAGTACTTAACCTTAAGCTTGCCAAATCACACAACAAAGGTTAGATAATACCTCAAAACTAGAACAAAGGTCACAGTGAAGAACTATACTTTACTTGCGCCAACTCTACACTGTAGAGACTGACGATACCAATCTATGATTTATTATATACTTAACACTCTACTTAGTTATTACTGTCTTTCTGTCTAACAACATCTCTCTTAACTTGACATTTGTGCATTGCAGCCTATTTAACTGAGCCATAGCAGCCACCTAGCCCATAGAGCTGAATTCCATTAGCCTGGGCTCCTTAGCACGAAACATACAAAATGGACACATAAGCTGAAGTAAAACCAGTTACTAAATTTATTGTATAGGCTTACACAATTTAATAATTAGATATTATTAAACTGTATTGCCTACTTAAGTTGTTTCCGATGTACGCATAACTCTCTAAATACATTAGCAGGAGAACAATTTACTGATATACTAAGCTGAGCATACCATTTTCCAGTAGGGCCAATCTATAGTCATCATCATGTGACATATTCTTTTCAGAAAGTGGTCTTTCTTATGGATTTTCTGAATACTCTGCGATTCTTGGCGAGTTGACCTGCCGCAGAAAAAGATATGTTTAAACAATCTGATATATCACAACACCATAGTCTCTTCCCCTTTTGCCGTTAGTTTGCCTTCAGTTATTAATCATTCCATGCTGTAATGTCTCTTTATATGACCACAAAACTCAGCTGTCTTGTTATGATGTTGTTAAGGAGACAGCCTCTTTGATAATCTATTATGCTTATGTAAAAAAACCAAAAACAAGTCAGTTAGGTTTACAATGAATGCAGAACATATTACCCTATAGTCTGATAATCTGTGCATTCATTGTGAAGCTGATTGTTCTTGTGTTATACAGATGTATTATTGCTTGTGTTTTACAGATGTATTATTGCTTGTGTTATACAGATGTATTATTGATATACAGTTTTACAGCAGTCTCAGTTATTATTGATTTCCATAATCTATGAATGTATCATGATCAGTCCCGAAGTGACCATATCTGTTGATTATTAGGCTGTCACTGATTTAAACACTAAAATTATTATCTGGTTCTTTTTTATGTTAATTTTAGGATATTCTTCATCTAAATCTAATTAATCATACTCTGAGTCATTGAGCACAAGATCAATAGCTTGTTTCGATCGTTGCCTTTTAAGACAGTACAGAAATATGACTGATTTTTAGCATGCATTTCATGATGTAAATAAAATTAACAATCCATTATATTGACAATCTATGGACACTAGTAGGTCTACTTGTATGTCTTCTTCTGCGTTCAGCATGTGGTCATGCTATACCGTCAGACCTGTCGTCAAGACGAAGTCCACTGTCTTCTCCAGGTCAGAGCGGCTGCCATATAGCTTTTGCCTCAAGTCTGTATCCTCTGGCCAGGTCTGCTGTCTCTGCTCTCTGTATGTTGGGCAGTCCTGAAGTATGTGTTCTGGAGTCTGGGTTCCAGATCCACATGGACATTCATCTGTGTATGAGATCCTTAATCGATAAAGGTGACCCAACAGTCTGCAGTGGCCTGTTCTAAGGCGAAATATTGTGGTCTGTTGATATCTTTGGAGGAGATGTATTGCATCATGTTCGTATTCCCCTTCCATTTCTTTCTTCCACTTTGCTGTGTATGTGTTGTGGATTATTGTTTTTACTTCTCCGTAAGACAGTGGGTGTCTGTGTTGCTCCATTTCGCTTCCTGCCTTTGACAGAGCATCCGCTTTCTCATTTCCCATGATTCCACAGTGTGATGGTATCCACTGAAGGGCAATAGCTGTTGATTTTTGGATCTGTCTTAGCTCATGTCTGATGTTGTGCAAAAGGCTTTCATTTCTGTTGCTCTGGATTGATTCCAGTAAGGATCTGCAATCTGTGAATATGGCTATCTTCTTTGGTCTTGGCAGTCCTGGTTCAGTGAAGGCTTTCAGTGCTTGATGGAGTGCAACTGCTTCTGCTCTAAAATTAGAGGAGTATTTCCCGGGTGGAAAAGCTTTTGATATTGTCTTCCCATTTTTGAGTCTTATAAAAATTCCACCTCCTCCATTCCTTACTGCTCTTTCTGCCGATCCATCTGTGTAGACATGTGTCCAATCCTTGGGATTGTATTTTATTTCTATCATCTCCAGTGTCAATGCTTTTAGTTGAGGTGGAGTTTGGTATTCCTTATTAATTATTCCAGGAACCTGTGTTATTATGGAGACATTCTGGAGACTATTGCCTGGCTCTTCAAAGTCCTTTAGTGTTTCAATTTCATTTGGGAGGTTTGTGAGGATTTCTTTATGTTGTTCATGGATATCTTTAGAGATGTGACAGAAACTGGTTCTCTTCAACCTGCTTGTGGTTGATTTAGAAATTTGCGCATACATCGGATGGTTTGGCATGCGCTTAATTTTCTCACTTTGAACAAGCACTCTTTCTTCTCTTCTGTCATCCAGTGGGCGGATGTTTACATGTTTTTCCATTGCATGGATTGGAGTGGTTTACTTGTATGTAATTCCTACTTTGCATCGGTACTAAATGATGTCAGCTGTTTTTGTACATTTCATCATTGACAATTCATATATAAAGTAGATTGGAGTCATGGTAATGTAATTTGAAGACATTTTCCCACTGACCAGCAAACCCAGGTTTTGCATTCACTTGCATGGTTTCGAAATAAAAATTACTCTTGTTGTTCACCCTGCCACCAGGAAGTATGGCACCAGGGTTCATGCTCTGGGAAGGTTGAGGAATGGTTCAGTTGCTACTGAGCAAGTACGGTAGGAGACACTAGTCCTGTTTTTTTCCTGGTCAACCACTGACTAGGCAGCAGAGCTCTTATGGGAAACCGTGCTATGATGCTGGTTCATAACTCATACCAGTTTTACATTTACATATGGTAGATAAGACCAATATATTGATCTGATGGGGAACATGATTGTTAATATATGGACCAAAATTTCAGGACATGGGTTCAAAGCATTAAGGTTACAGATTCACAAACATTTGTCACATTGTTCACTTGCCCAACCCTCCTGAGGGCATTAAAAATATCAACTCAGTCCTTTGAATTCTTAGGCTGCACATTCAATGTGCAAGTTACCCATGCCAGTAAAACCTGTCGCCACATTAATTTTCTTTGACACAAGCAGGTCCTTATACACAAATGAAGCTGATTCTTGTCACCTTGACAACTTCACTAACTCCAGTCACTGCTTGTAGACCCATCCTCTCTTATTACTTGTAGCCAAGGCAAAAGCATCACTATTTTCCCTTATAATTCTCTCTGACAAAGCTCTATTCTACTAAATGGCAACATGGGCAGAGGCTTGGACTTTGACCAGGCCAAAATGGAAACAACTGTTAACATCAGGTAGTATTTTTGTGAGATTCCTGCAGCAAATAAGCAATTAAAATGGCATGTGTACTATGATGATAGATTGTATGCTTTATCATTGAATCTATTTCAATTTTCAAATTTGTCATTGAATTTCATAGGCTGCATGGCATCTAAAAACTAGGGCCCTAACAGGTCAGGTCTATGTTGATGAAGCTGAAGTAGATGAGGAAGGGATTGCAGAGATTCTATTGGATGACAATGTTATTGCAAATATTGCTCGACCTGGGACTTCTTTTCGAAATCCAGACTCTGCTCAAAGTGGTCCAAGTCAAGGAATTAGGCAAGTGATTCCATAATTATGATGCTATTTGATAGAAAGTGGTAGCGACTGTGTGTTCTCGAGTAGCGATAGTACAGAATAGTAACTTTGATTATCTCCCATGCATTTCATTACAGGTTTTGGGGTGGAGTTGGCTGTCCAATCCCATATTGACTCAAGATGGCCCAGAATTAATACATAAGATGGATGTGACTGGCTGAAAGGTGCAAATCTTGCAGCTAATTCGTAAGCCATCATGCACCCCATCATCCGGACTGCATCCTGCTAATCTAATAGTTTGAGAATGGAAGAAGAAAGGGGAAGGAATAGATGGTCTAAGGCTATAACATAATGTCCTTCCTTCTTTTAATATATCTTTGTCATTAATAATCATATGTGTGCTGAAGTAGTTGATTTCTCATATGTGCACTGGAGTAATTGATTTCTCTTATGTGCACTGGAGTAGTTGACTTCTCATATGTGCACTGGAGTAGTTGATTTCTAATATGTGCACTGGAGTGGTGAACATCTCATATGTGCACTGGAGTAGTTGACTTCTCATATGTGCACTGGAGTAGTTGATTTCTAATATGTGCACTGGAGTAGATGACTTCTCATATGTGCACTGGAGTAGTTGACTTCTCATATGTGCACTGGAGTAGATGACTTCTCATATGTGCACTGGAGTAGTTGACTTCTCATATGTGCACTGGAGTAGATGACTTCTCATATCTGCTTATTGGTTGCATTGCTGAATGAAAAAATACAGGCCTGGCACCGTATTCCCCGATATGCCTTAGGCATGAGTAAGAGAAATTTTGTTTATACAACACAAATATTGTTTATATTCTTTAAACATTTACAGGCCAACAAGCCAAGGTGGTCGCCCTTTGTCTGGATTTGCTCGTCCAGGTTCACAGTCAGGTCGCCCTGGTACAATGGAACAAGCACTACGAACACCACGTACAGCGCAGACAGCTAGACCAGTCACAAGTGCTTCAGGGAGATTTGTTCGACTGGGAACAGTGAGATTGCATTGTTTCTATTATTGTTACCAATCACATTTACACTTGTGTATAGTTAGCTGTTCCTGAGATCATACGATAGTATTATTATTGTATATTTCCCCATAAGTATATCCACATGTACACGACAGTTGACAGTTCTGTTCTCAGTTGATTGCAATTTTTTCAGTCGATAATTGTGCTTATTTCTGGCAACGCCACATTTCAAGCCCAGCTCCTTTATTCTTGATATAGAAATGGAATCATCCCCCTCATTCATTTCATTTGTCGGTGCAGTTTCTCTTAAGAAGTTGAATGTGTTGGTCCTGTTCATTGATCTACTGCTTGATACAGTGTCAGAACTCTCCAGTCTAACTAATCTCTCACTGCTTAAAACACCTGAATGACCAGGCTCGAAAAGGACTCATATACTCCTCCCATTATAGATTGCAGGTAATACTTTTGTTCTGAAGTAAAAAGAGACAATTTAAAATAATTAACTAATTATATTAGCGTCATAAATAGAGAAAAATGCAAGAGTAGTTTCTCCTGATTGTTCTCAATCTTCTGGGTCAGACATATTTTATACTTGCGTTTGCTGGGATGTGTATACTTTTGTTTCTGGTATGTGAATGGACAGCAAAGAATAGTAACACTATGACTTGTCATGCATGTTGTAAGAAACAATTAAGCAGAATTAAGCATGGAGTTGACTACCTCATGCGATAGAAGATAAAATTGATATAAAAATATCATGCTGAAGATGGATGTGTTGGACTTAAAGAAGCGAGTATTGTGCTCAAGGTTTTAACACTTTACTGATCAGAATTCTAGAGCATCCTTATCTCTTATTGCCAACAGTGTTTGTACATTTTTGCCATAGCTCAGTCTTAAAATAGCTGTGTAAAATCAAACTTATGACATAGAACTCTGAAAATTTTGTATGTGCCATAATGAATGTTTGTGTTTTATGAATGAATTTGAAAGCCCCTGAGTTATTTCAAGAGCTCCTACATTTTATAATACTGGGGATTTACATTTATTTCTACATATTTCTAATGTTTAACAGGCTCAATAATTGTTGAAGTTGGTCATGAAGGGTGTATAACAGAAATTTGACAATCATCAAATTTTATTAGTAAAGTGTTAAACTATAATAGAAGCTAACAGGCAGAAGTTTGAGAACAATGTCAGTGAACAATCAGAGACATATTTTGAAGCATTAATAATAAAATTGGCTGTAATATAGAACTTCTAATATGTTGGTTGTATATTCTACTCAGGAAATACCAATGAACCTAAATTTTTTTTTTTAGAAAATAAGTATCTATACAACAGATACAAGAGTGAGATAAAAACATAGCAACATGAAAAATCAAGTAAAGGGAGGCATGGTTGTTAGTAATGCAAAATAACTGCCCAAGATGATTTTGGATAAGATACATTTTTGTTTTAGAACAAGTCCTTGATTTCATATATATATACATATATATATATATATATATATATATATATATATACATATATATATATATATATATATATATACATATATATATATATATATATATATATATAATATATATATATATATATATATATATATATATATATATATATATATATATATATATATATATATATATATATATATATAATATATATATATATATATATATATATATATATATATATATATATATATATATATGTATATATATATATATATGTATATATATATATATATATATGTATATATATATATATATATATATATATATATATATATATATATATATATATATATATATATATATATATATATATATATATATATATATATTTATATTGGGATTATGAGAATTTCTTGTTTCCTCTCAGTGACAGCAATGGACATCTTCTAGCATAAGGAATTAATATTAGGATTAGCAGTGTATGACACACTGCCAAATTGACTACCAAATCCAGTCTCAGAATTGAGACTTCTTCTGTAATGTTCATTCTCAAACACTCCCACTGGATCTATCTAATAGAAAGACAGTGGTCCTACTAGATTTCCAACAGGATGTAGTACAGAGAATAGAAATGCTTTGTCACCATTTTATGTGCACCAATGGCCTGACACATCCGTCTTCGCCATGAATTGTGATTTCAAATTTCATGATAAAGACCTGAATACTATTTCTTTCAGATAAAATGAAAAGTTTATCTTGTAGATGTTGCCACATTCTGCTATAGCAAAGTGACCTTTATTACAGCCAATAAAATCTTATTTTTAAGTGTTTTTTAGGTTTCAATTTCTACTTTTAATGTTAAACTGGTCTTTTTAATAGCGCCAAAGTATTTTTTTCACAATGTTCACAGGCTTCAAACCAGATGACCTATCAACCCAGTTGACCATCATTAACATAGCCAGACTCAACATTGAGAAATATGCCTCCAAACCCACTTTGGCCAAGGGACTTTTTGAGTATATCTTTCATCATGAGAATGATGTTCGCAATGTAAGTTGTCTCAGTGCATGACATATGATACTTTGTTAAAAGTGGGGATGTCTCACTGCATGACATATGATACTTTGTTAAAAGTGGGGAGGTCTCACTGCATGACATATGATACTTTGTTAAAAGTGGGGATGTCTCACTGCATGACATGTGATACTTTGTTAAAAGTGGGGATGTCTCACTGCATGACATATGATACTTTGTTAAAAGTGGGGATGTCTCACTGCATGACATGTGATACTTTGTTAAAAGTGGGGATGTCTCACTGCATGACATGTGATACTTTGTTAAAAGTGGGGATGTCTCACTGCATGACATGTGATACTTTGTTAAAAGTGGTGATGTCTCACTGCATAACATGTAATACTTTGTTAAAAGTGGGGATGTCTCACTGCATAACATGTGATACTTTAATTTGTTAAAAGTGGGGATGTCTCACATCATGATATGATAATTTGTTAAAAGTGGGGATGTCTCACATCATGATGTGATAATTTGTTAAAAGTGGGGATGTCTCACATTATGATGTGATAATTTGTTAAAAGTGGAGATGTCTCACTGCATGACATGTGATTCTTTTTAAAAGTCTCACTGCCTGATGTGATTTTTTTTTTAAAGTGGTGATGTTTCACATCATGACAAGTGATACTTTGTTAAAAGAAGAGCATACGGTCAGTCAATATTATACATAACATAACATAATTTTATATCCTATTTATTTTACAATAACTAAGATCTGTAGGGCTATCCTTTTTTGTGTTTTTTTTGCCCAGGAACCCAGGGGAACATGTTTTTAAGGGCCAGTTGGTCAGAGCTCAAAGATTTAAAAATAATCATATCTCACATGTGTGGATCTATTTTAAAAGTGGTGATGTTTCATACAGTCATATTGTGTTTTTGTTTTTAGTTGTTTGCTCCGTTCTCCTGTCATGTAAATAAAACATGTTATTTTTAATTCCACATATGTAGAGTGGAAGTCTTGTCAGTGACCTCCAGTCAGACTGCCTTGGAGCAGCAAAATCCTAGGAGAAGAGATGAATATATAGTGAGGTTTTCCTGTGGAAGCCCTGCAGAACTTCATCCATACAGTTATGTTTTATTGCTTTTGAACAGGATGCTTCTTCTCAAGGCACATCACTGATAGTTGGAGTCTTTTATAAAATAGGCTCAGGAGAATCCTCTCTATTGCACAAAAGAATACAAGATCTCTATTGCTTGTAATTCCTGAGAATCAAAATGTCAAATGAGCTAGTGCAGCTAGATTCAGATAGTCAAGATTCAAAGGTCATATGATGAGAAAAGTAAAGCTTTTATATTTAATGACCACTGTAAAGATTATGGGGAGTAGATACAGTGGAAGACAAAGAGAGAAGCTATTGGATAGGTTGTCATTATGTCCTGGGAACCGCGTTAGCGCACTGGCTTCACATATGAGTGATCTTGGGTTCATTCCCCAGTAGAGGCAGAAATGTTTTTCAGATCGCAACGGCTCCCGGGTCGACCCAGCCTTAAATGGGTACCGGATTAATCCGGGAAGTAAAGACTGCGAGGGAGAGGAGATGTCTACCGCCCTCATTTGCAGAGCCTCTGAAATGTGAGATCGCTAACATCTCACACCCTACGGCATTAATAAATGATATGGGTTACATTTTTTTTATGTCATGGGAAAAGATCACTTAGTAAACAATGCAAAAGACAGGGAGGATGTCTGTTCTAATTAGGTGCAGTCATTGTTGAGACAGCGGATAAATGCAATGTTTGTGAATTATTTGCCGGCACAAATAACTGAACTCTTAAGGTAAAATAAATTGTAATTTATTTAACAAAAATAATTTCCAAAACTCTTTCAAGGCACTGGAACTGGCATCATTGGCCACAGAGGCAAGTAACTTTGGGGACTGGTGGTGGAAGTTGGCACTGGCAAAATGTTACTACAGGTGGGGATAGTTGTCTGTTAATGTTTTCTGTGTTCAGTATGATTGTTTAAATCTCCAGGAATGACACAATGAAGCTCTTATTTCTTACTTCAATTGGGTGTAGGGGGGATTTTTCCTGAGTTTTTTATTCTTGCCCAGAATACTTTTAATTCACAATGGTATAATGGTATGCAATGATATCACGTCTTCATCTCAAGGGGGGGGGGGGAGGCTCTACTCAAAGAGGTGATCTCTACTCAGAAGGGTGGTCTCTAAGAGGGGTGGTCTCTACTCAGAGCGATTCTATTTGTGTGTATGTAGAAGACATGTCACAACATTTTGAATGGAGACCATCATATGAAAGCCTGCAAACAATGTTCGATACTGCTGACCACACAGCCTGTGTGACTGTCTGTTTTAAATAGGACCATATTTAATGTTGATTTTTGTCGCATAATATATGGGGAATTTAGTGTATCCATATATCTATAGTTAGTGTCCATGTCTGACATTGATAACACAATGTTGGTATGAAGCAACAAAACCTCCTTAGTCGTCTCTTACAATATGCATGGAAGATGAAGATCACAGCATTGTTATTCTTACTTCTTGTTCTGATTATAAGTAATAATGAGATAAAAAATTGATAAATCTTTGTTTCAGTGTTTGTTCTCAAACTTACACTGGATCTCTATTGTAGCAGGACATTGGTCCTACTAGATTTCCAACACGGTATAGTTTACACAATGGAAATGTGTTGTGTCGCCGTTGTATGTGCACCAAAAGTCTGACACGTCCATCTTGGCAGTAATTGATACATAAAATAACAATTCACACTGGGACTGAATGTTTATCTAGTGTAGAAACACATATATTGTAGAAGCATAATACTCTGTCTGTCCCTGAGACACACAAACACACACATAAAAACATATTTTAGCTGCTGCAGACACACACATTTTGTCATATTCAAAGACATGATACAAACACATACTTGATCAATTGCAGATATAAATATGTATACTGTACTTTGCCAATGAAGTTACACATTTCCTGCAGTTATTTATTCTACCTTAGTGTGATTGGACCACTTTAAATCCAACCCTCATTATTTCTTTGCAGATATCTTGTGCACTAGCTTCTTTTTATGCACTAGCTTCTTCAAAGAACAGAATGTGTTGTGTGATGGTTTGCATTTTAGTTGCGATGTCTACACCTTTTGGCATTGCACATCCAACTTCAGAATGCCTATAGGTCACTTTTATCCTCTATGGGATCGAACAACCAATCCCACCCCCCCAACTTCCTTAGTCACCTTTCACCAGGCAAGTAATAGTGTTGCTATTCTTTGCTCCACTTTCAGACCCAGCAACATACTGTCGATGCACTAGCTTAAATCACCAAAATATTGGGTTAAGTTCATAGTTAATTCAATTCCTGAATCCATCCAACATATTAAATGGGAACCCAGACTTTCTAAGCTGGAGGAAAATTCTAAAACTTGCAGAAAATATTTATGTAATTGGAACTTACAAATGAAAGTAACTGAACATCATTGTGGTACCCAGATTTTCTAAATGGAGGAAATTTCAGAATTTTTACTGGAGTTTCGGAGTAACAATGTTTCTGTCTTTGAAGCTTTCAACTGAAAGCGACCAAGTACCATTATGCGGAGACAATGTATCCTTTAAGGTACACAGTTACAAAAACTCTGTACACTTTTTATACAACACAAAAGAAAGTTTACCAAAACACAGCACATATATGTAGTAGTAAATAAATTTGATCTAACATTTTTAGTGTTGGTCATTCATCTCATACTTATCTTTGCTGCACATGTCTTCATTCTGATAAAGTATGGAAACTGTATTTGATATTCCATGCATCTTTAATTAACAGACATTATTACAAATGTATGTGTAAAGTCATTTTAAAATCACAAATGTTTGTGAAAATGTTTTCTCAAATTAAAATAAGGCAGCTCAAACAACTGTTCTGCATACACAGAAAAAATACAAGAGGGCTAAATTGCACCTGAATTGTATTGAAATAAACTCAGTTCAGTTGTACATTTTTGTTTTTATTTTATGCAATCAGTCTCAATGTGTTTGTAAAATATGACAGGATTACAAGACCTATGAAAATGAAATGACATTATCATTGAAAAATCAGACTAGGTTTGTACAGAGATGCTGAGAAACAGCTCCGTTCTGTTCTTAAGACTGATGAAGTAATAGATGCCTACCTTCACTTGGCTAAAGTCTATTGTAGATTGGATCAACCACTGGCAGCAATTGAAGTGTACAAGCAGGCATTGAATCAGTTTCCTGGAGAAACCACCCTCCTGACAGGAATTGCTAGAATACATGAGGTTTGTGAAATATTATTCAAGTTTTATTGACAGTTTACACTTGACATTGTCAATACTGTATTTATTTTATTAATGTGAGTGTTACAGCGGAAATAACGTGGAGAATACAGGCTTTTGAAGCCAAATGTTACAGACGAATAGTGCGCATCCATTATACAAAACATAAAAGCAACATATATTTGAGAAACAACATAAGGTTCTTGTTTGGAACCTGTGTCACCCAATGTGATTATTAATTTGATTATTCCCCTTGGCAATGTTTGCCAATTGATATTTATCAATTATTAATTTAACTTATTAATTTCTGTAGGGTTTGTGTTATGAGAGGTTTTGTTTTACACAATTAACCCAAACTCTAAATACATTTATATTAAAATTAATAAAGGATAAACATAAACTGACAAATATTGTCAGTTGTGAAACTTTGCAAACTTGTGTGGTGTGGCCATGTAATAAGACATTCCCTTTCCGAAATTATCCTGTAAGGAACTGTTGAGGATAGAAGAAGAAGAAAAAAGGAAATATGGATATATAATATTAAAGATTAGACAGGAGTAAGATTCTCCACACTAAAACAAAGAACTGATAACTGAGAAGCATGGCAAAATTTTAGTTTTGATGTTTTCAGAGTGGCACACCTATGACCCTGAAGTGTTATTGGTGTGATGATGATGATTATCTTTTGTTTATTTGTGTTAACACTATAGACTACTTTGTGTTTTTTTCGATGTTACTATTTTTAAATGTAACAGATTCCCCAAATGTTTTTCCCCAGATTATATTGATTACATATTTTAAATAGTTGAAAATTGGTAATGCTACATTACCCGGTACATTTTAGGCACACCATATTAGCATCTCTCTGTAATTCAACTCATCACTCCAGCCACTTCTTATTTTAACTTTAAAATTTTTAATCTTTACTATTCGTTCTCAAACTCCCACAGGATCTCAATTATAACAGGACATTGGTCCTGCTAGATTTCAAGCAGGATATAGTTTAGATAACGGAAAAGCGCTTTGTCACTGTTTTATTTGCTCCAGTGGCCCAATACATCCGGCTTCTGAGTTGGTAATGAATAGATTGTGTTTTTCCCACTGTAACGATATCACTAGTATTGTAGGCCAGTCATTCAAGAGAAGTGGAGTGATTCTCATACTTAAACTCTGGTCACCAAGATTAAAACTAACCATGGTCATTTAAGCTTGACCTTTTTGCCACTTTCTTGCAATAGCTATCAACATAATTTTCAGTTTCAATGACTATTACTAATTTACGAATTTATTGATCTTAAAATGTTGATAGCATATCCAATTCAGGAAATAGTTTTCAACCCAGCATTTTTTGGCTGTAGGGATTTTTTAAGTAGTATTTATGTTCAGTAGGTTGTCATTGCTTTCTAAGTGGTCTGGATAAACATATACCTGTAGCAGAAATTTAACCTGGTATCTGGGTCATCCAAGAAACGCTCTGAAGATTGCAAGATTAAAATACTGGTCATCTAAGACACTCTCTGAAAGAATTTTAGTTAAAAACATCCCAAAAAGAGAAACAGATATACGAAACAGCTGATAAATCAGCACCAAACTGGATCTATGAACTGTTTCACTTTCATGGATTTATTAAAAAGGGAATTGGAGCAATTATGGACTTATTCAGCCTGAGCTGATGATAACACGCACTCATAACACTTTATACATCTCTGCCACAGAGCCTGTTATTGATCTTGCAATCTTTTAATATTTTTATGTGTGCATGGAATGACATATTTGGTGAATCTACTTAGGCCTCTTCTGAAAACATTAAAATGGAATGCATTCTCTGTTATTATGGCATTCTTGACATCAATGGATCGATCTGACATAGTCAATGCACCTAGAGACCATGTTTGCTTAGAAGATTTTCAAAAGTGTGAATCCTGGTCACTCTCAAGATTGATGAAGATTGGTGTACAAATTGAAACAGTCCATAAAGAGAAAAAGAATATATATATGAAGAGACCAAAAAATTAACACCAAACTGGAACTGTGAGCTGCTACACTCTGATGATTTTATTGAGACAGGCGAGGATCGGAGAACCTATAAATGTGTGATAACTTTCACTCATAACTCATGGCATTCTTGTCAATCATGGTTGCTTTGTGAAAATAATTCTAGGTTTATGATTTTGTAAAACTAAAAAAAATTAGTTTTTCAGTACAATATTTTTTGGGGGGGGGGGGGGAAGAGAAAAGAAGAAGTTCCTACATTTTAACAAAACACATAATTTAATTATTTCACACAACGAAATATCGATAAAGACAAATTTTAAGTTGCTAAGTGATCAGTCTGCTGCCGGATGTATCGATCTGCCTTTACATGACCCTGGGTGGCGGGGGCTCTCATTGCATAGTGTGCAGATCGATGCATTCGAAGCACCTGATTCTCCAATTCAGTTAACCATTTTCACAACAAGGTTTGATAAAAAGTTAGAATGTAGGTACCTCTCTCCATATTGAACTGATTTTTCCATAGGCAAGTTGTTTGAAAGAGAAGAGTTTTGATGATGAAATGTTCTGTATGTTTGGTTTGTATACAGGGAATGGATCAAATAGATGATGCTGTGAAATTTTATAAGGAGGTCTTGAAGTTTGATAGTATGCATGTGGAAGCCATAGCTTGTATTGCTACCCATCACTTCTACACTGATCAACCAGAAATGGCACTCAAGTTTTACAGGTGAGTGCTTTCCATGATTAAGTGATGCATTTATTTATGTTTATATCTATTTATTGTCATTTCCACATGTGCTGTTAAGCATTGTGGGAGAAAGTTGGATATCTTTCTTTATCCATGTGGTTTGCATTGGCCATGATCAGCTCATGTCTCTTTAAGGTTTCTTTGATTGTTCCCACCCATCTAGTTCTTGGTCTTCCTTGTGCCTTGTAGCCTAATTTGCTGCTGTATGCATGAAGGGCTGGTGCATTGGTTCAATTCTCATGATGTGACCACACCACCTGGTTTGTTGTCTTTCAATGTAGTCTTGGCTCAGATGGTCTTTATTTGTGTCCTGTTATCTTCATTTACCCGTTGGTCTCTCCTTCTATAGCTTTCCTCAAATATCTCATTTCACATACTGTGATCGTTTTTGCTAGTGTCTTTATCAAGGGCCATGTTTGACATTGGTAACACAGAGCTGGTATAGAAATACTGATTATCAATTGTCATTTTGTCGCCATGCAGATTGATTGATGTTTTAGTATTTGCAACAGCTGGTAATTCACAGCATTGGTTTTCAGATATCTTGTTTCAATCTCTATCAAGTTCACCATCCCTTGTAAAGGCGCTTCCTAAATATTTGAACTCTGAGACCTGCGTTCTGAGAGAACAAATACAAAAGATGCAGTGAGGCAAGTCTATTTGTGCAGAGTTAACAGCGTAAGCTTGTATAGTTTAAAAATATAACAAAATGTAATTCACTTTCAAAGATTGCAGGATAGGTAACATTCGAGGGTGGAAGAAGAAGAGGTTGCATAACAAAATCTTGTCTTGATAACATCCAGACAAGATTTTCCACATTATTCTGTATGATTGAGATTGGGGATGTTTACTGGCTTTCTTGTGCTGATGGCTCCAATGCAGCACTTCAATGACCCTAACAGGTTATAGGTTTCATGATTGTTATTATTATTATTATGACAACGCATATCCGTTCTCTGGATTACATCCAGCTAACCAGTAGGAGTTTGAGAATTAACATATAAGACATATATTATTGTTATTATTATATTGGCAGCTAGAAGAAGAAGGAGATCATAAAAGACATTACACTAAACCATTTAAGGGAGGAACGCTGGCCCACAGAGACAGATATCAACAGAAAGCTGTTTGGGAGCTCTAATGCACATTAAAATACAGCAGCATTTATTAAGAAAACCGGACTTGCTGTGTAGACATATTAAACTACGAACGAGAAGAAGAAGATAATATTTGCATGTAGAAATAACACTGGAAGCACAGCTAAATGATTATCTTTTTGAACTTTACAAGAATACGTTCTTACAAGAGGCAACATTGTGGATGCAAACAATAGATTTCAAACAAATTAAAGAATATTGACAAATATATTATGTGACTTCAACAGCTTTTAAAAACATGAAATTTCAAATTTAAATACACTTTATTTTTTCTTCAGACGTCTGCTGCAAATGGGTGTGCACAATTCTGAATTGTTTAACAATTTAGGCCTGTGTTGTTTCTATGCACAGCAATATGATATGACATTAACATGTTTTGAGCGTGCCCTGGGACTAGCAGATGATGACATTGTCTTGGCAGATGTTTGGTTTAATATTGGCCATCTTGCTCTGGTAAGTCTACATAATTTTAAAACTTGTATTATCTTGAGGTAAATTTCATATAATTAAAATAGAATTAATACTCTTATGAATTTTCTGTTATTGAGATTTCATAGAAGTTATTTATAAATTCCTATCTATTTTTATTGAGTACAATTGTTAACAGTATACTTGCTAAAGTGACAATGTACTTCTGGTAGAATGTGTGATTAAAATTCCTTGTACAGCAAATGGTTACATATGCCCTCTACAGAAAGAAACAGATTCTGCAGACACATGTACAGAAAGTTAAAGATTGACAGCAGAGTCATGTGTGCATGTGGACAGGCACATAAGGCTGCAGAGTACATTCTTCAAGAATATCCCAAATAGGAAAAGCTGAGGCAAACAATAGTCCAGAGAAACAGCACCCAAGGAAAACTTTACAAACCTCTTTATGAGCTACAAAACAATAGAATTTACAGATGAGACAAAACTCCAGATCTCCAGATACAGGCACACTCCAGATGAACAAAAGAACATATTACAGTAGAAATCCGATTATCTGAATTAATTGGGGATCAGGCCGATTCGGATAGTCTAAAATTCGGATAATTGGATATAGCTCAGGAATGAAACAAAACAGTGTACATAAATACAATGAAATGAACAGGATTTTTTTGGGATAAAAGTGCAGTAATATGTAAGCAACTATGTATTGCAAATAAACGACATAGTAACGGCATGTGCACACTTCCCCGGAACTTCTCTGAAAAGTCCGCTAAAGCTCTTGCTCTAAAATTATTTCACCCAAATTTGATTCAGATAATTGGGTATTCAGTTAATTGGTATTTGGATAATCAGATTTCTACTGTAATTTTTTCTGCAGTGAACTTTTGCGTTTGTTTGTCTATTGTTGTTATATGGAAATAAAATAACCATTCTTTCAGTTTCTATAGAACTTGAATTATCAGATAAACTTTTGTTAGGAGATAGATTCTATAAAAAAATTAATATCAAATAATTAGAAACGTTCATATTATGGAGGTGGAAGACTTTTTTGTCGAAATGTTATCTGTTTCCATTTCTGTTTATATCATTTGTGTGTTTTGTATTTTGCTGCACAGCTCCTTAAAATCTGTTTTTCCCCCCTTATTGCTCATTGTTGCACCAGCCCTCATTTAGTACGCTGAGTTGTTCCCTAGCAATAAGGAATTACCCCTTTATATGCAATCGGGTGGTTTCTTCAGAGCTTTATTTCATACCCAGAAGTCTAACTCTTCTTCTTCTTATGGTTCATGCCGTGTGGTGTTGGTTATCATGTTTTTCCACAGTCTTCTATTTTGTGTTCTGTCAATCATTTCCAATACCGATGTTCTCCCATGTCATAATTCTAGGTTGTCAAGCATCTTCTCTCTTGGTCTTCCCCTACCCCACTTGCTCTTCAACTTGCCTGTTGTTAAATGTATTCTATATCTCCTCTTCTCAAGATGCCTCCAAAAAAATGTGAACTCTTTGCTGTGTACACTAGTTTCAGAAGAAGTCTCCTACTCAGAGGGGGTTAAACCGGCTATAAATTCAAGTTCTGGAGAAAACGTCCACTTGCTCAAAAGGATACAAGAGCTCTAAGTGCCTCAGGCGGTAATTCCTGGATATAGAAACAAACGATTTATTTGATTCTCATGATGAATTCATTACTTCTTCTGTGGTTAATATTTGTCTTCAGTTTTTGAATATCATTTTGTGAAACCTTTGCCTCACTGGGAGTGGAAACATGCCTACTTGTGACATGCCATCTTTGTTGTACGTACTATTTGCTAGACAAGTGTTTTGATTCTAGTAAGAGCTTATTCAAGTAGCTGGACGTTTTCAAGAGGATACACAGGAAGCAAGTGCGTAGAGTACAGATAAATCTGACGGGAGAGGGATCACTTCAAAATTTAACAAAGGAAATGAGAAAGGAAGTCACATCAAAATTATTTGTAAGGAACAGAGAAGTGATTCTTAACCAACTTTAAAAAAAAAAAGTATGATGCTGTCGTATGAAGATCAGATAAAACAATGGCTTATATTTATGTTTTTCATTGCTACCTTTTTTATGTGATTTGTAAGCTTTCATAAGAATTTAGGTCTATTTTTCATTTTTTTATCTTCTTCTTCAGTGTTCATTCTCAAACTCCCACTGGATCTCTCTTGTAGCAGGACAATGCTCCTACTAGATATCCAGCAGGATGTAGTCCAGAGAATGGAAATGCATTGTGTTGCCATTTTATTTGCGCCAATGAAACGCATTCATCTTCGGCGATGTTCTTTTATCTGACCTGGCTTTATTAAGTCTGGCTCTGTGGCAACTCGGTAAGAAGAGCATCTACAATGGCACCATGTTCGAATCTCACTGGCATTTGTCCATCCTGACTGTTCAGAAAGCAATGACAAACTACTGAACGTATTTATATTGCCCAGAAAATCACTACAGCCATCAAATGCTACGTTGATGGCTGTGTCCTGAAAAGGCTATGTTAAAAATGTTTTTTTATGTACAAGTTTTGAAATCCACTCATTATTTGTGGTTTTAAATAAAAATTACTTCCATGGTTCACTCAGCCACCAGGAACTAGGGTACCAGAGTTCATGCTCTGTTATTCTGTTACTGAGTGAGTTAAAAATGTGTCTGGCAAATGACAATTTCTGGTCAACAATTGACTAGACAGCTGAGCACTTATGGGAAACTGTGTGTTATGTTGCTGGTTCATATTGGCTTTACCTTCACCACAGAGAACATTCCTACAAGATTTGGGGGGAATGTACTGTGAGTGGCAGAAGGATGATGTGTCATGACAGTTTGACTACATTATTTCATTCTTATTTCACAGGGTATATCTGATATGAAGTTGGCATTCCAATGTTTCCGTCTGACTCTATCTCACAATAATGATCATGCTGAGGCCTACAATAATCTGGGAGTCTTAGAGATGAGGAGAAACCACGTTGATGCTGTAAGTACAAACAGTTAGTATGTATTTGTGAGATGTAGACTATGTAGATATATATTTATGAGATGTGCAACAAGTCTTCTTCTTCAGCATTCATTCACAAACTCCTTCTAAATCTCTCTTGTAGCAGGACAATAGTCCTACTAAATTTCCAGCAGGATGTAGTCCAGAGAATGGAAGTGCATTGTGTCGCCGTTTTATTTGTGACAATGGCAGACACATCCGTCTTTGGCAGTAATGAATAAAATAAACATGTATTTATGATAAGTGAGTAAAGTAGACATGTATTTGTGAGATGTGAACAATATAGACATGTATTTGTGATATGTGAATGATGTAGACATGTATGTGTGAAATGTGAATGCTGTAGACATGTATGTGTGAAATGTGAATGCTGTAGACATGTATGTGTGAAATGTGAATGCTGTAGACATGTATTTGTGAGATGTGAACAATATAGACATGTATTTGTGAGATGTGAACAATATAGACATGTATTTGTGAGATGTGAATGCTGTAGACATGTATGTGTGAAATGTGAATGCTGTAGACATGTATGTGTGAAATGTGAATGCTGTAGACATGTATGTGTGAAATGTGAATGCTGTAGACATGTATTTGTGAGATGTGAACAATATAGACATGTATTTGTGAGATGTGAACAATATAGACATGTATTTGTGATATGTGAATGATGTAGACATGTATGTGTGAAATGTGAATGCTGTAGACATGTATGTGTGAAATGTGAATGCTGTAGACATGTATGTGTGAAATGTGAATGCTGTAGACATGTATGTGTGAAATGTGAATGCTGTAGACATGTATAAGTCATGTCTTTACCATATTTAGAATTGTGTCAGTTAATGTGACATTTTTTATGAGACTATTTTATGGTGACACAGATAGAATATACTCTACGGTAGACTAGCTAATTGTTTGTTGTATCATCAAATCATACCAGGTGTCATCGTAACATTGATGTTCAAACTGTAAAGGATATCTTATCATTATCTTTTGTCAATGTGGTACATTTTGCTGCTCGGATGGACACATTATTGGGTGTTCATTCCACTTGTAGCATTTCCTTTCTTTTGTCCTCAATCATTTCTTCTGATATTACCCAAATATGTGTCATTTGTCTATTTTTAAAATGTATTTTCAATGTAAAGATGTCACTAGGAAAATGAACGTTGTGATTTAATTGGACATATTAAGCAGGGCTGTACATAAATATATCTTTGGGGGATGTGTTATTAAAAAAGAAAGTTAATTTTCTTGTTTTCGTTAGTAGTTTCATTACTTTCATTAAAGTTTTGGTGACTTTTCTTCTGCAAAACTACCAGGGGGTTGATTTCTAAAGATATGAGTGGGTGGGGTTATATGCACCTCCCCCATTCTTGAGGCTTGACATTGGTATTGCATTTGCATTCTTAGTTCTTCTATAAGTTGAAATAACATCTGTAAATATGAATAACTTTGACTGTGTGCGAGAATTGTACTGGATTATAGTTTCTAGTTCGTGCATCATTGCTTCTGCTTGAGCCCTGACATTGTTGCAGTATTTACTAGTTGCATAAAGAATTGTATGAGTTACATTTATGTGTGAAATCTTTCTTTTTCTTCTTTAGCGGTATGTGTGAAATAAATACCCCAGTTTCATTATTTGAACGTCTGGCCAAATGTTTGAAAAAAATATCACGCTTCAGGGGGTATTTGCATATTGCAGTATCCACAGTACTGAAAAAACCAACAGGCTGGCAGGAATGATTAAATAAACTAATTTAAGAAAAGAAAAGGGTTGAAAAAGTTTAGAGGATTGACTTAATTGTACTCGGGGTACCCCATTTGTACTTGGTCCCTTTCACTGAAGCAGCATGCCAACTGGCAGAGTACTACTCATACCACAAAAATCTGTAGTTTTAATTATAATCTTCAGGGATATATTAAAAAAATCCATCCTGTAAATAAAACATTGTGCGTAGGATTCAAACCTGCGATCTCATGAGCGCTAAGTGAACAGCTTAACCACTGTGTCAGAGAGATCACTGATATAAAAGCCGTGTATGAAGTTGCCAAAACAATAAAAAACAGCCACTCAAAATTCCAGATGTGATCAAGAACATGTATATATATATCTCTCAAGTTTTGTCTCTTCTATACAATTTTAGTGCATTTTGTTTCTCGTACATAGGTCAGTAGCCTTTAGAGGCATATGGCCTGGCACTGTCCTGCCTGGATGTCCATTACAGACAGGCACCATAACATTTATCAGATGTAGACATATTCCGATTGTATCAGAAGACATCAGATTAAGAGGTTTTCACATGCTTTCAGACAGTGCCCCTCAAAAAGACAAACTATACAGACATGACATATAATAAGTCAGGGGCAGACCTTGCAAACGATGGATAACACATAAAAAAGTCAACGAAAACAAACATATATGAGCACACAAATAAGCCATCTCCAGAGAACTACCGGTACCTCTGATGCTGCAAGGAATAAAGGAGTATAAAGCGAAAATAAGAAAGAAAGAAATATATATATTCCCATTGTGTTAATTTTTGTAAATTACTGAAAGTAAATACTACCAAGAAATTAACTACAACCAAAAATTTCTGGGTTGATGGCTACAACCTGAATATTATGATACACTAATAATTTGTTTATTCATTGGGTAGCCAATTCCTATGTCGAACCCTTCATGTCCACCTCTTACATGACTGATCATTGTGTCCACCTCTTACATGGCAGATCAGAGTGTCCACCTCTTACATGACAGATAAGTGTGTCCACCTCTTACATGACAGATCATTGTGTCCACCTCTTACATGACAGATAACAGTGTCCACCTGTTACATGACAGATAACAGTGTCCACCTGTTACATGACATATAACAGTGTCCACCTGTTACATGACAGATAACAGTGTCCACCTGTAACATGACAGATTAGTGTGTCCACCTGTTACATGACAGATAAGTGTGTCCACCTCTTACATGACAGATAACAGCATCCACCTGTAACATGACAGATAACAGTGTCCACCTGTTACATGACAGATTAGTGTGTCCACCTGTTACATAACAGATCAGAGTGTACACCTCTTACATGACAGATCAGAGTGTCCATCTGTTACATGACAGATCAGAGTGTCAACCTTTTACATGACAGATAAGAGTGTCCACCTGTTACATGACAGATCACAACCCTTCATGTGCACCTCTTACATGACAGATCACAACCCTTCATGTGCACCTGTTACATGACAGATAAGAGTGTCCACCTTTTACATGACAGATCAGAGTGTCCACCTCTTACATGACAGATAAAGTGTCCACCTCTTACATGACAGATAAAGTGTCCACCTCTTACATGACAGATAAGAGTGTCCACCTGTTACATGACAGATCACAACCCTTCATGTGCACCTCTTACATGACAGATCACAACCCTTCATGTGCACCTCTTACATGACAGATCAGAGTGTCCACCTTTTACATGACAGATCAGAGTGTCCATCTGTTACATGACAGATCAGAGTGTCCATCTGTTACATGACAGATCAGAGTGTCAACCTTTTACATGACAGATCAGAGTGTCCACCTTTTACATGACAGATCAGAGTGTCCATCTGTTACATGACAGATCAGAGTGTCAACCTTTTACATGACAGATCAGTGTCCACCTCTTACATGACAGATAAAGTGTCCACCTCTTACATGACAGATAAGAGTGTCCACCTGTTACATGACAGATCACAACCCTTCATGTGCACCTCTTACATGACAGATCACAACCCTTCATGTGCACCTGTTACATGACAGATAAGAGTGTCCACCTTTTACATGACAGATCAGAGTGTCCACCTCTTACATGACAGATAAAGTGTCCACCTCTTACATGACAGATAAAGTGTCCACCTCTTACATGACAGATAAGAGTGTCCACCTGTTACATGACAGATCACAACCCTTCATGTGCACCTCTTACATGACAGATCACAACCTTTCATGTCCACCTCTTACATGACAGATCAGAGTGTCCACCTTTTACATGACAGATCAGAGTGTCCACCTCTTACATGACAGATAAAGTGTCCACCTCTTACATGACAGATAAGAGTGTCCACCTGTTACATGACAGATCACAACCCTTCATGTGCACCTGTTATATGACAGATCACAACCCTTCATGTGCACCTCTTACATGACAGATCACAACCCTTCATGTGCACCTCTTACATGACAGATCACAACCTTCCATGTCCACCTCTTACATGACAGATCAAAACCCTTCATATGCACCTCTTACATGACAGATCACAACCCTTCATGTGCACCTCTTACATGACAGATCACAACCCTTCATGTGCACCTCTTACATGACAGATTACAACCCTCCATGTGCACCTTTTACATGACAGATCACAACCCTTCATGTGCACCTCTTACATGACAGATCACAACCCTTCATGTGCACCTCTTACATGACAGATCACAACCTTCCATGTCCACCTCTTACATGACAGATCAAAACCCTTCATATGCACCTCTTACATGACAGATCACAACCCTCCATGTGCACCTCTTACATGACAGATCACAACCCTTCATGTGCACCTCTTACATGACAGATCACAACCCTTCATGTGCACCTCTTACATGACAGATCACAACCCTTCATGTGCACCTCTTACATGACAGATCACAACCCTTCATGTGCACCTCTTACATGACAGATCACAACCCTCCATGTGCACCTCTTACATGACAGATCACAACCCTTCATGTGCACCTCTTACATGACAGATCACAACCTTCCATGTCCACCTCTTACATGACAGATCACAACCCTCCATGTCCACCTCTTACATGACAGATCAAAACCCTTCATATGCACCTCTTACATGACAGATCACAACCCTTCATGTGCACCTCTTACATGACAGATCACAACCCTCCATGTCCACCTCTTACATGACAGATCACAACCCTTCATATGCACCTCTTACATGACAGATCACAACCCTTCATGTGCACCTTTTACATGACAGATCAGAGAGCTATTCTTTGTGCTGCTTTACGATAATACTATAAATTTTTTTCAAGTTGGTTGGGGCATAAAGTAAAGAATACTCGAAGGTGAATTTGGGATACATATGATCAGGATTTGGCATTAGTGTGTTTATTGTTCTGTCTTTTCTGGTAGCAGGTTTCTCTGTGCCGCTGATTAGGTATTAGGTATGTTGATTATCATCTTCGCACACCGGACACGTCCATAGGTGCTCCGATCTCCGCTTCAGTAAATCTCTCATGGTATAACGGCTGATGGTTCCGGTTCTATGTTGGTTCACTACTCCTTTTGAATTCTTTGTCAGGGTTTCTTTCGGGCCACGCCCATCCTCACTCCCTTTTTTGCATTTTCGATATTGACTCATGCTTATTCATCTCAAAATCCTGTGATCGTGAGGACTCACGAAGAGCAGTGAGTATGTCTGCTTGGTACATAGGCTGACCACCTGTTGTGGTGGCAAGACTAGCTAATTTGTCGGCTCGTTCGTTTCCCTCCATGCCTGCATGTCCGGGGACAAAAATAAGCATGAGTTTTCGTAGTGATGCCCGCATTTTAGCTCTCTCCAACGACTCCGCCCGTTCCCTACGTACATAACCTGTTTTGACTTTCTGAATCATATTCAGTGAATCACTTAGTATGCATGCATGGAAATAGGCTTGCGAATCCAGCCGGTAAAGTGCCTACATTACGGCGAATACTTCCATAGCTAGACTGCTCGTTGTTGCAGTAAAGACTCCACTGGCGTCGTGTACTGTTCTCCCTTTTGATTTGACAGTAAAGGCCCATACGCATCGCTGGTGACGGATGACTGACCCGTCCGTGTAAATCACATCTGTGTCATCGACATTCTCGCATATTAGTGCCTTGACCTCAGTAGCAACGCTTACGTGGATGTGTTTCCTGCTCTCTCTGCGCCGCTGATATTTGATGCGATACCCTTTGTCTGCGCCACATCGGCCGATTCAGAGCGACATACTCCCAGAATGTGATGGTCGATGTTGACGCTCTTTACAGACGTTTTGAGAGTCCTTGAAGCCGTTCTTCTGTCCACCGATCAGTTATTTTTCTTTAATGAGCTCCCTATGCATCATCTATTTTGAAATGCGTTATCAGACATGCGCACATGTCCGGTCCATCACAGTTATAGTAATTAGTACTCTGCATCCAAGTCCGTAGATACTATTGAGAGGATGGGTGGTTGAGGGGTCATTTACTGCTGTGCCACAATGCCATATTTTGTTAAAGATCACCGTTGTTAAAGATCACCTTTGATCATATTTGGTTAATTACGGCTATGGGTGGTTTTCTCGGAAAGCGGTGTACCCTTTCGGTGAGAGGTGAAAATTACGTATGTGAAAACCCAATTACAATGAATTCAAATCTCTACCGATTTTTTATTTAAAATATAACTTTTCTTCTGTTGGAATAGACGACATAGCAAGGGGTGTTACAAAAAAAGCCAATAGAAATGAATCACTATTTCCACATTGGCTATATTCTTCAGTAGATAAATCGTCTATGTAGCTATTGATCGCAATAAAGAACTGCACAGACAAATAGCCAGCAATACACTCCAGCTTCTAGGATGTGATCAAATGGGTTTTCCTTGCTTAACGATTTACTGCTTCAGGAAGATGTCGGAACAAGCTGCCTTACAGGGACGAATCATTGAAATACATTTCTGACCGTTCATTTAGTGTTTCTTTAACGTTTTGTTATTGCCCTATTATTTAAGGTTATTAAAGGAAATATCTCGTACAAAAATGTCCGCCTGACTGTCTCTCTCTCTCTCTCTCTTTCTATATATATATATATATATGTGTGTGTGTGTATGTTATGTATGTATGTGTGTGCACGCGCGCCCTCCCTCCCTCTTTATATAAATATATATAAAATCTCATATAATCACGTATACATATATGCGTCCCCACCAAGACTTTAGATATGTTCTTCTCAAATGGGGAGGGAGTTTTAACCTTTAGAAAAGGTTATTTGTACGTTTTCGTGTGTCAGATCTTCCATTTGATGAACTTTTTTGTGAAAATTCACTTAGGGTGAGGGGGAGGCTTTGATCTTTGGCTAACCACTAAGAGTCATATTCTGATTTGTCAAATGGAGGGAGGGGGTGTTTGAACCGAAGTTAGATGTATCGGTTCATTGGCGCAAACAGAACGATGACACAATGCATCATCTATCTATCTATTTGCTAATCCCTTTGTTGCCTTTCAGCGTGAGTGGTAGAAACGTTTTCTGGAGACGGCCCTCTTGTGTGCTGAGTATATTGTGGAATTTACTACTAGGTCTGCCTTCCTCTATCTGTGTAGCATAACTGCTGTTGTATGCTGTCTGGTGGTAGTCTGCTGATGTTTGCAAACCATTTGATATGTTGTCTCTTAATATATTCCAAGATTGGGGTGGTGCCGGTTCTTTGTCTAATGTCCTGATTCCCCACTATGTCTCTTAGCGATATTGATAGGATTCAGAAATATCTCCATTTTACTACGAGCCATTGTGTTTTCACTGACGGGTTGCTAACCCTGTCTCAGTGTTGTATCAGGTGTTGTACATGGCTACACCGCATCTTCGTTCTCTGGATTACATCCAGCTTGAATCTAATAAGATCATCGTCCTGCTATTAGAGAAATACAATTGTACGTTGAGATGTACGTTGAAGGTTGTTTTTGCCCTAACACACGCGCCGTGGCTTTAAAACTTTTAAATGATATAAATACATCTCTCTCTCTCTCTCTCTCTCTCTCTCCCTCCCTCCCTCCCTCTCTCTCTCTCTCTCCCTCTCTCTCTCCCTCTCCCTCCCTCCCTCTCTCTCTCTCATATATATATATATATATATAATGCTGCATATGTATCAGTCAATGTATTGATGTAGGCATACATGTTAATTTCATCGCCTGAACAGTTATGTTCATGTCTTGTCATTATAATCTATGTAGGTCTATGCCTACTTTTAGTTGGTTTGTTGTTTGCTGATCCAACGGTCCATGGGCTCATGCCCTTGACCTAATGCCATTAAATGGCATTATATTGCTGGGAAGTCTGTGGATTTCCTGCCTGCCTGTAAAGATAAAATTGAACACTGCCTGCCTGTAAAGATACAAATTGAATACTGGCTTGTATCCTGACTGCATGCAAAGATACAAATTGAACACAGGCCTGTATCCTGTCTGCCTGTAAAGATACAAATTGAACACAGGCCTGTATCCTAGCTACATGCAAAGATACAAATTGAACACTGGCCTGTATCCTGTAAAGATACAAATTGAACACTAGTCTGTATCCTAGCTACATGCAAAGATACAAATTGAACAGTGGCATGTATCCTGTAAAGATACAAATTGAACACTGGCCTGTATCATGTCTGCCTGTAAAGATACAAATTGAACACTGGCCTGTATCCTGGATGCATGTAAAGACACAAATTGAACACTGGCCTGTATCCTGTAAAGATACAAATTGAACACTAGTCTGTATCCTAGCTACATGCAAAGATACAAATTGAACAGTGGCATGTATCCTGTAAAGATACAAATTGAACACTGGCCTGTATCATGTCTGCCTGTAAAGATACAAATTGAACACTGGCCTGTATCCTGGATGCATGTAAAGACACAAATTGAACACTGGCCTGTATCCTGTAAAGATACAAATTGAACACTAGTCTGTATACTAGCTACATGCAAAGATACAAATTGAACACTGACATGTATCCTGGTTGCATGTAAAGATACAAAAGACCATCAGCGTATTTATGACGTAGCGATGGACCCTGCAGTTTTGGATTTAATAATGATTTTCTAGGAAATATTAATATAATAGATTTGCCGTTGCTTTCTGAACGTATGAACTCAAAGTTGATTGTGGCAGGGTTTGAAGAGACGCGTCTTTACCATTTCGCCACAGTTTGTAAACACGCCAATATTGTTGTGAGAGATGTCAAGAGCACATCTGTCTCAAGTACCGGGAACATTAAATAGGAAGTTTCAAAACTGCGTGAGTTCTGTAACAGATAGTTCACGACCAGCTTGCCTGACCCCGTTTTGAAACATCCTACTTCACTCACACTAGCTGAATCGACAGGCATGCATTACTATACTGGACCTTCAGTCACCGATCAATTTATATAGGTTTCACCCCTTCACTGATTAAAAAAGATAACAGATCGCTGCTCAAGATAACATCAGATCTCTGCTCTTCTTGATGCTCGTCAATAGCTGGCAGGCATCTTTAAACATGGCGTCGCGTTGTTTGTCTACACTAGTCTACCGTTTACACGAAGATATCGCGTGCTGAACTTTTGATATCCTTTAACAATATTGACAGGTTACACGACAGTGGTTATTCTAATTTATATCACACTTTTAATGCATTTATTTGAAACACCCTCTATGTCTATTGATTCAAATATTTAAAAAAATACACGATACAAATGATTTTTAAAAAGAAGTAAAGTGAGATAGAAATCTGGGAAGAATTGAAACCGATTCCGTATCACGGCTATCTGTGTTAAATCATGACATATGGTAGCCATGTATCGGCACTTTTCGGCCCGACAACCGAACAACAGAGTGACGTCTTTGATTTACTATTGTAGTCCGGCTCTGTGGCGGAGTGGTGCAGAGTATGCCAGTGACGGCAAAGGAGCCGAGTTGGAATCCGGACCGTTCAGAAAGCAATGAGAAAATACTGAACGGAAATACTATCAAGAAATTAACTACAACCAAATATTTCTGGGTTGATGGCTACAACCTGAATATGATTCAATCAATCAATAAATCAAGTGCCATGCCGACTGGCGTAGGCGATCATGTTTCTCCACGACTCTCTGTCTCTTGTGTTGTCAATAAGCTCGGTTGGTGAGCTTCTACCGTGCCACGATACAAGCCCAGCTAGTAAATTTTCTCTTTGTCGACCTCTATCTCTTCTCCCTTTGATCTTTCCAGTGGTTATTAAGTGTTCAAGCTGTGTTCTTCTCAGCACATGCCCTAGAAACCTTGACTGTCTGCCTCTAATGTTTGATATGATTGACATTTTTACGCCAGCATCGATGAGAACCTCTGCATTAATTTTCTTGGCTGTCCATGGTATTTTCATCATTCTTCTCAGAAACCACATTTCTGTAGCCTCCAATTAACTTTGAATTTTCTTGTTTATAGGATACGCTAGTAATTTGTTTATGCAATGGGTAGCCACTCCAACGTGCAACCCTCCATGTCCACCTCCTACATGACAGATCAGTGTCCACCTCTTACATGATATATCAGGATGTCCACCTCTTACATGACAGATCAGGGTGTCCACCTCTTACATGACAGATCAGAGAGATATTGTCCGTGCCTTTTTACGATAATACTATAAGTTAAGATTTTTCAAGTCGGTTGGGGCATAAAGTAAAGAACATTCGAAGATGAAAGGAGGAGAGGAGATCAGATACAATCCTGTATTGATAACATCAAGTAATGGTCTGTGCATGATTTTTCTATTCTTCTCCGAGTGGCTGAGGATAGAGTTGAAAAGCTGTTTGTGCTGATTGATCCAGTCTGGCATCCCTACGACATAATGGGTTATTGGTCTTATTAATATATTATTAAAGTTAGCTTTATTAGCATTTCTCATGTAACAACACATTCATGATGATGATATAATCCGTTTAGTTGTGAGCAGGTAGCTCTTGAAAGCCTCCTAGCCTTTTTAACAAAAACACATGTTGTGTAACTGAGGTGACACCTGGGCTCACGTAGGCTTGTCTCAAAGGTATGATTGTGTAAGGCGGTTTATAGATGCATGCTTACAGTGCGGATTACAATGCCCATGATTAGCACGTGCTGCCGGAAGCACATCACACACTTCTGGGTCAACAATTTCCTTATTCTTCTGTCAAATTTGTTGACCCATCGGCAGTGGGGCACATCTAGCATTCCCTTTCATCTCGGAGTCTGCCACAAAAAAAGGTAAAATGTACGCTGGCCTGCATATGTCTGTCATCCATGGAGATGATTTGATAGAAGGAAAAAAGTAAGAAATGGAGATAATATGTGACAATGATGATTTGTTTTCATTGGTGACAGATATAAGCATATCTCCCAACGTTCCATTTACGCCTCCGACGACATGAGTGACGACCGTGGTCCTATTCTTTGCATCCTGACCTAAAGTCCAAGCCCAGTATGCCACATGAGCGCAAACGTATTCATAAAATTAATATCAATTTTTGCTAACACCAGTAGACTTCGGGGAAAAAATACAAATTAAAGTAAGATAATATTATGGTAAAAAGAAAAGCTGTTTTCTCACTGTCTAGTGAAACGGTTTAAGTGCAACTGTCGTAATTTACGGTAATCATTTCATTTCTGACATGTTTGTGAGTGCAGATAATTTATTTTACGGTAAACAGGGTAATAATTGGAGACAGTGGTGAACCAGAGATAGCAGGGAGAGATGAAGAGTATTATACCGGATTACAAGTTATTCTCAGAATATGATTTGTTGCTCACAGAATAGAATGAAGAGGCGATTCTCTGCAAGGGTTTGTGTGGTATGTACCGGTTGGGAATGTGTGGCGTATATAGGTTGGATATGTGTGGTATGTATCAACCAGGTTGGATATGTGGTTTTAATGTATCAACCAGCGCCAGGTGTCCCCTACACAGAGCCAGTGATCTCAGTAAAGGGACAAAAACTTAATACTGCCAATAAGTTTGTATATCTCGGCAGCACACTATCACAAACTGCGACAATTGATGAGGATGTTGCCCTGCGTATTGCTCGTGCCAGTGCAGCATTCGGGAGCCTTCGTGCCAACGTCTGGATCAGGCGTGGTCTCAGTCTGACAACTAAGTTGGACGTGTACCGTGCAGTGGTTCTACCAACACTGCTTTATGCTGCGTCATCCTGGACTGTCTATGCGAGACACGCTCGACAGCTTAACTCTTTTCATCTTCGGTGCCTACGAAACCTCATGGGAGTACGTTGGCAGGATCGTGTACCAGATACTGAAATTATTCAGAAGTCCCGTATGCAAAGCATCCATGCAATGCTGACTAGGTCCCAACTCCGCTGGACTGGCCACATCGTCCGTATGCCAGACAAGCGCCTTCCAAAGAGATTATTCTATGGGGAATTGTGCGAAGGTAAATGTTCTAGTGGAGGGCAGAAAAAGCGCTTCAAGGATCACATAAAAAGCTCTCTCATTACTGCAGCATCGATCCTAGCTCCTGGGAGACTAAAGCACTTGATCGCTCAGCCTGGCACACTCAGATCACTGAATTTTGTAAAAGAAAGAACACTGCGGGCAATCCACAAATCCGTAAATTCTCCTACTCCGAACCTTCAGCACTCCTGCATGCACTGCAATAGAACTTTCCGTGCACGAATCGGACTCATCGGGCATCTACGAACTCACAAACTGTATTAGTTAATTACCAATTTTAATTATTATATATATATACATTTTTTTCTTCGCATTTAATGTTGTTTTCATGCCATGCTCATCTTCGCTTGCGAATCATGTACCGGTTGGAAATGTGTAACAAGTTTTGGTTAGATAATGTGCAGATAAGAGTAGGGGATAAATGTGGCAGGTAGCAGTGAGAGATAAATGTGACAGGTAGAAGTGGATGATAAATGTGGTAGATAGCAGTAGGGAGTAAATGTGGAAGGTAGCAGTAGGGAGTAAATGTAGAAGGTAGCAGTAGGGAGTAAATGTGGAAGGTAGTAGGGAATAAATGTGGAAGGTAGCAGTGAGAGATGTGACAACAGTGGATGATAAATGTGGTATGTAGCAGTAGGGAGTAAATGGGAAAGGTAGCAGTAGGGAGTACATGTTGAAGGTAGTAGGGAATAAATGTGGAAAGTAGCAGTGAGAGATAAATGTGGTAGATAGCAGTAGGGAGTAAATGTGGCAGGTAGCAGTAGGTGATATATGTTGCATGTAGCAGTGGGGGGGGGGGATAAATAGAGTAGGTAGCATCATCAGGTGTTATATTCTTTCCAGAACGTAGCCTTCACTATGGATCTCTTGAATTCTCCGCGGTCTTCAGCAAGTTGTCCTGCCTCTTTTAGCTACATGTGCAGGCATTCTTGAATGTCTTTTGTCCAACGTTGACTTTGGCGGCCTTTGACCCTGTTGCCTTCTATAAACACCCCCCCCCCCCAGTAACACTCTCTCCTTGCCGTCGTGTCTCTTAATGTGACAGAAAAAACTAGCTTTTTCTTTAATATAGTGTTCAGAAGCCAGCCGTCCTAGACGTTAAATGTTCTTAACACCTCATGGTTTGTTTCCCTTGCTGTCCATGGTATTCTCAGAACTCTTCTATAGCACTTTAATTCAAATGATGTTATTCTCTTGGCCACTGTTTTATTTAGTGTCCATGTTTCATATCCATATGTCGCCACAGGGAACACATGTTCGTAGTAAACAGAGCTTGGTTATTATGTTAGTACCCTGCTATAGTTTCTTTAGCTGTTTTAATTTTGACAGCGACATTGCTGTTCTTTTCTTAATCTCAACTACGAGGTCACTCGCATCATTTATATTAGTTCCTAAATAATCAAAATGTGTCACTTCTTCTAAATTGCAGTTCTCAATATTAATTTTGGGTCTTGATTTAGTTTTGTAGTTGCCATTATTTTTATCTTTTTTCATATTTAAGAACATGTTTTGCTGTTCGCTGAACTTTTGGGTTGACTTAATTATGTTCAGTAGGTTGTGTTCGTTTGTTGTTAATAGCACTGTGTCGTCTGTATATCTAATCTGGTATATGCAGCCCTCCTATATTTACAGGTTCGAAATCGGGCTTCACTGTTTCTTGTCTCACGTTTCTCATTATATTTTCCGCATAGATGTTGAACAACAATGGAGACAAGGTACAGCCTTGTATTACTCCTTTCTGTACATTGAACCACTCCGATCTTGCACCCTCCACTTTTATCGCTGCTTCTTGGTCTTTATACAGCTCTGCTATTAATCGTGTAATGTGTTTTGGAAACCCATGTCGTTCATTATTTCCCATAATTGATGGACATTGACACAGTCGAATGCTTCGGTGTAGTCTATGAAACATGCGTGTAATTCGATGTTATACTCTCTACATTTCTCTATAATCATCCTCATGTTAAATATAAGCTCTCTCGTGCCTCTACCAGTACTGAAGCCTTTTTGCACTTAGTGCATATTATCTTCCATCTTGTTATGTAGTCTTTTCATTATAATGTGCAGTATTATTTTTAATGACTTGGCTGATCAAGGCGATTGTTGTATAATTTGATCATATTTTCATATATATATATATATATATATATATATATATATATATATTATATATATATATATATATATATATATATATATATATATATATATATATAGGTGGGCAGCAGTAGGTGATAAATGTGGAAGGTGGCCTTGGGGGTAAATGTGGCAGGTGGCAGTGGGGGATAATGTGGCAGGTAGAATTGGGGGATAAATGTGGAAGGTAGATGTAGGTGATAAATGTGGAAGGGGGGGGGGTAAATGTGGCAGGTAGCAGTAGGCGATTCATGTGGCAGGTAACAGTGGTGGTAAATGGGCAGGTAGTAATGGGGGATAAATGTGACAGGTAGTAGTGATGATACAGGTGGTAGGTAGCAGTAGGGGATTCAGGTGGTAGTAGGGGATTAATGTGACAGGTGGCACGAGGGGATTAATGTGACAGGTAGCAATAGGTAATACACGAGGCAGGTAGCAGTAGGGGATTAATGTGGCAGGTAGCAATAGGTAATACACGAGGCAGGTAGCAGTAGGGGATTAATGTGCAGGTAGCAGTAGGGAATTAATGTGGCAGGTAGCAATAGGTAATACACGAGACAGGTAGCAGTAGGGGATTAATGTGGCAGGTAGCAGTAAGAGATACGTGTGTTGATGCACTTGCATACTGTGATAGGTAATATGTAATACTTACATCAAAATTGTAATCCGACAAGCGAAACTAAAACACCTGTAACACACATGAACAACAACACCAAATCTTATGTGTTTACTTCATATAACCATCATTATATATATGGACAGGGCCGTTTCTTACTCATCTTGTTTTATGTTGCGCTCTTGTTTTTGGCAAAAAACATCGATTTTTGTGCATCCGGACCGTTTAGAAGACAACGGCAGCCTACTGAACGTAATTATATTGCCTCTAAAATAATTACAGCCTAATAATGATGGGTTGATTGATATGTCCTGAATATGATATAATAACTGTTTAGTAGTGGTGATGGTGGTGGTGGTGGTGGTGTTGCGGCGGCAGTAGCAGATAACTGAACCTGCTATGGTTGTATGAGTGCTGTTGAAGATACACTGAGATATGTTCATATACTGACTATCCGTTTGGTTTTTGTCAGCGTCAGGTTTAATTGATGGTGCCCATGTCCTCTCCATTCCCCTTTGACATCTCTAAATACGAATGCTTATTGTGAAGTCTATCATTGCAGGCTGACAGCATAATAAAGTTAGAGATCGTTGTGAAGTGATGACTGAACACATCTATTACGTTGTATGGTCATCAAACTAGCCAAAAAAAACAACACCCCCCCCCCATTCCATGGACGAATGCGCGTGCACATAGAGAGAATTTATTGTCCTACCTGCCAACCTTAATATGGAAAAAATGCGGTAACGTTAACTGCAGTCTGCTACTTACAGCATATTACAGGTTGTTATTGTTGTCAATTCTGTAAAAGAACATTTTGTGCGCGCATTGGACTTGCTAGTCATTTAAAAACGCACTATTAACTTTATTATTTTATTATTTATTGTTATTATTATTATGGTTGAGTTTTTGGTCATCGTCGATCACGACGGACGAACATCATCATTACAGGTTGTTAGCATATTACAGGCTGTCTGTCGTCTGGTCACACAAGGTGGCTGACCTTTGATTCGTGCTTTTATTTGTCCTGTGACACATGTATCCGCACAGTAACCAATGACAAAATCGGATCTACCGGATCAGCCAAGATGAATGGCAGTCTGCAGCCCTATATTAAATAGTCTCAGCCAACCGTTATTAGATCAATAAAAATGATAAGAACAGCTAGTGTACGAGAATTGTGGAGGTGTTGACACTTGCAGCCGACCCCTTCGAGAATGTTAGGTTTTATTGCATATTGTTTATGGGAGGGACCTCAGATTGTATTTCGTTTCTTCTATCTAAAGCATGATAGTGGTATATCTCTGGTTAGCATGCTACATTTTGTTTGTGTTCAAACCTCTGTTCATACAACGTTATGGTTAGCTATTATTTCTGTTCATTGTGTCTAGACTATTCTTCATTCACTGTCCACCTCTCACGTTTTGCGGTCAGTTAATATTGCTGTTTATTGTGGCTAGGCCCTTCATCATTCACTGCTGTCAGAGAAAAAGGTTGGGAACAACTAGTTAGTTAGTTAGCTAGTTAACTAGCTATATAGCTAGCTAGTTCGTTAGTTAGCTGGGAACAACTGCACTCAATGAATGAAAGGATTTCATCATTTGCAGACGATGAACGTGAAAAGAATCCAGATTCAACAAATAAACGAAATGTCAAAAACATTAGCTGGTACCATCATGATATGAAGATACATTTTTGTCATCAAGTGGATACACAATACAGAAGTAACCATTCACATCCAACCAATAATATCAACATTTTTGTGTATGTCTTTTTTTTTAGGCAAGGTCTTTTTTCCAAGCCTCTTTTGTAATGGCACCACACCTGTATGAACCACATTATAATTTTGCTGTTTTGGCAGATCAGGTGAGTAAATTATGTTCATGTCTGTCACCATTTTGTGTGAAGTGGACAGCCACAGGATGTACATTGCATATGAGAATTTCCTATTTTTATCCTTGTGATTCTTTTTCATAATCTATTTACTCCATGTTAAGTTATACTGTCCTATTTCTGTTTACTTTATTGCCATGTGGCTCTGTGTGTAAACCTTAATGTTTCCCACTAAGGCAGTTAGTTAGCTCCTGTGAACAATACCAGGTGATGTCTTTTTCATATGTATTCCTGTTACTTGTGTCCTGTTTTTGCCATATAAAGGCGACAACGGACCGAAACGTAGAATTCGTGATTATTATTTATATTTATTTGTTCAGCTTAATTTGTTTAACCAATAATTGACATTAATTTTGCTAGTAGTGGACTTTAGTAGTGGACATTTTGACTTTCGCCAAAATGGTCGATGAGAATGAATATGTCCAATTCGCGGTTGTTCTTTCCCGAAAGTAATGGCAACCTACAAGAATATTGTGCCTAGAATGGTTCATTGAATAAATCGAACTTTTCTCTAGGATTGTGATCTTGTCGATAATCTTGTAATCTTGTCGTGTGTGGATAAATTCGAATGCTTAGGAGTTAACATCAACGGTGTAGGAGAATACATGGCAGAGATAAGGAATAGATTGCATTGGCATATTGTAAAATAACACGTTTGAAAAACATATGGAATAACAACAAAATAGAAACGAAACTGCTAATACTAAGAACTTTTATTTTCCCGGTTGCAACATACGGCTGTGAAACATGGGCCCTAAGTAAAACAGCTGCAAAGAAGATCAAAGCCTATGAGATGAAATGCTACAGAAAGATACTTAGAATATCATGAAAGGAAAAAAAGGGAAACTCAGACATTATAAGCACATTGAAGAGGCTAGAGTGTTGGTTACTAAACACAATAGCAAAAAAAAAACAACAAATCTACACCTGTTTGGTCATATAAAGAGACAACAGTTTAGAAAGACAATGAAGAGCACAGAGTACCTGGGTAGAGGAGAAAGGGCAGACCAAGAAGACGTTGGACTGACGACATTAAAGATAACATGAATACATCGTTAGAAAATGCAAGCCGCATGGCCCAAGACAGGGAAGGGTTCAGGGGGTTCATTGGGACGACAACGTTCTGGAAAGAATACGTCACATGACTTAGTGAACATGGATATATTTAGTAGTGAACAATAATATATTTAGTATAAAAGTAAAAAAAAAAGTAGTTACCTGTAGCGTTTATTAATGCAATAAGGGTGTGCGATCTTATCGATCTCACATTTCAGTGACTGCTGTATGAGGGAGGTAGCATTCTCCTCTCCATTGCAGTTTTTACTTCCCGGATGAATCTGGTGTCCAATAAAGACTACGATCGTCCCAGGAGCCGCTGCTGACTAAACTGGAAATGTATTTAGTATAAAAACAATTATAAACGGAGAGGGGGAGGGCTTGGGATGTTAAAATGGGGAAGGGGCGATTTGTTGGGGTATTCAAACCCTGCCCCCCCCTCATTTAGGTAATTGAAACTAAACCTTTAGTTCTAAGAGTTTTGCCAAATGGTGAACCCCACCCCTTCACGAATTTCCACAAAAAAGTCATTGAATTTCTTATCTCCTCATCATTATCTTATTTTCTCCCTAGCCACAAAAACAATAATTTCCATATAATAATCTCGAATTATGGTTCAGTTGTTAGCTATAAATCTCATACACTTGCATAAGTTCATCATGATTAGGTGCCGTGCTGATCGGTGTAGCCGATCATAGATCTCCACAAACTAGACCAGTGTTTCCCAGCTTGGGACCCACGCCCCACAGGGGTGCAATTTGATTGTTCAGGGGGGCAATTCAAACAAGTTGTAATTATGCAGGAATAATTGAATATTTGAATTTAAAAAAATATGTTCTTATGTTCATGTTACCTGGAGGGGGGGGGGGATCCGAACTTTTGAAAGACTTAGGTGGGACATGGTTAAAACAAAAGGTTGAGAAACACTGATCTATAGAGATCCCCGCCGAAGACTGATGTGTCGGGCCATTGGCGCAAATAAAACGGGGACACAACGCATTTCCATTCTCTGGACTACATCCTGCTGGAAATCTAGTAGGACCATGGTCTTGCTACAATGGAGATCCAGCGGGAGTTTGAGAATGAACGCTGAAGAAGATGATCTAGAGAGATTCATTCATTAAGTTAACACCCGCTGTTGTTTTTTTTGTTGGTGACCGTATGAAATTTCATTTTTTTAATGCTCTTCATTCCACCATGTTCGTTATATATCTGACCGGACGTGATGTGGCACAAGTTCTTCATGATGAATGTGAAACCCCATGCAACCGTGTTGACTTCGACGATCCGAAAACTTAATGAATCCATATTGACATAATCTGCTCTTGTTTCATTTGTATTTTTTTTCCCATATTCGAATGCATGGATCAATACGAAAAGTGCAGACTCAGCCGCTGACTCCAACTGGGGGGCTGCCCTCTCATAAGGGTGCGGGAAATCTTTAATATTAACGTTGGTGTTATCTGTATTAAAAGAAAAAAAATATTTGTACACGGAAACTGGACTTGGAAATACTGATTAAGCATTATTGAGATTGTAGTTGAGGCTTGTCAGGGACTTCCTTGTTAACGCTAGTGCGTGGTCAAAGTTATTGTCACTCGAATGTGTGTGTGTGTGCTTTGTTTATGCCTGTATGTGTTGTTCGTGTTTGTTTATGCCTGTATGTGTTGTTCGTGTTTGTTTGTGTTATTTAGAAAGTCTTACCGATAATGTATCTTATGTTCTCCCGTGTGTTGTCAGGGTTCGAAAGGGGAGTAAAGAATGTAACGCTGTTTACCGTACATGTATGTCGTAAGAAGCGATTAAAGAGGTTTTGAGGTAGATTTGGGCTGTCCCATCCCATATAGGGTTATAGTCGCCCAGACGCCATGCTGAAGTCGGATGTGTTAGGGCGAAAGGCGCACATATTACAGCTAAGCTGTAAACAATGACCGAACGAATTCTCCTGACTACATCCCGGCAATTAGCAGGAGTTTGAAATCGGACGCAGAAGTATCTGAATTCATACTTGTTATTGCCACAAGAACGCTATTGTATTTATTTGGAGGGGAGGAGGGGGGGGGGGGAGAAAATATGCTGCCACAGCTTGAGGTTTTTTCACGAAGTCTGATGGTTTTGGTCGTCGTCTGGGTTGATGGGCTCATTTTGGCCAATTAAATTTGAGGGTCTTTTCTTTTTAGGAATGTCTAAAGTTAAGAATTATAAAATGTTATGTCTATTCTGTATTAATGTACGGCTCAGAAACATGGACAATAAACAACAATTAGAAGACGGAATTGATGCCTTTGAGATCTGGATATGTATGGAAGAATATGGAGAACATCATGGGAAGAGAAGAAAACAAACAGATTCTAACAACATTTAATATGAAGAAAGCGTCCGTGAGTTGCCGGGGCCCGAAAGGGGAGCAAAGAATAGCAACACTGTTTACCTTCCACGCATGTTGTAAAAGGCGACTAAGAAAGGTTATGGATGGAGTTGGCTGTCCCATCCCATATAGGGCAAGTGACCCATAGCCATGTTGAAGTCGGATGTGTCAGGCCGAAATGCGCAGATATCGCAGCAATGCTGTAAACCATGACACAACGCATTCCGTTCTCCGGACTACATCCTGCTAATCTGCAGGAGTTTGAGAACGAACGCAGAAGAAGAAGAAATAATTATTAAGGGAAATAAATATCAGGCACATAAAATATTTTGGACGCATAAAAGATAGTAAGAGGGTAGGCAGAGATACAAGTGGTAGAGTAATATCACAAGACGAACAGGTTACAGTCTAGCAGAATGCACTACCAAAACAAGAGACATGGATGTTGGAGGTCTGTTGCAGCCAACCTTCGTTGCAGAGACGGCACTTGATGATGATGATGACCGGTTCTCAAGCGCATGTCGAGTCCGGTCATCAGAAGAGCACGATTTAATGGCTGTAGCCCAGACATCAGGGGCACCTCTTTGGCGTGTGCGAATTGTGTACCTGCCCCCGTCCCTCCCCAGAAAGCAATGACAATTCAATGAACGCATTTATATTGCCTAGATTTAGACTCCTCCTAGGACGGCTAAATAAACTATATCTATTCTTAATCGCATTTTCTCTCTCTCACAAATTGATGAACTGATGCATGAAGTCTCTCATTTCACAGCGTGTGATATCTAAAGTCTCCTGGTGTTAGATACGTCACCATGTTAACCGTAGCGCTAACTTAAACATTTTTCTCATACATTTCTATAACTGACGATCGATCCATCCACTTAATAATAGTTGTCAGGAACCGCTCACCGTTGTTAAGTGAGGTCAGTTCTAATGCGTGAACGATGTGGATACTGGCAAATTACTAGCTTCGTATTATGAATATTTGTTGTGCACTGGTGGTTTATTCCTTATGCTAGACTTTATTGGTTGCATTTTCTGGTAATGTGAGCGGCTTCAATTTACACCTGTCCTTGACCATGTTCTTGGGGTTGTACAAATACTGTGAATTGTGAAATATCATATACAATTAGTTGATGATTGTGGAGACGTGTGCTGTCACGATTGACTTGAAGGACGCATATAATAGTGCCATTTGAGTGCCATTTTGACCCTTTCGTTGCCAGATGGATATCAGCGGTGTTGCTCGAGAGGAAGGTGGCTCTCAGATATGGTTGTTGAACATCTAAACCCAAAACAATACGACCAGGTCTACCACAGGGACCTCCCCTATAGCCTGCATTATTCAATGTCTACACCTTGACAATCACACAGCAGCAGCTCGACGGAAGAGGTAGAACACCGTCTTTTGCGGACGGTATCATGATATATAGACAGGGAAGGGTCAGAATAGAAACTGTCGGATCACTGTAGAGTGAGCTAGACCGTATCGCCTCCTGGTGCGATGATTCTGGGGAGAAGGCTGCGGTGAAGTGGTTCTCTCTTAACAATCACACCGTAAAGTCTGCGACACCGACGGTGGTGATGAGGGGATACAATGTAATCAGAACCTCATCATTACAATGAGATTTGATAGTAGTCTGTACTTTCGGAAACACGAGTCTGTACTTTCGGGAACACGTTGATCATGTTATCGCAAAGGCCAGCAAAGGTTTTTCAGCTCTGAGAGTGATGGTAGCGGCTGATACTAAACAAATTAATGATTCAGAAAGTAAAAACAGGCGATGTAAGTAGGAGATGGGTGGAGTCTTTAGATAGACCTAAAATTCAGGTATCATTGCAAAAAATCACGTTAAACTTTGTCCAGTGACACGCGGGTGTCGAGGGAAACAAACAGACCGACCAATTAGCTAGCCTCGCCACGATAACAGATGGTCCGCCTATGGACCGAGCAGACATCATATTGGCCAGAGGAAACAACACTGGAATCAAGCTCAATGGGCCACTGTATTAACTACAAAAGACAGTGAGTTTTATTAAGAAGACAGAATTACAGATATAGACATGTTTCAAGTGAACGAAAGAAGAAGAAGTACTAGAGGTAATGAAAAAAAATCGATTTATTCCCCCACCACTCATTCCCCAGAATGGATTTAGCCTCAAAAAGGTTGTCACAATCGAAAGAAAACGCAAGATTTGCATAGGAAAAGGAGGAAACTACCTGCTTTTAAAGTAACTACCCTTATAACAAACAACGTATCTACGGTCCTGATTGCATGAATAGATATGTAGATTGAGACAGTAAGATAATTACATGCGAAGAAATAGAAATATAGATTTCTATATAGAATATAGAAATATAGATCAATGGATAGAAATATCTATAAGTTCTACCGAACTTGGATGGGTTGTTCAATTGGCAAAAATAAAATGTCGACACGTGAGTACTCAGGATTATATGGTGCCGGATATCTAGTAGTTCCAGAATTCTGTTATAAGAGATTCTAACGGCAGTTTTGAGAACGAAAGTTAACAAACACATAACATATTGATATATATAGTTAGGTAGATACATATACATACATATATTGGATTAGATAGATGGATTTGATGTGCATATATATATATATATATATATATATATATATATATATTAGATAGATACAGAAATATATAGATAGATTAGTTTCCCTGATTAATGCCTACAATACAGGGTAATACAGGGTTAGTCCTATATTGTTCATCGACCAATGGCATACTGCTAGATGATGTGATTAGCACCACGCATACTGCATATGTTAAGCCTGTATATAAATATATATAAACATATACGTATACATAAATATTTAGCTTCACCCTGAAACTAAATGAAGGCTGGCTTCTAAATACCACCATAAGAAGGAAGCTACAGTATTTTGGACATTTAAAGCGACATGATGGTATCGAAAGGCTGATTCTGGAGAGTAGATTTCCGAGTCTAATAACTCAGTCTAATATATATATATATATATATATATATATATATATATATATATATAGGCGGGTAGGCTTGTTGACCACTTGACTAGTTGACTGACAGACATAGATATATAGACAAACATATCGTGTTTGCTGTACTAATAGGCACCCTCTACACTTAATCGCTCAGCATATATCTAAAGCACACACTTGATGTACAACCTCTTACATCCGACACTACTCATCCTTCGCTATAAAGTGGGCAGCATTCATCCCGTCTGACAGAGAACTATAGTGGACTATAATGTGGTACTACCGATCCCTCGTTTCATCAGCACCAAAATAGTTTATTTAAAAAAAATGTTTTTTACATGCCAACTTCTGGAGTGACCATCTATTATATAAGACCTTCTACCTAATTGGAAATCCAGTTATCTAAAAATAACTCATTTGACTATTGCCTAGAATTTAATTGGTAACTATGATCATACTTTGTGTGATAGCCTATGAAAATCAAGGGAATAGTTAAGTTATATGAGTTATGTTCAGAGAACTGGATTTCCACTTAGCCAGTACATCTTATACTGTAGATCAGAGTTTCTCAAAGTACGCGAAAACGCCTCCGTGGGTGGTGATATACTTCAAGGGGCAATGCATGGTCAAGGGGCAATGCATGGTCGTGGGTGGGGGTTGATGTAGGGACAAGGGAGGTGATATTACTTTAGAGAGCATAGAGCCAATTAAATGGCTATTTTAAGGAGACTTACGTTGAGCAATTTAATAAAAATGTAATGTATATTCAGGGATTAAACGAAAATCGTAAAGGTTAGAAGACGATGCGAAATATTCGTACATTTCCTTCAAGTCATAACGAAGAAGATGTTCTGGCATCATACAGCATAGCTTTTGCTTAAAGCAAAATCTGATAAAACCCACATATTTTAGAAGAATTGATTATACCTACATCTGGAAGTTTTAAGAACAGTATTGCATCAGTCCTCCGATAACGCTCTTCAAATGTATTCTTCTCGATAACATTACAGTTCAGATGTGTATTTAATGAAATGGAGACAACGTCTACTGGAAAACAAACTTTGTTATAACTTGAATAATACCAAATTTAGGCTGCAGCTCGACGAGTCCACCCGATACCTTCGGCAGTAAAGACCTCTGTACCGAAAGTTAACAAGCCGTAACTCGTTACGTTTCTGATTATTGTCGTATTTTTCATTGGTCACTATTTATATACTTGGAGTTGCATGCCAAAAAACGCAAGGCCAACCAACTAAAGAACATAAATAATTTTAAACAAATAGCCTTTTAGGACATTTTTACTTCCTGTACACATGTTTTTTACCGGAGGTAGGTCATGATCTACCCTTCCTGGAAATGAATCCTTGCTTCTCGTTTATTTACAATTTTATGATAATTAATCAAATGTTTTTTGCAAGCACGCAACTTGTACTAAAGAATTGTACTAATTTCCTAGTCTCCGCCAACATGAAGAATCTCTGATGATGATGTCCAAATCTTGACTGAACACATGATATTTTATGTGTGGAAGAAAATATGAGGGAATTCTTCCGTGATTTGATTAAACTACAAGTGAAAGATTGAATCATAGATCCGTTTCAAGATGTGGATGGAGTGGAAACACGTTATGAGGAAGAACTTCTTACGATGAAAAATGACTGAAATGAAGAGATTCTATTAAGAATGTTGGTTGCAGTCAGACATTAAAAAAAATTTCGAACATTGTGGGAGAAACATTCTTTATCTCCATTTCCCTCGTCATAACTCAGTGTCGTATCACAGCGTGTCGTATCACGAATACATGAAACAGTTTGAACATTGTTCAAAGAGGTAAACTACGCCTTCGCCTTACCAATCATCATCAGCAGCAGCTAGCATATCCTGAACAGGATGTAGCAGCCAACACAACCTTTCGAAACTTCTGTCGATCTTGAACTGTCTTCCTGCTTCTCGTAGTCATATTCAGGTGGTCTTTGATGTCTTGCGTCCATCTTCTTCTTGGTCTGCCACATGTTCGTCTCCCCGGCATCATCCCTTCGATTATGGTTTTATCTAGGCTGTCATGACGTTTAATATGGCCAAAATATTGTAGTATTCTGGAAAGAGCCATGCTTTATAGCCAGTTCTCTTTTACGTTCATTTCTCTCAGGATGTGAGAACGCTAGTGGTTTTATCGCTTGTATATATCGCTTTATAATTATCGCCCTACCCATATAAACATCAATATTGAGAAACTCGCCTCCAAGCTTCAGTTGCATTCTGCCTATTGAGACACATATTTCATAAACAGTTTACATTCATTGAAACATTTTATATCTTCCGCCGAAGACGGATGTGTCGGGCCATTGGCGCATATAAAACCGACACAACGCATTTTCATTCTCTGGACTACATCCTTCTGGAAAATCTAATAGGACCATGGTCCTGCTACAAGAGAGATCCAGTGGGAGTTTGAGAATGAACGCTGAAGAAGAAGAATTTTATATCTTCACTTTCACCCCAGAGTTTAAACTTCAAGGGTAATAAAATCCATACAAAAGTGGGCGGTAGCAGGAACAAGATTGAAAAATACTGCTGTAGACAACCATGAGTGAGTCATCCTTGACCAGACTCCGGTATAAAGTCCTGTATACAAAAAAATGTAAACATGATATGAAAGCCGATTTTTATTATTGCCGTGAATTTCGTTGGTCGGCCTTGAATATTTTTGGCGTGTGACTCCAAGTATATAAATAGTTATCAACGAAAATCACGACAATAATCAAAAACGTAATGAAGTAACAAATGAAGTCCTAATTAATTGTGTACAGAGATCTTCTACAGCCAACATTCTCCAGTGATCCATGGTAATCTATGCATAAGGTAATGCTACCGCTTTACAGCTTTGCAAAAAGCTTTGAGTCGGCTGTCAAGAAGCTTTGCCAGGATGTCCCGCCCTTGAACTATTTTTCACGTGTATAGCTCTAAACGTGTGCGTTTCGTGCATACCAACCCCTTCTCCATGATATCCCTTCGTGCTGATCTCACACATCATCATTTATCTTCGCTTATCCGACTATTTTCGTGCTTGTCTTTGTCTTGCGATACAAATTACACACAAAGCAACAAATAATCAGTCGCATTAGCAACTAATAATCAGTCGCATTAGCAACTAATAATGTAACAGTATATTCTTGTGAAGGAAGAGGAAGTGTTACAGTTGTTACTTTTGAAGGTGGTGATCAAGAATGACTGGTGATCTACAATGACTGCTGACGTAGATCTCTTCTTGGTTTTAATAAGTGCTTATCAATGAACACAAAGGCACTTCTTATTACATAATCAGAATGTCGTTTAATATAACTTCAAACCAACGACACAACCAATATTATACTCTGGAGTAATTGATATCTCCGAGACGTATAATATATCATCAATATAAAATATACAATGTCAAGATTTGCATACTATTCTAACACTTCCAGAATTATAGGCGCACGTTATGACACGAGCTTAATGAGATTATGAACTATCTCATTATTTTACTAGACGTATAATCTATCGCCAATATAAACTATACAGTGTCAAGATTGCATACTATTCTAACACTTCCAGAATTAAGCACACGTTCTGGTACGAGCTTTAATGAGATTATGAACTATCTCATTATTTTACTAGACGTATAATCTATCGCCAATATAAACTATACAGTGTCAAGATTGCATACTATTCTAACACTTCCAGAATTAAGCACACGTTCTGGTACAAGCTTAGTGAGATTCTATACCATCTCATTAATCTACTACTAATCTCACTTTTTGGTCAACTAACTTTGTTTCCAGTTGTTGAAGTCAAACAAGGGACTTGTCTCCTGTGAGACAAGTGCTAACTCTCTCCACACACGTCCCGGGGACTCTGTGTGATCCTGTCGACTTGATCTTCTGTGAAATCCGACCGCCCTGCTCGGCAGTCGATAATGCAATCTTCTTCCTCCTCCACTCCTAAGTTTCTCCAAACTTTCAACCAATCAAAAGCTTTCATTTCCCCAGAGGAAAAGCTCTGGCCAATCAGAAATTGATCTTTCTGGTTACAATAAACCCACGTTGCCTCAGACCAACCAGGAAGCTTCTACCTGGTATGATGCCCGTCTGTCTATTATCTGACATGTTCTTAGGTAAACAAACGTTGCACTTGATCATAGCTTGACACGTTCCTATAAAAACACACGTTTGTGTTTTATCGCCGCTTGACACGTTCTTAGATAAACACACCTTTGCATAGTGTGCCACTAGCATCCATAGTGACAACATTTACACAAGAGCAAAACATTCAATGTGTTGCATTTCACGCCGTCCATCTTTTGCTATATGTGAAGGGTTCTCACTTCTTACTGTGAAACCCCCTGCATTTGAAGGGTTCTGCAACCAGATACTATCACACTCGCCCCCTTGTCACAAAAAAAACTTTATGCGGCTTTGTGTCGAGGCGAATCTAAGTCTATACTTAATTCTGCTGAGGCGGAAGGCCAAGCATAAATTTTTCCGGATATAATAATTGAAAAAACAGTGATCCCTCCAACCCTTCTGTCTTTTTATCAAGCTACAACTTTGTATCAACTATGTACATTCCATGGGACGTTATGTACAAATTACCTAAAAACCCACTTTCGCCATCTTTCCGGTTAGTTCTGTTCCATATGATCTATACCTAGAACGATTTGGCGAGCTAATCTGAACGCTGCCTCATTCCTCGGTTTTCTCCTTACCGCCTGTATAGTAGGTTGGGTATTAATGGTGTCTGCAACGTCGTTCCGTTGTCTACTCGCGGCCCGAGTGTTCCGGAAAAGTGCGTCCTCCGTGCTGTCCGCCGCAGGCTGAGGTGGTGCCACCACTTCAACTGTCTCACTGTGAGTCCTCGTTTCCGTTTCGGTGCTGTCGTGTGACTCGCACTCGTCTGTATCAGTGTAGTTATCAGCTGCGATTTCGTCGTCATCAGTGTCGTAGTCTGATGCGCTGTCGTCCTCGTTCTCTTCGAGCCTTTCCGACGTCACCTCTTCCAGGTGTTCTTCCGTGGCTGGCTCGTCCGGAACCCTGGACTCGGTCCTGAGCTCCTGAATCTCTTCAGAATGTTCTCTCGCTACCTCACTCAGAGACCTCAACTCTGACTGAAGCACGGCCGTTAGCCTCTCTGCTGTCTGTATCTGATTGTCAGACTTCCGTTTGTCTGTCTTGCAGGCTTCTAACTCCTTCAAGATTTCTATAGGTCGCTCTGTGCGATCCGGGTTCTCTTTATTGCTCGGGCGGACTCTTAAGGCATTTACTCGCCAGTTTCCTCTATCTATCTCTCGCCGCCTCGAGGAGAAGAAATTAGCCCTACTGTCGCCCCTGTTCTGTTTTGCAAACGACCGCCTGGGTATTTCGTTCGTCCTGGTTCCTCTCGTGTGCCCGTTCCTGGCTACAACTAACTTCTTCTGTATGGTCATAACTTGACTCCTCTGGTCCCTCCTGACCACTGCTCCTATCCGTTCAACCTCCTGTCCTCTTCTTGTGGGTACTGTATCTTGGGCTACTCTCTGGTAGGCCCCTATCTCTGAGCGAAACGGTCGTTTCCTGACGTCCAGGAATCGCTGGGTGAATCTCGTCTGTTCTCGACATTTTCGATCTAGCGGAAATTCGTGCCTGTACCGTCCTCCCCTTCTGCAGTCTGCCTTGAGGTGACCGACCTGCCCACAATCATAGCATCTTCGGTCTCTCTCTGTTCTCGTGCCTCGTCTCTCTGGAAACTCCTGTTTTCTTTCCCGGAATCTGTCAAATCCCCCCTGGTTTAGTGGGGGCGTCTTTTCTACTATATCCGATTCCCTTTCTTGGGGCTCCGTGCCCAACCTGAATTCGATCCACTTAATAGTGCGCTCCTTCGTCTGTGCTAAACGGAGAGCATCGTCTAGCGTGCTGGGATCGGTTTGAATGAGGTGACGTTTAATCGCTCCTGGCAGCAACCCTTCTACAAAATAGTGCAGGAGTATTCTCCCTACACCTCTTTCCTCAATTTCCTGGGGAAAAGCTTCTTCTGCCAGACGTAACAGTCTGTCTCCGAAAGCTTCCACTGTTTCAGCCACGTTTTGTCTAACCTTTGTTAGCATTACCAGCGCATATTCGGCTCCGGAGAGTCCACCATATCTCCGTTCTAATCCCGCTTGGAAGTCCTTCCAGGATTCTGCTGGTGCTCTCTCTATCCTGAGCCTAATCGTCTCTGCTACTAGACCGTTGCTAGATTGCAGAGCTAACAATTTCTTGTTATATTCGCTGGCTCTTGTCAACAACGCGCACTTTTCTATCTCTGCTATCCAGCTCTTGAAGTGCGCTTCGTTCCCTGAGAACGGCGTAATACCCGTAGCCGAGCCTTGCCATCTTAAGGCTTGTATTAACTCGCGCAGCTCCGACTTCTCTACTTCTTCATTGTCGGCTACTGGGGCTAAGGCCTTTTGTTCCATTTTCTACCAACACCTCTTTTGTGAGTTTCTCGTTACTAGCTCTGTGACGTTCTCTCAACTCTACTATTAACCCTGGATAGCCTTAATCTGCCTACCGCTAATCTAGGTGTGAACAACAATCCTACTTGAGTTATATTATCAAATTGACATATATATATAAATGCATGAAACCAATGTCAAGTATCTAATTATCTCCTCTGTGGAATGACATTTATAAACTCAATATATCTCTGTGGAATGACATTTATAAACTCAATATATCTCTGTGGAATGACATTATATAAATTTTTGTGGGATGGTATTTATAAATTCAATATCTAATTAATTGTTAACTTCACTATTAATGTTCAACACCAAAACAAATGTTCATTTCTCTCAGTCGTCCTGGTCCTGTCGGGGAATTTATGAATTTAACTATAGTCTCCACATAATAATAGATTGTTCGTAATTTATATAACAATTGTTCACTTCTCTCTATTCTGTGATAATTAGTTAGCAAGACATACTCACATCCATGTCCGTCTGGTCCTTGAAATTTTACTAATTACACACGCACTGATTACTTAAACGAACAGGTAACTGAAATTCACGACAGCTCGTGTCGTAACTTTGAAAAATATAAATTTAACACACCGATTTTCTCTTTGAAACTTCTGTGTTTCAGTATAATTGGCCTTCGTGATGATAAAGTATAGGGTAGCACTTCGTGTTGGCCGGGAACATCCTGGTCACGGCACCAGTGTAACAGTATATTCTTGTGAAGGAAGAGGAAGTGTTACAGTTGTTACTTTTGAAGGTGGTGATCAAGAATGACTGGTGATCTACAATGACTGCTGACGTAGATCTCTTCTTGGTTTTAATAAGTGCTTATCAATGAACACAGAGGCACTTCTTATTACATAATCAGAATGTCGTTTAATATAACTTCAAACCAACGACACAACCAATATTATACTCTGGAGTAATTGATATCTCCGAGACGTATAATATATCATCAATATAAAATATACAATGTCAAGATTTGCATACTATTCTAACACTTCCAGAATTATAGGCGCACGTTATGACACGAGCTTAATGAGATTATGAACTATCTCATTATTTTACTAGACGTATAATCTATCGCCAATATAAACTATACAGTGTCAAGATTGCATACTATTCTAACACTTCCAGAATTAAGCACACGTTCTGGTACGAGCTTTAATGAGATTATGAACTATCTCATTATTTTACTAGACGTATAATCTATCGCCAATATAAACTATACAGTGTCAAGATTGCATACTATTCTAACACTTCCAGAATTAAGCACACGTTCTGGTACAAGCTTAGTGAGATTCTATACCATCTCATTAATCTACTACTAATCTCACTTTTTGGTCAACTAACTTTGTTTCCAGTTGTTGAAGTCAAACAAGGGACTTGTCTCCTGTGAGACAAGTGCTAACTCTCTCCACACACGTCCCGGGGACTCTGTGTGATCCTGTCGACTTGATCTTCTGTGAAATCCGACCGCCCTGCTCGGCAGTCGATAATGCAATCTTCTTCCTCCTCCACTCCTAAGTTTCTCCAAACTTTCAACCAATCAAAAGCTTTCATTTCCCCAGAGGAAAAGCTCTGGCCAATCAGAAATTGATCTTTCTGGTTACAATAAACCCACGTTGCCTCAGACCAACCAGGAAGCTTCTACCTGGTATGATGCCCGTCTGTCTATTATCTGACATGTTCTTAGGTAAACAAACGTTGCACTTGATCATAGCTTGACACGTTCCTATAAAAACACACGTTTGTGTTTTATCGCCGCTTGACACGTTCTTAGATAAACACACCTTTGCATAGTGTGCCACTAGCATCCATAGTGACAACATTTACACAAGAGCAAAACATTCAATGTGTTGCATTTCACGCCGTCCATCTTTTGCTATATGTGAAGGGTTCTCACTTCTTACTGTGAAACCCCCTGCATTTGAAGGGTTCTGCAACCAGATACTATCACAATAATCAGTCGCATTAGCAACTAATAATCAGTCGCATTAGCAACAAATAATCCGTCGCATTTGCAACTAATAATCAGTCGCATTAGCAACAAATAATCCGTCGCATTAGCAACAAATAATCCGTCGCATTTGCAACTAATAATCAGTCGCATTAGCAACTAATAATCAGTCGCATTAGCAACAAATAATCCGTCGCATTAGCAACAAATAATCAGTCGCATTTGCAACTAATAATCAGTCTCATTCGCATTTATTAAGAAAACAGGACTTGCTGTGTAGACATGTCAAACTGCGAACGAGAAGAAGAAGAAGATTAGCAATAATCAGTCACATTAACAACGATGAATGGACCTGCATGAGATTATGACTATTCTGGAGCAGGATTTGGTGTTTTTTTGTAATGAAAATCCTGCTATGTTTTGTAACAACCAACTCTTTTTATGACACTGTAGTATGGCCTTATATATATCTTCTTCTTATGGTCCATGCCGTGTAGCATTGGTTATCATGTCTTTCCGTCATCTTCTATTTCGTATGCTGTCAATCATTTCCGATACCGATGTTCTCCCATGCCACAATGCTAGGTTGTCAAGCGACTTCTCTCGAAATTTGAATATGACCGTGATCTAACACAGCAGAGGAAGATAATTATAGACCACGTATGTTGTAGACATTTATTATTTCAAGAGAGATCAAGGAAGAATTTGAGAAGCAACACTTAAAAACTAATTAACCATTTCAGAACTTCCAATATTTGCTACGCTTACTCTTACAATACTGTTTTTTCTAAACATATTTGTATGTGTGCGTGTGTGCGCGTATGCAAATTAATATCAGAAAAAGAGAGACAGCAATTACGATAACTCTTTTAGAACAGACAACAGAAGTAAACATGAAAGACATTAACAAGAACCGCAGAAAAAATGAACTGCATTGTCAGCCGTCCTATAATTAGGATAAACGGTTGGGAGGTTTCCTGAAATCAATGCCTAGCCCATCGGGAGTAGCTCACCGTGACCCGGCTGACGAGCTAAAGTGGTTGGTTATTAAGGTTGTGATAATGTCTAACAATTACCTAGTAATTGTTGAAGTTTAACTGGGAGACATGAAGACGGCGTCGTTTGGGGGCGGAAATGCTTTGTAATTAATTTGACTTTGGGTTGCCAAATAGAATAATATTTGGTCAAAATTGTGCGGAACTCCTAAATAATGTACACATATACACAACTAAAACATAATTAAACAATTGTTGTTAGTCCATCACAAGTGATGATGACCATATGTTACATCCACTTTTAAAATTCAGTTAGAGCTATGCCCTTGATTATGCGTTCGTATATGGTTAATAATCTTAATTCTGGCCACAAATGTCCTTGGACAGTTCGGGTATGGGATGACCACTGTAGACGGTTATTGATTTACCTGTGACTTTCTATGTCAAGAAATACAAAAAATAGGTAGGTGTGTTACCAAAATAAAACAAAACAACTTACCAACGAGATACAGAGACAGACGACGTTTTGACTATAAAGCCTTCATCAGGACAAACAAATGACCACAATAAAACAAGTCTTACATGGAGACAAATAGGGTTATAATGAGGACAATAGCAGATAGGTAATGAGGGAAGAAAAGATGTGGAAGCATGACAGGTGAGAAAAACGTATGGGGAGAAGTTAGTAGTAAGTAGGGAGGAGAAAGTAGACTGAAGAATGTGAGATGAACAAAGGAAAAGATATGGTAACAAGTAAATTACATTAAAATAAAATAAAAATACTCACCTCAAAAGTGGCAACAGAGAATGAATGCTACAGACAAGCAATCATGATGTAAGGGAAGAGCAAAATGAGATGATACGAGGGATCAGGTGGGAGAGAGAAGCCAAAAACGGCAGGAACAGAAGAGAATGAGCAAACAGCAGGAAGAGAATATGAGCAGATAATGGTGATATATGAGAATAAAATAGTAGTAAAATAACTTAACTGATGCAGCGACTAGTCTATGGTCCTTGACATTTTGCCCTGTGTTACCCCAGCCACCTACTTCCTGTTTAGGGTTGTTACCCTACACTGGTTGATTTATCCCTGTGACTTTCTAACTGCTCTGTTGTCAGCTGATGCATTTCTCATTTAACCATACGATGGATGATGTTCGTTTTTTTAAAAACTGTAAGAGCACCGCGTAGTTCTATTTTGTGCAAGTTCTTCCCATGTATCTTGGACTACTTCAAACGCTCTCAGTGAGGTCTGTAACTAATCCTTGTAGCTATTCTTTTGGGCTACATTGAGAGCTATACCTTTCTGCAACTCACCATAGTATACTTGGTAGGCGATGATCTGACATACGTATCATAGGAACTGCCCAACGAATCTGTGACTACATCAGAATAGTGTCAATGATAAGTATATCATCTGTCAAGGACATCGGTATCTGTAATCTTGTTTTGCCATCTGATGGTCATAAATTTTCTGAGACAATTTGTGTGAAAGTGTTTCAGCTTCCTCACATGTCATGTATGCACTGTCCATGTTTTACTAGCGTGTAACAGCACTGGAAGTGCCACTGCTCTGTAGACGTTCAACTTAGTCTGTAGGTCAGTGTCATTTTATATGCCATACATTTACGTAAAAATATGATGATGATGTCCCTCCTTCGCAAGCGAAGATGAGCATGGCATGAAAAACATTAAATGATATGGAAAAAAATAATAATAATTAAAATAACGTAAAAATATACCGAACTTGCCTGCATATTGAACAATATAAGAAGTGAAGAGGTAGGAAGACAGACCGGTCAAGATCTAGTGTTGACACTCAGATCAAGAAGAGAAAATGAGAATGGGTTGGACACACGTTCAGAAAACCAGTAGTAAAAGATGGATCTAGAAGATCAATGGCATGTACATTCAATGGCACTCAATTAAAACCTATAGTTCTAACTATATCTAGGATTTTAGGTTGCATTCCGTTTCTTGGTTGCGTATTAATGGCAGAGTTATGAGAGATGAATAATTCACTTTCTGCAACACTATCTGCCGGTATAACTTTTCATATATCAAGATAGATAAGAAAATATGTAAGCAGGGATACATTTTCATATACCAAGATAGATAAGAAAATATGGAAGCAGGGATACATTTTCATATACCAAAATAGATAAAATATGTAAGTAGGGATACATTTTCATATATCAAGATAGATAAGAAAATATGGAAGCAGGGATACATTTTCATATTGGCCAGTAATAAAAAAAATGGTCGAAATATAAATTTTGTGGACATTTGAAATTGTAACCTTGGTTTTGCTATAAAAAAAATTAAATTGCGTAATTTTTTTTAATTGGGGGGGGGGGGGTGTTGTTATCAGTTACCAGCATAGAAACATTTGGTTGAATATTTAAAAACAATATGAATGGAAGACTTTTTATTTGTTGAAAATCCTGCGATCAATAAATTGTCTACTGGAAATTGTCATTTACTCTTAGAGTATTAAAGAAACTGGATTGCCGCACATATTTCTTGTCTTCGAGACGGCGAATGAGCTGTTAGAAATTAGTTTATCGCTGTGGTAGACATATTTCTATCACAATTATGTCTATGTCATTTTTATGAGCGCACCCAATTGGCGTCATACTGTTGGCACCCGATCTCACAGAAAATAATGATATGTTTTGAAGTTTTGGGAATCCCCGGTTATCTTGGTGAGAAGTACCAGAAGTTAGCAACTAAATCTTTCACAACTCAATGTACCATTTCATTGACTAATTCTTATTACTTTTATCGTTTTTTTTCTCCAGATGGGAGACCTGCAGAGCAGTTATGTGTCCGCCAAACGAGCAGTGGAAGCATTTCCGAAGCATGCAGATTCCAAAGAGTTGCTAAAACAACTCAAACAACACTTTTCACTGTTGTAAATTGAACCAGAAGTGATTTTTATGTTGGAATATTTCTAAGTAGCAGGGAACATTGATGATTGTAAATGTTACTTCCGTTTTCTGTGCACATAAACGTGTTACTTTAGGTACCTATGCACGTACACTTGTGTTACTTCAGTTCCATGTAATGTACACAAACATTGCTGTCACTGTAGTGTAACCACTGTGCATATTCTCAATGTTACGGAGATTGTGTTTCGCCGAACCACATCCTCCATTTTTATTTATAGTATAAATATCTGATATAGCCAAATTGGACTAAAGTCAGCGGTTGAAAGGAGCGTACCCGTACCTCACTGTAAAAGGTACTTTGTAAGAAAATACGATGTACTCACGAATGATGTTGTTTGTACAAGGTGTCCATTTAGTGACATGAATGATTTGAATGCAAGTAAAAGACAACGCCATTTTTACGTTATGGTTCTAACTCCATTTAACTGAACTTCAGAATATCACTGCTATATGCAGATGTTTCAGTATTTGATCTCCATCCAAAAAAACACACACAAAAACATGATGAATCTCTCTGATTATAGATGCAAGGGAAAACAGCGAAACTGTTGGATGGACAACATCAAAGATACACTAACCAACATTGACCACAGTGTTACCAGAACGACTCATCTCGCATTGGATCCAACGTTTAACGTCCCAAGCCTATGATTGGCGGCATGTGTGTTAAAACAACATCTACACCATCCAGTTGTAACACGACAATAAATATGAACGAATAGGTGAATAGCTTTACACTCATGAAAACACTTTATTATTTGATCCTATATTCGACCTTCCGTGGCGTAGTGATTTAATCGTTCGCCTTGTGTTCAAGAGATCGTAGTTTCGAATCCAACTTGAGAGGCCTTGTTTACAAAATTAATTGTTCCAGAGATTCCTGAGGGTTATTACACGTGGCTACCGTGTTACGTGCTATGAATGGTACTCTCGGAATGCGATACGCCGTATTTTTGAGAGTGATGAAGATGATATGGGGGAACCCTGCAATAATCACCTACACATTGTACAGTAATCATAAACATCCTGTCAACATTCTCTTGTCATTTATGACCATATTCCGCTGGTAATCATGTCGTTAAACGGCTTTAGCATGAATCATTTATTCATTAATACGTAACATTACAATATCACATAGTCATCAAGTAACGTTCTCCCCCAATGAAGGTTAGCTGCAACTGGCCTCCAACATCCCCTGTCTCTTGTTTTGTGTGTGCACTCTGCTACGCTCTGTTCATTCTAAGAATGTAGTAGGTCATTGCTTATGATTGGCTGTTGGACGCAGAGCGCATAAATCAAATGTTAAGTGCGCAATAATTTAGTTTATTAGAACATAATATTGTCGTTAATTTTAATCAATCAATGCTAAATGAAGCATGTCTATCACAATAGTAATGTATGTTTTAAAATAAATTTTCATATAATATATCTTTATCATTCCGTGATAAATATAGTTTTATATCAATTAGCACCACTACAAAAACACTAGAACATCGACATGATCTCCGAAAGTACGTTAATAAACACAGAGTTCATGCCGAAACTGTGTTATCAATGCCAGACCTGGACCCCGACAGAAAAACTAGAACAAAAACTCGCCGTATGTGAAATGAAGTGCCTGAGCTCTGGGGGTAACAAAAACAGAATAAAAAATGACACCATAAGAAATCTGATGTAAACAATGTCGTGCAAAGTATACATAGACACACAAATGTTGAAATGGTTCGGCCACCTAAGCAGAATGGAACCAGATCGCATTCCATGGATAACCTTCAATAAAAGATCATCTGGAAGAAGAAACAGGGGAAGACCCAAACGAAGATGGATAGATGACATCAGAGAAATACAAGAACACCAAGTCTGCACTATGGCAGCGGCACCTCAGTTACTTAAGGAAGACGACTTCGGCTCCCCATGACTCTTAGCGGCACTCATGAATAGGACAAGATACGACACGCCACTTTGGTTCTCAGCCTGGTGGGTGCGACCAATTTGGGAAGAGGATCGAACGACCTTTTCACAGGAATTGACTAAGGCCATCGGAAAACAATATTATAAAGTAGCAACGAAAATAATTGTATGGTTGGGGGGGGGAGGGAGGCGGGGGGTCAGCACAACATGAGGGACTGTATTAAATGGTCGCAGCATTAGGAAGGTTGAGAACCACTCTCTCAAGGATACTGAAGTAGTTATCGCCCATCACCTAACACTTTCTCTACTTCACTCTCTAATTTCAAATGTCCAACAAAACAAAATTTGTGGCGAACAGCACAGTTCTCAGCTACATCACATGTTTCATGTAATATTTTCTTCCTTATCACTGTTCATCACCACAGTTTACAGGTTGGTTGTGATAGCTTGCTATTTGATATTTTCTTAACTCAAAGTGCATATAATCATTTCAAGGCCCAGTAATGATTTCATTATTTTTTTAATTGCTTAGTGGGTCATATTATGCCCAGCATTGAATTAAAGGTGCAGTGTTTGTCTATGAGTTCATATATGACTGGTACGTCCTATTGTGGTTCCATATTGTACAGTCTAAGCTCTTCGTTGCTGACAAATTAATCTAGTTGCAAGAAACAACAGATGTTAAGCACACACAATTCATATCACTTTTATTGTATTGTTTTCCCCAGTACAATATGTAAATATTATATATATATATATAATATAACAGCCTTGTCATGTTCAGTTAAAACCGACCCTATTCTTTGCTATTTTCCAAGAATACGGTTTGACGTATTCTAAAGAAGACTGGCCGCCACCATCATAACCCCATATTGGAGAATGTGATAAGGACATTGTCCGACATCATGATAAGATAAGAACATTCATGATGATTGTAAACAACTTGGAAACAGATGGCAACAGACCCATTCATAACGTGAACAGATGTGTAACACATTTTGTCTCCTACTATGTCGATATAAAGTGATAGATAGCGAAGCTGGCTTTATTTTAACATGAACTGGTGATTACAAGATAGGCTTAATAACAGACAGAATATTGGTACGTGATAGACTTAATAACAGACAGAATACTGGTACGTGATAGACTTAATAACAGACAGAATACTGGTACGTGATAGACTTAATACGAGACAGAATACTGGTACGTGATAGACTTAATAACAGACAGAATACTGGTACGTGATAGACTTAATAACAGACAGAATACTGGTACGTGATAGACTTAATAACAGACAGAATACTGGTACGTGATAGACTTAATACCAGACAGAATACTGGTACGTGATAGACTTAATAACATACATAATACTGGTACGTGATAGACTTAATAACAGACAGAATACTGGTACGTGATAGACTTAATACGAGACAGAATACTGGTACGTGATAGACTTAATAACAGACAGAATACTGGTACGTGATAGACTTAATAACAGACAGAATACTGGTACGTGATAGACTTAATAACAGACAGAATACTGGTACGTGATAGACTTAATAACATACATAATACTGGTACGTGATAGACTTAATAACAGACAGAATACTGGTACGTGATAGACTTAATACGAGACAGAATACGGGTACGTGATAGACTTAATAACAGACAGAATACTGGTACGTGATAGACTTATTACCAGACAGAATACTTGTGCGTGATAGACTTAATACCAGAATACTGGTACGTGATAGACTTAACAACAGACATAATACTGCTACGAATACTTGACGATAGTTCATAATATTTTTTACAAATATAGTTCCCTGTAGTTTCCGTCGTCCAGCTGTGTGGCGAATTAGTACAGGGCGCGATTGTGACAGTCAAGGTACCGAGTTCGATCCCCGTCACAGGCATTTGAGATCAGGAAAGTTCAGAAAGTAATGGCAAAATACTGAACGTATTTACAGTTTCTAGAAAATCACTACAGCCAAAAAATGATAAGTTGATGGCTACGCCCTGAATAGGATATGATACATGATACAGTTCCCTGTGCTATACATTCGAGGCATATGGGGGATTACGGTGTTAGTGGTTATATTTATTCTCGTGCCGGACATGTGTGCGTTCGTGGCAATGAAAGAGCGGATCAACTGGCATCATGCGCGATTGTGGCACAGGGCGATGGGGCAATGGATCGAGCTGACGTTTTGAATTCCTTAAGAGATATAATACGCGAGAGTGAGACTAATGTGGATGATGATTCATTTTCAATGACTAGGATTAAAGATCAGGGATTGAAATGCGGTGTTGCTAGAAGTGAACATTTTGAAGGGAGCAGAAGAATGATGGTCAACCAGCATAGGACCGGTACTGTCAGCAGAAGTGTAATGGCCGATACACTCAAGAGGAGATTGGAGCAACTATGGACGTGTCAAGTTTGCAGTGATGATGATCCGACGACTGACTAACTAACTAACGGTGTTAGGCCATGGTTTTGTAGATACACAAAAGGTGAAACAAATGACGTCACAAAAAGTGTTGGTTACTACCAAAAATAGCGGAGACAGCATTTATTTACCACGTCCTTCTTCATAATAGTTCTGCGTGTTAATTGTCACTCATCTTATCTGATGCTATAGATAATTTGTCTCTTTGCATATGCTCTGTTGTCAGCCGACGACAAAAAGCACGGAGAAAGTAGGATATACCAAGATAAGGAATGTTGTATGAGACCAGTCGGCAAACTATCGTGGAGAGTTTTCAGTTTTTTTGTAAGAATTGGTTCAAATCGGAAAAAAACCCTTCTATTGTAGTTCTAGTATAATAACCGAATTTTTTGTGACGCCATGATGATATTTTTATTTAAGACATATATGTCTAGAGAGAGAGAGAGGGTTGATCGTGACAAAGTATGTATGTGTCTAGAAGTATATGGTTATCCTCGTATTTTTGTCATTCACAATAGACATACCTACGGATCACGTGGTCAGCATCGCGCGCACCTCATTTATTTTCCCATGAAATCTATAACCATTTTTTAAAGGCTGGATTGAAATATCCAATGTTTACAACTTTGACATTCTTAGTCAAATATAAACATTGTGTATATATTACATTTCTCCGTCCATTTCTTTGTATTTAATAAAACAATAAAATATATTTCTGGTTGTATTTTTAGTATCTTCTCTTAGTTTAGAAACTATTTAGTTTTTATTCTTAAAGCTTATTCTCTCATTATCATCATTTCCAAAACTCTTCATGGTCGTAGGGATTCACTTCAGAAACATCAACACCAAAATATCATCATTCATCTCGGTTCTACTAATTAGAAATGGAAACATTAATACCAAAAATATCACTTCATCTCGGTTCTACTAATTAAAGTTGGAAAAATGAACACCAAAAATATCACCATTCATCTCGGTTTTACTGATTAGAAATTTAAACATCAACACACAAATATCACCATTCATCTCGGTTTTACTGATTAGAAATTTAAACATCAACACACAAATATCACCATTCATCTCGGTTCTACTGATTAGAAATGGAAACATCAACACACAAATATCACCATTCATCTCGGTTCTACTGATTAGAAATGGAAACATCAACACACAAATATCACCATTCATCTCGGTTCTACTGATTTAAAATGAAAAACACATAGGTTAAAGTAATTGTGTGACTGATTTTCTGCCCGAATGTTTGCATGGCGATTCATCTATAGTTCTCTACCGAGATCATCGGCAGTGCAAGACCTCTTGGCTAATTAGAAGACAACTCGTGTGTTGAAGGGGCCCCCGAAAGGGGAATAAGGAATAGCAACATTGTTACCTGCCATGCACGTTGTAAAATTTGTATGGATGGAGTTAGCTGTTCGATTGTTTAGATGGTGAAACTAACACAGAAGCCAAGCTGAAGTCGGGTGTGTCAGGCCGATATCGCCGTCATGCTGTAAATTATGATACGATGCATGCCGTTCTCTGGACTACATACTACAAATCCACAGAAGTTTCAGGATGACTGCAGAAAAAGTCATGAAAACATCCTGCTAGAATTTCTCAGTTTACGTTTCCCGTGAATTTTATTGGTTACTATGATTATACTTTAGGTTGATATCCAATGAATTTCACGGAAAAAGTAATATATGAGTCATTTTTGACGCTGTTTTCCAATTGGCCAAGAGGTTTTATATTTCGACGGTAACTTCTCAACAACGTCCATGTTATGACATGCATCTAATGTTCAGGTCATGCAGGAATCAGACACAACGAACGAGCTGGTTTACTGGCGGGAAATTAATGCTGGATGGCATAGGGGTAAGAAATGACGTGATATTCGACTGTACTTATAAGACCTCTGCACATAATTAGGACTTCATTAGTTACGTTTTTTATTATTGTCTTGGTTTTCGTTGCTCACTATTTATATACTTGGAGTCGCCTTGACTATTTTTGGCATACGGCTTCAAATATATAAATAGTGTCCAACAAAAATAATGACAATAATAAAAAACGTAACAAATGAAGTCCTAGTTAATTCTCTGCAGAGGTTCTCTATACTGCCGAAGATCTCGTTAAAGGACATGTACTAGTTATTGGAACGATTTTCGGTGCATCACAAAGTCATGACAGAACCAAATGTACATGTGGAGAGAATGATAGAAATAATCAGGGAAGAGTGGAGAACGTGATTCACATCTTGAAAGTTACGAAGAAGGCTCAGCCAACAACTGACTGGGGCACTATGCTTATAAGATCTTCGATGGTTGATATTATGGCGAGCTGGGATTTTATGACAATGTCCTCAGTGTCGTAATGCTGGTTCCGCCCATGTGTTGCTGGGGCCCAAAAGGGGAGCAAAGAATAGCAACACTGTTTACCTTCCACGCATGTCGTAAAAGGCGACTAAGGAGGTTATGGGATGGAGTTGGTTGTCCCATCCGATATAGGGTCAGTGACCCAAAGCCTTGCTGAAGTCGGATGTGTCAGGCCGAAAGGCGCAGATATAGCAGCAATGCTGTAAACCATGACACAACGCATTCCGTTCTCCGGACTACATCCTGCTATGCAGGAGTTTGAGAACGAACGCAGAAGAAGAAGTAATGCTGGTTCGTAATGAAGATTCATCTGTAGTCTTCTTCTTTCATTCTCAAACTCCTGCAGATCAGCATGGTTGTATCCGGATAACGGAATGCGTTGTGTCATGGTTTACAGCTTTTCTGTAATTGTTGCAACTTTCAGTTTGGCACATCCGACTTCAGAATGATCACTGGGTCACTTTGACCCTTTGTATAGGATGGGACAGCCAACTCCACAACCGAACATCTTAGTCGCCTCTTACAATGTGTATTGAAGGTAACCCTGTCGCTAGTCTTTGCTCCCGCCATAAGTTCCCAAGGACACATAAGTTACCAACTGTAGTTATCTGACTTATTTACTCGTAGCGCGTGTTGACTGGGGTTTCGAGTCGAGTGGGTGTCGGCTGAACAGACCTGGTTCAAATCTCGTCTACTGCCTTCTGATTTTTATTTATTTACTGAACATGACACTAGAAGAAGCTGGGCAGCTTTCGCAGAACCGAGAGGCTTACAGAGTAGCAGTGAGGACAACGTTCTGTAAAGGACAAGTTACATAGATAATAAACTGAATCTGATAATAATCTGATAATCATTTTGTAGGTACATAAATCTTATTTTATAGTACATTTATAAAGAAAATTAAAATGAAAAAACGTGGATGAGTTGGAATACTGTAAAAACTTTAGTATTCAATTTATTACAAAATAAATCTTCCTTATAGTTCATGATGGCGCCCGTGATTCCAACTCTGTTCCAGGAAAGAAATAAAACTCCTAGAATTCATCCTCCCTCTCTGAGTAAGAGACGTCTTCTCAAATCATTGCACACATTTGAGATTTGGAGTGTTCTGATGCACACATCTGAGATTTGGAGTGTTCTGATGCACACATCTGAGATATGGAGTGTTCTGATGCACACATCTGAGATCTGGAGTGTTCTGATGCACACATCTGAGATTTGGAGTGTTCTGATGCACACATCTGAGATATGGAGTGTTCTGATGCACACATCTGAGATCTGGAGTGTTCTGATGCACACCGATGAGAGTTGGAGTGTTCTGATGCACACCGATGAGAGTTGGAGTGTTCTGATGCACACCGCTGAGAGTTGGAGTATTCATACCACTACCAAAAAAACCCTGAGTTGTGGACTGCACAGAATATAGAACAATAAGTTTGATGAGTGATATAACCTAAAATACTACTGAAAGAATTAAAAACAAGACAGACACTGAGGTCGGCGAAGAGCAATTCGATTTGAGGAAAAACATAGGAACCCGAGAAGCTATACTTAGTATCCGACAAGTGATAGATAAATATATAGAAGTACAAAACGTATCTGTATTAGCTTCATAGACAACATCAAAGCTTTTGACAGAGTCTAACATGAACTATTAATGGAATGTCTTCAAGAGATAGACATATATGTAAAAGACATCAGAATGATTAGAAATATATATTGGGAACAGACAATCAATAATGTGTGAAAAAATCAACTCACCATACATAGAAATAAGAAGAGGGGTAAGACAAGGATGGATTTTATCAGTGGGAAAATAATAAAAAGACTGAGATATGCAGATGACACTGTTCTTTTAGCAAAAATTGAACATGAACTGCAAAGAATAATAAATCAAGGCGATAAATAAAGTAAAGGATATTGGCTGGGTATAAATATTTAACCCTCCCCCCCAAAAAAAAAAAAAAAAACAACCATGATAATCAGCAAAGTCACAGAACAGGTGCTAACATAAAAACACATGCAGAGAGACTACAACAATTAGAACATTATCAATATTTTGGACACATAATCAAAACTTATGTCAGGTGTGAAACAGAAGTTAAAAAGAGAATAGGAATGACTAAAAGTAATTTAAATGACATGAGCAAAATATTAACAGCTAAATAAATTACAAACAAACTAAAATGACAATTATAAAATCCTACATCTATTCTTTATTAATGTATTGCTCAGAAACATGGACAATAAACAAACAATTAGAAGACAGAACTGATACCTTTGAGTTGTGGGTATAAAGAAGAATAAGGAGAACATCATGGAAAGAGAACAAACAAGGAGGTTCTAATAACACTTAATATGAGTATTATTAAAGGAAATAAAGATCAGGCAAATAAAATATTTTGGACACATTAAAAGACATGACACCTTGTTTAAGACATTTTTTGAGGGGAAAGTCAAAAGGAAGCGAGCAAGAGGTAGGCAGAGATAAAAGCTGGAGAGTAACATCAAAAGATAAACATGTTTCAGTCTAGCAGAGTGCTCCACCAAAATACGAGACAGGAGAGGCTGGAGGTCTGTTGCGGCAAAGTTAGTCTAGTTTCTAGTTAGTCTCCATAGTTGTCAGCCACACAACAGCAGAATGGCCAATTATTGAATATAACAGTTGTTCTCTCTCTCTCTCTCTCTCTCTTTTGTCTCTTTATTCCTACGTCTCTCTCTCTTTCTCTCTCTCTCTCTCTCTCTCTTTGTTAATGTTTATAACAGGATATGTGCCGATATATGATACAACATCCTGGTCAGGTCACTTATTGTGTTCGTGTTGTCATTAATTCTCTGTATTATGATAACCTCATTAAAGTGTGGTTGTCGACGGTTATATAAGACCTATGCACAGAATTAATTAGGACTTCATTCGTTACGGTTTTTTAAAATTATTGTCGTGTTTTCATTGGTCACTATTTATATATTTGGAATCATCTTGGCTATTTTTGGTATGCGACTAAGTATATAAATAGTAACCAACGAAAATCTCGAGAATAATCAAAAACGTAACAATGAAGTCCTAATTAATTCTGTTTAGAGATCTTACCGGCAGACGTCAATGATTCAGGCCTAATGACTGATTTCTCATTTACAAACATTGTGTGTTTGAGTTTCTGCAATTGTTTTGGTTGTGCTAATGTAAATATTGTTGACTGTTTCTCCAGGCATTGTATGGAAGGAGGTATGAACTAATATTTATATTGTATGACGTAAATGATAGAACGGCGCCCTCTTAGACGCCGTAGGTCGTCGGACATAGCGAAGACTTTGTGAAAGCGAAGGGTTTTACCTAAAACAAGAGCAAATAATCTCTCCCATTTTGTATGATATCTAGTGATTTTATTAAATCGAAAAAACACCTATAAAAACAACACTAATGACGTTCACATCTATTTATCTATTATCGTTTATCTGCGTTTTCTGTGAAGCATTGCAGGATTGAATAATGATTGATTTTCGGGCTGTGGTACGTTTGATCGCTTGATATGCAGTAATACTGCACCGCGTCAGAATGTTGGTAACTCCTTCAATCCACCTTCTCCGTATCATCCTCTGTATCTTGCTGTTTCCATTTTTATGTTGTATGCTCTTACGTTGGCAAATAATGGTTCATTCTCATTAGGTGGCCGAACAATTTCAGTCTGTTTTTCAATATATTTGATCACAGATGTTGTTCCAATAGTTCTTGTGATCTCTTCATTTTTCACATCATCTCTTCTTGTTCTGTTTACTGCTTTTCAGAAGAAGAACATTCACATGACAGAGATAACTATAGATATAAAAAGAGAAATTGAGCAGTTTACCTAACAAATAATATCTCTCATATTTGTTAGGATTGATATTTTTCTTAACTGATTCCAGCCGGGGAGACTTATACAAGTCAGTAAACCTTATGTCTTCTTGCCGAAAAGACTTCTATAAGTCATACTCCAATGACATTCACGTTGTTTTTTCGGTATTTATATCAACATAAGAATGTTTCCAAAATAAAGTGTAATATATCCACATTACTTCTTGCATGATTTTTATGTGAAATTTGAATCAACAGTATCATATGTGAAATTTGAATCAACAGTATCATATGTGAAATTTGAATCAACAGTATAATTAATATATGTGAATTATGAATCAATAATATCATATGTGAAATACAATCATATATATTTTCATAATGTCTATCACATAGCTAAAAGCAATACAATCGATCTTCTTATAGTCGAAACTGTGTAGCGTTGGTTATCATATCATGTCTGTGCTCAAACTTCGTTTCCTGTGCTGTCAATCATTTCTTATAGTCCATGTTGTGTAGTTCTTGTTATGATGTCTGTGCACAGTCTTATGTTTCGTGTACTGTCAATCATTTCCGATACGGATGTACTCCGATGTGACATTAACTATTTTCTCAATAACCACATTGTAAATACACAATTATTCTCTCAATAACCACATTCTAAATACACAATTATTCTCTCAATAACCACATTCTAAATACACAATTATTCTCTCAATAACCAAATTCTAAATACACAATTATTCTCTCAATAACCACATTCTAAATACACAATTATTCTCTCAATAACCACATTCTAAATACACAATTATTCTCTCAATAACCACATTCTAAATACACAATTATTCTCTCAATAACCACATTCTAAATACACAATTATTCTCTCAATAACCACATTCTAAATACACAATTATTCTCTCAATAACCACATTCTAAATACACAATTATTCTCTCAATAACCACATTCTAAATACACAATTATTCTCTCAATAACCACATTCTAAATACACAATTGTTCTCTATGTTAGCATTCTAATGTCAAGTTTTATCTCTTGTTCGATCATTTGGGACAGTCCATGATTTACGTAAACTATTAGGAGGGGAGAGGTATAAAAAGTTTGAAAGTTTTTTTTTTACAAAGGGGAGGAGAGAGGTTCTGACAAAAGTTTACGCCAACAATACTGTTTTTAATACAATAATTAAATTGTTTGAATTGAGCATATTTTTTGTTAAAATGTGTGAAACAAATGTGGTTTTTGTTGTAACTTTTCTGCATTATTTTTAGAAAGAGGAGTGGTGACGGTTTACATTTTGTAACACAATTAAGTAGTGGATGACCTGAATTGTGTGTTGTTGACGAAAAAGGGGGGGGGGGGAATTAAACAATTGTTGACGTGATTTATGTACACATCACGTTAGTTCATTCATATTGATTGTGAAATGCCATGTTTGAAACCAGATTGTGCTTCTTGTGCCCATATATTTGAATGAAAGAAAAAAAAACATGGGATTCATTGCTATAAAAATGATTAATTACCCTACACATTCATAACATTCATTGCCGCGATTAAACGCTGTGCAATGAAGAAATGAAGGCAGATTGCATTTTGCAATTAATGGACGTGAGAAGAAATGAAGCAAGACAAGATATTAAAATTACAGACAAAAAAATATACAAGTGCATGATTGAGAAAGGAAATTGGCTGAATTTTACACACAGTGAGCACGAAACATGACACAAACTGGACACGCGTTCTTTGTACAAGCAAAAAAAAGAACTCGCATTGAAAACAACACCCATTCATTGGATAATTGAAATCAAAATAAAAGGGGATATTAATGGGGAAAAAATAAATTTGGGATGGATGAATTATATGGAAAAGCTTAGAAATTATTAAATATTAGAACTACCCGGTAAATGTTCGAGACAAACGTGAGTGACTGCCAATATTTGAACTAGACAAACAGCAGTTAATCAAAGTGTACTAATGACTGCCTACCAGACAGACAACTGTTACCTAAAGTGTAATAATGATAGTCCTACCATACAAACAGCTGTTAACTAATGTGTAATAATGATAGTCCTACCATACAAACAGCTGTTAACTAAAGTGTAATAATGATAGTCCTACCATACAAACAGCTGTTAACTAATGTGTAATAATGATAGTCCTACCATACAAACAGCTGTTAACTAAAGTGTAATAATGATAGTCCTACCATACAAACTGCTGTTAACTAATGTGTAAAAATGATAGTCCTACCATACAAACAGCTGTTAACTAATGTGTAATAATGATAGTCCTACCATACAAACAGCTGTTAACTAAAGTGTAATAATGATAGTCCTACCATAAAAACAGCTGTTAACTAAAGTGTACTAATGATAGTCCTACCATACAAACAGCTGTTAACTAAAGTGTAATAATGATAGTCCTACCATACAAACAGCTGTTAACTAATGTGTAATAATGATAGTCCTACCATACAAACAGCTGTTAACTAAAGTGTAATAATGATAGTCCTACCATACAAACAGCTGTTAACTAATGTGTAATAATGATAGTCCTACCATACAAACAGCTGTTAACTAAAGTGTAATAATGATAGTCCTACCATACAAACTGCTGTTAACTAATGTGTAAAAATGATAGTCCTACCATACAAACAGCTGTTAACTAATGTGTAATAATGATAGTCCTACCATACAAACAGCTGTTAACTAAAGTGTAATAATGATAGTCCTACCATAAAAACAGCTGTTAACTAAAGTGTAATAATGATAGTCCTACCATACAAACAGCTGTTAACTAAAGTGTAATAATGATAGTCCTACCATACAAACAGCTGTTAACTAATGTGTAATAATGATAGTCCTACCATACAAACAGCTGTTAACTAAAGTGTAATAATGATAGTCCTACCATACAAACAGCTGTTAACTAATGTGTAATAATGATAGTCCTACCATACAAACAGCTGTTAACTAAAGTGTAATAATGATAGTCCTACCATACAAACTGCTGTTAACTAATGTGTAAAAATGATAGTCCTACCATACAAACAGCTGTTAACTAATGTGTAATAATGATAGTCCTACCATACAAATAGCTGTTAACTAAAGTGTAATAATGATAGTCCTACCATACAAACAGCTGTTAACTAATGTGTAATAATGATAGTCCTACCATACAAATAGCTGTTAACTAAAGTGTAATAATGATAGTCCTACCATACAAACAGCTGTTAACTAATGTGTAATAATGATAGTCCTACCATACAAACAGCTGTTAACTAATGTGTAATAATGATAGTCCTACCATACAAACAGCTGTTAACTAATGTGTAATAATGATAGTCCTACCATACAAACAGCTGTTAACTAAAGTGTAATAATGATAGTCCTACCATACAAACTGCTGTTAACTAATGTGTAAAAATGATAGTCCTACCATACAAACAGCTGTTAACTAATGTGTAATATTGATAGTCCTTCCATACAAATAGCTGTTAACTAAAGTGTAATAATGATAGTCCTACCATACAAATAGCTGTTAACTAAAGTGTAATAATGATAGTCCTACCATACAAACAGCTGTTAACTAATGTGTAATAATGATAGTCCTACCATACAAACAGCTGTTAACTAAAGTGTAATAATGATAGTCCTACCATACAAACAGCTGTTAACTAATGTGTAATAATGATAGTCCTACCATACAAACAGCTGTTAACTAAAGTGTAATAATGATAGTCCTACCATACAAACAGCTGTTAACTAATGTGTAATAATGATAGTCCTACCATACAAACAGCTGTTAACTAAAGTGTAATAATGATAGTCCTACCATACAAACAGCTGTTAACTAATGTGTAATAATGATAGTCCTACCATACAAACAGCTGTTAACTAAAGTGTAATAATGATAGTCCTACCATACAAACTGCTGTTAACTAATGTGTAAAAATGATAGTCCTACCATACAAACAGCTGTTAACTAATGTGTAATAATGATAGTCCTACCATACAAATAGCTGTTAACTAAAGTGTAATAATGATAGTCCTACCATACAAACAGCTGTTAACTAATGTGTAATAATGATAGTCCTACCATACAAATAGCTGTTAACTAAAGTGTAATAATGATAGTCCTACCATACAAACAGCTGTTAACTAATGTGTAATAATGATAGTCCTACCATACAAACAGCTGTTAACTAATGTGTAATAATGATAGTCCTACCATACAAACAGCTGTTAACTAATGTGTAATAATGATAGTCCTACCATACAAACAGCTGTTAACTAAAGTGTAATAATGATAGTCCTACCATACAAACTGCTGTTAACTAATGTGTAAAAATGATAGTCCTACCATACAAACAGCTGTTAACTAATGTGTAATAATGATAGTCCTACCATACAAATAGCTGTTAACTAAAGTGTAATAATGATAGTCCTACCATACAAATAGCTGTTAACTAAAGTGTAATAATGATAGTCCTACCATACAAACAGCTGTTAACTAATGTGTAATAATGATAGTCCTACCATACAAACAGCTGTTAACTAAAGTGTAATAATGATAGTCCTACCATACAAACAGCTGTTAACTAATGTGTAATAATGATAGTCCTACCATACAAACAGCTGTTAACTAATGTGTAATAATGATAGTCCTACCATACAAACAGCTGTTAACTAAAGTGTAATAATGATAGTCCTACCATACAAACAGCTGTTAACTAATGTGTAATAATGATAGTCCTACCATACAAACAGCTGTTAACTAATGTGTAATAATGATAGTCCTACCATACAAACAGCTGTTAACTAAAGTGTAATAATGATGATAGTCCTACCATACAAACAGCTGTTAACTAATGTGTAATAATGATAGTCCTATCAGACAAACAACATTTATATATAGAACTGTAGTAGAACTTCAAAATTGACCACCTCCAGTTTTCATAGACCGGACGCGCAACACAATACAGTAACAGTAAACCTCGTTCTATATGGTTCCCACCTCAGTGTGTTGACCACTTTTCTATATGGTTCTCACCTCAGTGTGTTGACCACTTTTCTATATGGTTCCCACCTCAGTGTGTTGACCACTTTTCTATATGGTTCCCACCTCAGTGTGTTGACCACTTTTCTATATGGTTCCCACCTCAGTGTGTTGACCACTTTTCTATATGGTTCCCACCTCAGTGTGTTGACCACTTTTCTATATGGTTCCCACCTCAGTGTGTTGACCACTTTTCTATATGGTTCTCACCTCAGTGTGTTGACCACTTTTCTATAATCATTTTGGCGATCACCTTATATAATATCTACTACATACAAAGAGAAAATTTGAAGAATAAAGAATAGACTAGACAAGAACAAGTTATAATTCAACGTACCAGAACAGGACACAACCGACTCCGCAGTCACATGTACACACAATTCAGGAATGGCGACACAGTCATGTGTAAATGTGGACATAAACAACAAACTGCAGCGCCTATACTTTAAGTATGTCCAGAATATGAAACGTCGAGACAAACATAATGGCCCATAGAAATAACACCACTCAAAGCACTATGGACTCCTGTATCAGATACGCAAGAAGGTGAAGTGTATTGAGAAGATACAAATTAAACAGACATATTTTAAGCAAGAGAAAGAAGAAAAAAAAGAAGCACGAAAGGGGTACACATAAATGCGTGTTTTATAGTTTACGCAAACAGTCTTGCACAAAGTAGATCAATGAGATGTTACTAACAATTTCATACACTTCAATAGTAATAGCAAAGATAAAAAGAGTCATCAAGAATATAGAGTATACTTGAAACGATCAGGGACTGTACGAGTAGACAAAGCGATGGGAATTTTCCAGCAGAACGTAAACTGAGTTAGACGAGCCTAACTATTATCTCATTATCTATCATGTCTGAATGGTGAAAGCTTTTTGAGATCAATAAATGAGATTGCTGAAATAGCGGTTCGTGAACCTAACGTAAATAACTAGAGATATGCTGACGACACCGTCTCGATAGTCAAAGCTGAATTAAAACAGGGGTGGGCAATTGACTAATAGGAAATCAGAATACGACTTTATGTAATAGGAATTTAGGCAAAATACGGGTTAAACACGTTTCGTACCTCACTAATGATTTTCCATAACAGGTAATAAAAAATCTAATGAAAATGAAGGACTTGCACACAAAAATGAACAAATGACCTTTTTTAAGTAAACACTCCTGCCTTACTTCTTCTACGTTCGTTCTTACATATCAGCAGGATATAGACCGAAGCACAGACCCCATTTACTGACGACGTATCTATCTGCGGTTCAGGTGGACAGGAAACCACATTTACTGACGACATATCTATCCACGGTCCAGGTGGGCAGGAAAGATGGAAACCACTACTTTAATTAGCGATGAAGGATAGTTACGTACAATCTCCGAGTGAAATGTATGCTCAGAATGAAAGCGAGAGAGGTTTCATACTCGAAACAGGCAGAGATGAAGACTCTGTCCGGGTATAGGCTACAGCGGAAAATATCCATAATCTCATGGGCATTCTCGAGAAAGTCCTCCTCCCCACGACCATCAGAGTTATGAGAGGAGGTGTAGAGGAGAAAGCTGTTAGCATCAGTCGGTTTGTTGTGTACAGATGTTCTAAAACAGGAGGCTTAGATGGTGACTGATATATGGAAGGTAGAGATCTTGGATATGATCTTTTTGCCCGGTGAATGTTGCCCATGACACGTGACAAATTAACTTTAGACATGTCCTTGATGCCAATCCCATCACTGATGCACCTATGGAACACCAATGGGAATAGTCCACCATAGGATTCCCATACCTGGCGTTCAATGTGGTCCATAAAGAAGCAGACATAACTTTGGTCCAGCCTTTGTGCCCATGATTTGATAGAAGAAGTACCCATCAAACTTCAAGGAGTTGAGTTATTGAGAGTACAAGCTCTGTAAGAGAGATGAAAGTAGAGACACAAAGGAATGAGAATGTTTGTCAGAGAAGAACTTCAGGGCCATGAGACCCTCTGAATGTGGTTTGTCTGTAGTTTGCCCTAGCTCTCTCATCTATATCTCCTCTCATCCTTCTGACTCTTGCAATTATATATATATATATATATATATATATATATATTTTCAGGCACTTTATATATATAATTGACAGGATTAAAACGTTTGGAATCAATGCCTGTCAGTCGTATAGGTGATATCATATTGTTCCGTCATTCTCTGTTAGAATTTTTTCATCGGCATTTAGGCATGATTTGTATATTTTCTGTTTGTGTTGTTTCATCCTAGACCTACTTTTATATAAATATACATATAACTCTTCCGGGTTTTTATCTATATTTAGCTCTGTCACGTGAACTTCAATAGTGATGCTCTAAATTTTTGGTTTATTGTTATTGTGAATATATTCTTGATAAAAGCCTTTTCCTCGAAACCAGTGGTGTCAGTAGGGGGGTTTGGAGAGTGCGGATCAAATCGAGTGACACCATCACATGGGGTGACACCAAAATGCAAAATACTACTATGATTCTATGCCACTCTATGCAATTATTCTTATGGATTGTTTCAGCCCAGCGACAGAATTTTACTATTGAAATATAAAAAATATTTCTGTTCTGTTAGTTATAAACACAAAAACGTGTTATTGTTTTGCATGTAAAATAACTCGTCCAGAAGATAACATTAGCCTATTAAAAGAAACGAAAAAACCTAATGATTAGGTTAGTTCGTTATTTTTAAATAACTTGTGATAAGTTGCACTGAAATAACTGTCAAATTTGAAATATTTGCAATGCACAGATTAGTTCACGAAATACGAACATTACAAATTAACGGATTGTGTGCAGTTTTGCACAGTTAGCTAGTTGACTTCTAACCTACAATATTTTTTGCTTTGCTTGTGTGAAATAAATGAAATTATTATCTAAAAGAGTGTTAGTGGTGCCAGGGCGGCGCCCCGGTACTTTTTTGAGTGTCAGGACATTGCATGGTACTTTTTCCTAGCGACATTTAAATAAAAACAAATTAATTTAAACGCCCCGGTATTTAAAATTTTTTTTTTGAGACCCCCTTGTTTTAGGAGACGAAGCGTCCTGCCACTTTTTTTTTAGGACTGCATCCCTGATTATCTAAATATAATTGTCTCTCACCTCTGTAATTTTCTCACAAATAACACCTTCTCGTGTATCACATTGTAATTTTCAGACATTATTTTGTATATTCAACTAATACAACAAATACATGCACGCATATAAATACCACGCATAACTAACTTGTTATTTTAGAGGTTTTGAGTTTCGTTTTTGAGTAACAATTTAACTGTGAAGTTATATTATTACTCGTGACGTGAGATCCGGTAAATTCAAAATTTGTCAATAATTTTTATGGTAAACAATTTAAAGAGCAAACATCACAAAAGGTAACCTGTTTACGATCACATATTAGTAGTTTGCTGTTAGCAATTACCAAATAATTAATGGAGGTTATTTAATAATGATAATGAATAACATTGATTAATATTTTGACTGTCATTTTTCTGTGTACAAATTATTTTCAGGGGGGGGGGGGGGGGGTTGGGTGACACCAGGAAGTGGGGGGGGGGGCTGGGCGACACCAGAAAGTTAGGGGTGGGGGGTAACACCATTTAAATTTTTTTTAATACACTGGCTGACACTGACCCTAGTGACGCCACTGCTCGAAACGTTAGCTTGTGTGTGTTATTATGTGGGATTCCATTGATTAGCAAAACTTCATTCCGGGCCTTGTTCCAAGTTGCACCTGTTGGATTTCAGTTTTACTGCAGTGAGTACATAATATCGATCTTCCGTACAAATTACATGACGGCTCTGCGTTGGATTGCTACAGAGTGCATCTCGGATGTTCAAGGTGCCAGGTTCAAATCCCGCCGCAGGAAACATTGCATGCTCAGAACGCATTTGGCAGCCTACTGAACGTATTAATATTGCCTAGAAAATCACTACAGTCAAAGAATGTGGAGTTGGTTGCTACATTATCTATACTTCTTCTTCTGCGTTTGTTCTCAAACTCCTGCAGAATAGCAGGATGTAGTCCGGAAATCGGAATGCGTTGTGTCATGGTTTACAGCACTGCTGTTATATCTGCACCTTTCTACCTGACACATCCAACGATAGCATGAGTCACCTACGGAGGTATTCTTAAGGATACGATGAAAAGTCACTGCCATTTTGCGAAGATCCTCCTCTTCTTAGCTTCCCAGGGAAAAAATATGCTTAGAAGCTTATAATAAAGCATCCAAAATAATTATTTCCCTGGCAAACTAAGAAAAAAAAAGATCTCTGCAAAATGGCGGTAACCTCTCATCGTATCCTTAAGGAGATCGCAGCTAATGGGTTAACATATATGGGATGGGACAGCCAATTCCACCCCATAACCGTCTTAGTCGCCTCTTACGACATGCATGTATAAAGTGTTGCTATTCTTTCGTATTCTAAAATTCTTTTTTCTTTTTAATTACATACATTGGGGAAAGGGGGGGGGGGGGGTGGGAAAGAAAATACGATTCTGAATTCTTGACAGTAGTTGATCAAAAGGGGCCTTGGTAGTGAGTGAGAAAGAGGTTGGTTAAAATATGCAAACTATTGTTGACGTAATCTATAGATAACCGACCCCCTCTCAATACAATTACCAACACTCTTTAAGAAGACAATAAAAAAACAAAAAACTAATATAACTCCATTGCCCCACACACACACATCATCATCACATGCGTATACACAATGTTTTAAAAACATGTTATGGGACTTCATCCCGACACACAAACACAACCTCGTGAGCGCACAAACACGCTATGTTTTTAAAACTTATTCCTTCACCGCCACAGACAAACACATCAACGCGCGTGCAGGGAACAATATGTTATAAAACTTTCAATGTTTATTGTGGAGGTCGTGTTTACTTGATTACCAGAACCGCGACCTCCACTGCTTTTATGGTTAAAAACTCTAACAAAACTGGATTAAAGTCAGAGGATGAAAGTTGCGTACTTCACATGGCTACTTTAGAATGAAACGAAAGTTTAGAAGTTTCAGTTGAGATTTTGAGTACCCATGCGCACGTGCTTATAAAAACTAACAATTCTAGTAATATCTTCTGAATTAAATCGTGTATTCTTGTTACTATTATTATCACTATTATTATTAACAATAATAACAATCTTTCTGTAAATAAACATCGCAGAACATGCACTGTAGGTTACTCACCTCTACAATGTTGAAAGTTATTAATAGAAATAAAAGTTAGCACTCTCTTCACAGGGCAAACAACTAGCCAATCAAACAACACGTTACAAAACAGCAACAGTTAAACGCTTTCACATTACGCCTTTCCAAATAGGGACATGTCGACTTTGAGAGATAGGGTGAAATATATGTAGATTTTGTGTATTCATTGAAGGATGTAATCATTATCTTAATTAACTATTTTGGAGTTGTGCGAAGGTGTTATATTTCTGGTAGATATTTTGTTGATTTAAAAAATACATGTGTTAGACAAATAAAGATTTGAAAACTCGTAACTGATTTTCAGCCCACGTATTTTGACCCAGTTTCAGTACGTGTGCTGTGTAGTTTTGTTAAGCAAAGTTAAGAGTATAGAGTGCCCGCCTGCTATTCGCATTCCCCTGGTTGAAGTACGGTATACAGTCTCATACAAACCTAGGTCTGGTATTTTAAAGCAGCAACGTTTTCACTAGTTACGTATGGATAATTTAAAGTCAAATATATAACATATTTAATATGACTTGATTCTAACATCGAGATGAAGAGGTACAACTTTAAAGCATAATTTTTCTCAGAAGTTTTTTTAAAGTGAAAATGTGATTCGTAGTGAGTGCACTGTAGGCATATTATAATATATATATATATAAATTATATTATTATACATTTTTCTGGTGCACAAGGAAATACACTTTCACAACTGTGTTGGAATATTTCGTTAATTGGAATACCAAAGATTATAACAATGGCATATGTTGCTGATGGAGAAATTGTCGACGGATCATGGGTGTTACATATTTTAGTAACAGATCTTCAAGTAGAGAAAACATTACGTGTTACTGGCGATCTTCATATTGGAGGTGTAATGTTGAAACTTGTCCAGGCATTGGGTAAGTTTAAATACACATTTTCAACAAATGTAGTTAGATTCACAGCAGAATATTCGACTTTATTTATTTATTCAGTGTATCAGCAGATTCTAAACTTATGAATTTGTAAAATGTGGCAGAATTCAACACCGAATTCAGCGCCATACCTAACTTCCTAAGATCGTCTCTATCTCTCTCTGTGACATGTCCTTTGCAGTACATTGTCCTCACTGCCACTCTGTAAGTCTCACGGTTCTGTGAGAGCTGCCCAGCTTTTTCCAGTGTCATGTTCAGAAGGTCTTCGATGGCATGTGTCCATCGTTGTCTTTTTGCCTTTTGTTCTCGTTCCTGAAACTTTACCCTCCATGATTAATATTTCCTGATATTTTTTTGATATTTTTGAGGAGCCAGTTTTCATCTATGTTCATCAGATCTATGTTCAGATCAGTTTTTTTTTCTGTCCATGATATTCTTAGGATCTTTCTATAGCTTTTCATTTCGAATACAGATAATTCGAAGATACATTAATACCTCAGTTATCGCGGTTAATAGGGACCAGAACCGGTCGCGATAAGTGAAAAACCGCGAAGTAGTGTCATCTTCTAATTTTTAACACACGTACATTTTTTGTGTATGTATAATATTAATAAGTTTATATGAAACCATATAAGTGCATATGTTATCATTAGAACATTAAAGAATAGTTTCAAACATGTAAATAAAATATTAGTAGTATAAATAACATACATAAAAAATGTATAAATAATATAAATATGATACGTGTGTGTGTGTGTGTGTGTGTAACATACGTAGATGTAACTAAAGTGTACATACTGTAAATATGTGTTTAGAAATCCACAATGTACCGAGGCCGCGATAAATGAACCGCGAAGTAGCGAGGGATAACTGTATTCTTTAATGGATCTTAAAATGTTGTACAATCTGCTAAACGTTTGTGATTGTTGTTTTCACATAACCCCCGATATGCAATGTCAAGTCAGAGAAGAATAATGTGTCTGGAGTAAACCCTTGTATTGGCCTCGAGCGTAGAGTTGTTTTAACATGTTATTGGTCACGTCAATCTTTACATGAGCTGCCTGTGACTTTGTATCCACCTCATATCAAAACGCATATCTCTGGTTGCCTACAGACGTGATAAGAATCTTAGGGATATCTTGGCCCACGTCGCATCAAGCTTACGCATCGCGATCAGATCATTTTGACATTTTCAACTTAGTAGATGCAACATCTGTACCTATATCATACAGACCCGTTTTGTTACATTATCCGCTGTTATTATTGAAGAGTGCTTTTTATGTTTGTCCTACAACGTTAGTTGCGCCATTTTTTGCAAAGGTTGTGTTATGATTTAATGGGGGACACGAGTAAGCGTAAGAGACACTTGATAATATGTGTATCCACCAATTTAGTACCATATATACTGTCTTTAACATATAGCATTCTTACATGTAGATACCATGTATGTTATGTACATTTCCTCTTTATCGTGTTTCGTCTGTGTCTCTTCATTAAAAAAAAAAATTACCAATTATTATTAACCAATTTCAACGTTTGTGTTTTCATTTAACATCGTCATGTGATCAATAACAGTGCAGTCCTATAGGCATACTTGTGTGATAATTGGGTTCTTGATAAAGGTCTGTTGGTAGAAAAGTATTATTTTGTATCTCCAGTGATTAGCAAAACGTTATTATCGTGTTTTCAATCTTTGCCTATTGGATCATATTTGTAAGGTCTATTTTTGAAGGATACTTGTTAGAAGGCTGACATGGCTGAACTATTTGATCGTCTGTCCTCTGATATGATAAAGTTTTCTGATAAGACCAGACCAAATTTTCTGATAAGACCACGATTTCTGATAAGACCAGACCATGTTTTCAGACTAAATTTTATGATAAGACCAAATTGTCTGATAAGACCAAGTTGTCTGATAAGACCATGTTGTCTGATAAGACCATGTTGTCTGATAAAACCAAGTTGTCTGATAAGACCATGTTGTCTGATAAGCGCCGTGGTTAGAACTAGCAACTTTCTAATTGTTTTCACATTTATCTTTCTCTTCTGTTTACTCAGAGCATTGTGCGCATGCGTGACATTTGTTATTACAGTGTGCTTCCGTAGTTTAAAATTGTATCCTTCAGGTTTAGCACAGATGACTAACATCGTATTCCCCAATACGGCGCAAAGGTGTGGAAAATGGAACTTTACTTTTCAACACTGGTAACATCCTTGAGATGACAATCGTATTTATGAAGATCTTTTTGCACTCTAAAAGGTCGTATACACGCCTTTCCTAAAAAGAAGATGAAAGGTTGATAAGAAAGAAAAAAAAACACCATCTGTACACCTGGCATTTGTTGAAGTTGTTGATATTATTTGTGCAGAACCGGATAATGAGAGGATTTTATACCTTTGTTTACTCCTTTTATACAACTAAATGTTATGTTTTATTTCACTAAAGAACAATTGGGGGGGGGGGATAATGTGAACTCCCACATTATCTCATCTTTCTCATATTCATGAAGTTGTTGTAGTAACATGTTTGCTTTGTATTATAGGCGATTCACCTCTGTGAATGTTCCCAACTCATGTATTGTGTTTTCTGTAACATCTTATTCCAGTAAATTTTTATTAGCAGTGTTATGTCTCGTTAGATCAAGTACCATCTCCACATCATAGGATGGGATTTGTTAGATCAAGTACCATCTCCACATCATAGGATGGGATTTGTTAGATCAAGTACCATCTCCACATCATAGGATGGGATTTGTTAGATCAAGTACTATCTCCACATCAACAAAGAATGGGGCTTGTCAGATCAAGTACTATCTCCACATCAAGAAAGGATGCGGCTTGTCGGATAAACTACCATCACCGCATCAATGGATGGCTACAAACGTTTGTCTCCGTGATTGATAGTATACTTTGACTAGTTGTTTATCGGAGACTGCCTTTTTTTCACCTGACAGTATTAAAAACTACAAATTTTGCGTGACCTTACCTCAAAACCAGCCATCCTTGTGGGAATAGGCCTAAGTATGTTGAGCCAGACCACCAGCTGCCCAAACAAAGTAAGTCAAATCTATCAGAAACTCAATATTTCCCAGATTATGGCTAGAAGCTGAGACAGCTGGCTACGCAATGAGTCCGGAATATTACATTATTCAACGTAGTGATTTTATTTTGGATGCAGTGTGATTGGGGGGCGGGGGGGGGGGGGGCAAGGTTCAAAGGTGAAGTCTGACTTCATACCTACTTGCCTGGCTATCCGTCTTTCCGTCAAATCCATATACCTTTCTTCGTCCGCTCGTCTCTATATGACTCCATCTGCCCTTCCCACTTTCTGTCACTTCACCCCTCCCCCTGCCCGATATATATATATATATAATATTGTTAAATAGGTTGTGCATGAATATTCTATTCAGGGAGAACAGAAATGGCATATGTCAAACATGTAAATTACCAACGCCTCTGCATTCCGAGTTACTTCCGGACAACATAAACAATAGAACTATTGTTTAACGGTTGTCGTAAAATGCTCATGCTAACTATTTTAATGTCGTAAAACTTGCTTCTGTTACAGAGAATATAGCAATTTTCTGCATATCGTACAAGTAAAATAGATAATGTTATAGAACGAAGGAGTAAGAAGTAAGCAGGAGGCATAATAAGATTAACTCTGTACCTTCTTGTAGGATTTCTAGACCTTTCGTAGTATATTTAAAATGATGAAATGCGTAGAGGATTGACTTAAATATAGTCGGATCACTCCATATGTAATCTTTCTCTCTGAACGAAGCGATACGCTGCCTGACGAGAGTATCACCCATAGCACGTATCTCCGTAGCTTCAAGCGATAATCCCATGGGATCTCTGGAAAAAAAATCAACTTTTTAAACAAACCATCATGAGCTGGATTCGAACTCACGAACATATTAACTACTACTCCAGATATATCCCCAATGTATATATGTAAAGGTGAAGTTATGTCCCATGGCAGCATTATGTCGTCGTGGATGAAGATAACTCTTCATGTACTAAGCCGCATCAACTATTAGGTGGAGGTGGTCACTTTTCATACTTGATGTCTTTACCTCCCGTAACTCATATATCAGGCACTCATTTACAGCTGAGTCGACTGGAGGAAGGGTCGTGTCAAACGAGAAATCACAACCCAGATTTTTGTTTTGTCTGCACGTGGTTTCGAACCTGACACGCTTGTAACGCGATGATAGCAAGCAAACTCACTATCAACTAGCCTACCGCGCTAACAATTTTTTAAATCTCAAATCAGCCATTCGTGCCCATAAGCCCCTACCAAATCCCCTATATATATATATATATATATATATATATATAATATATATATATATATATATATATATATATATATATATATATATATATATATATAATAAAATGGAGGTTTTGATTTGATAGGGACTTATGGTCACGAATGACTGCTTAGCAGCTGATCCGAGATAAAAAATGTCTATTTTGAACTCAGAATATCTGCTTGATAATTCAATGGGTGGTTGGTAAACTATTACACTATCAGTCTAACTAGGAAATAATGCAATTTCCGTTATTCCGGAATGATAAGAATGTTTTTTTGGCTCCTACATTTTTGATCAAAATGTCCCTTCTCGGCAGATTGGGATGACATTTGTTTGCGTGGGTTATATATTTCCGCTGCATTGATGTTGTCACCCTTTGATGAAGATAAATCAATATTTTGGTTAGCACCCACAACCAGTCCAGCAATCAGGAATAATTGCTGCTGTGACCAGCCTGGTAAATGAAAGATTTATGGGCAATAAAATAGTAATACATGTTCAGGCAAGCCAATAGTTATGACACATACTGCATGCGTTCTCAAAATCCTGTTTGTTAGCATGATGTAGTCCAGAGAACGGAATGCGTTTTGTCATGGTTTACAGCTTGGCTTGATATTTGAACGATATGTACTATGTATCGACCGGACAAGTGACACTTCAGCATGGTTTTTTTGTGGTCACTTCGGTTTATGGAATGTAAAAGTTATCTCCATCCCCAAACATTCTTAGTCGCCTCTTACTATATACATGGCAAGTCACAGTGTTACTATTCTTTGTTTCCTTTCGGGCCCAAGCAACACGTTGGCGAGTTATACGACTGACATTTGTTGTTTTCTATTCTTTATTAATTGTGAAATCGCTTTATTTATTTATTTCAACAATGTATGTGGACATACGATTAAAGAAGGTGGGAAAAGTTCAAGAAAAGAGAACAATAGTTAGACCAAGACTATGATACACACAGGATATTGAGGACCTTCTAAACATGAAACTGGACTGCTTGCCCACAACTGGACTGCTTGTTCACTGCTTACAGAGTAGCAGTGAAACCACCGTTCTGTAAAGGACACGTCAAATGATTAGTAAGTGTATCGACCATGATCTATGGTACTTTCACAGTAATTTGTAATACTTGCAATTTATCAGTATAGTTTTACGGAAGGGTAAGAAAGAGAGGTTGTGGTGGCTGGATTATCAGAATCACGACCTCTAATATTTTTGATGGTTTAAAATATTTGATATACCCAAATTGTACCAACGTACGCAGTTGTTAGAACACCTCACTATAAGAGGTATATTTTACTAAAGTAAACACAAAAAAACTAGTTTCACGGTCTGTAGATTTCTCTTCCTGTGTCAGACACATACTGATAGTTTCATGGTGCACAATCTAATACTATATCTGAAAAGGCCGGATTGCGAGCACAATGACGGAATCAGTGCTCGAAGAAATCAACTGCATATCGCCCAACTTGGTGATTTAGGACTAAATCTAAGTAATGTTCAACCAGACATTGAGAAACTAAAGAATTCATTAACGTTTATGTTATCACACTTGGAATTTACTGCGAGCTGCAGTGAGTGATACGTACATTTTTATAATGTGAAAATTTCTGCTTAAAAATCATTACATCTACGGAATAATTAAATTAATCGCGAACTGTTAACTATCATCATCATGTAGCTGTAGTACAATTTTGTTATGAAGAAATAAGAAGTTATTTCCTGCTGTCCGATTTCGTTATCGCCCCTTGTGATTTGGTAAAGGGGGTGGCGACACATAATTTATGGAATCGGGGGGGGGGGGGGGGGTAGTGGACCAACAAAAGTTGAGAAGCAATGTATTAGAGTTTAAAAAATTACATTTCATTGAGTGCAAGCTATTTTTATTATGTTTTCAGGAATATTTACACACAATTTAGAGATTTGACCATTTTCTGGTTATTTTGACAGAACATTTAGCCCATATTCAGTTTCAATTTCTGGCAACCCTGAATTGCACTACTCCTTACAGTTCCACGTGTGATTCAATCCATTTCTCAGTAACACAAGCAGGATATAAAAACTAACACGGATCTATTGTTTATTGATTAGCCTTGTTTGTTATTGGTTTCTTTCAGAACTTCCGACTAAATATCTAAAATCGTTCATACAATCACTTTAATTTCCCCTCCTTCGTACCCCCCCCCCACCCATTTGATGTAACCCACTGATGGTAACAATTGTCCACGTTGAAAACTACTGCTTTAAAGAAATCTTTCAAGAGTGTTCTGAGCATGAAACGCTGAGGCAGACATATTGGCCAGAGGAAACAACACTGGAATCAAAGCTCTATGGGCCACTGTATGAACTACAAAAGACAGTGAGTTTTATTAAGGAGACATAATTACAGATATAGACATGTTTCAAGTGAACGAAAGAACAAGAAAAAAAAAAGAAATCTTCTATAATCCAAATATATATGTGTCTTTGTTAGAAACCAGCACAACGGCACTGACCCCATTCTCATAATTGTTCAGTTTGCTATCTAATAATGTATAAGCTAAGTGACCCAATCAATCAATTTTTGTTTTGAGTCCCTCCACACAAACGTTGTGACCGCACCACCCCCCCCCGCCCTTGGCGGTGACATATGGTCCAGGTTAAGAACCCCCTACTTTAAACAAATATATTTCTTCTTCTTCTTTCGTTCAATTGAAACATGTCTATATCTGTAATTATATCTCCTTAATAAAATTCAGTCTTTTGTAGTGGCCCATGGAGCTTTGATTCCAGTGTTGTTTCCTCTGGCCAATATGTCTGCATCAGCGTTTCATGCTCTGAACACTCTTGAAGTATATGTTTGGCACTCTGTGGTAACTGTCCACGTGTACACTTGCCGTGTTGCCAATCTTGAACTTTGTATACATGTGACTGCGGAGTCGGTTGTGTCCTGTTATGAGGCGTAGAATTACAACTTGCTCTGATCTGTTCATAATGTGATAAGTCATCTTGTGTTGGTGTTTGTGACTTTCTTATTGACTTGATTATATGTTTTTTTCTGATGGTAGGTGATTGGTATATCTGGTTGGTCTTCGGCAGGACCTTCCTTAGCCAGTTGGTCTGCTTTTTCATCTCCTGGTACGCCCGTGTGTTGCCGGGGCCCGAAAGGGAAGCAAAGAATAGCAACACTGTTTACCTTCCACGCATGTCGTAAAAAGCGACTTAGGAGGTTATGGGATGGAGTTGGCTGTCCCATCCCATATAGGGCCAGTGACCTAAAGCCATGCTGAAGTCGGATGTGTCAGGCCGAAAGGCGCAGATATCGCAGCAATGCTGTAAACCATGGCACAACGCATTCCGTTCTCTGGACTACATCCTGCTAATCTGAAGGAGTTTGAGAACGAACGCAGAAGAAGAAGAAGAATAATATTGAAGTGGGCAGAGATGTGGTATAGAGGGGAGAAGAAGTGTGGTTAGGGAGGAGATACATGAAGATTCAAGTGGGCAGAATGTGGTATAGAGAGGAGAAGAAGTGTGGTTAGGGAGGAGATACATGAAGATTCAAGTGGGCAGAATGTGGTATAGAGAGGAGAAGTGTATGCTATTTTTTTGCTCCCCTTTCGGGCCTCGGCAGCACACGGGCGACTTCAATATTAATATGTTTTCTCCCTAATCACACTTCTTCTCCCCTCAATACCAAATCTCCCAATTCTTCTACATTCGTTCTGTCCCGCTCTACCCGGTGTTCCCCTCTTTAATCAGGCTCTCTCTACACTCGCCCTCCCCCCACTAACGTCATTTTCCCACTCAACCCTCTCAATGTATTACCCCTCTCCCACTCTTTTTCCTCTATCATTTATTCCTTCTTCTCACCATCCCACTCTCCCTCATTCTCTAAATCACCACTCTTACTCCTTTCAATCTACCTCCATATTCCCTACTCTCATGTTAGTTTGTTTATTGCGCAGACACATTTAATTAGGTTAGCCTGTACTTCCTGGCATGGTTTAAGCACGGTGGCAGGCTGGCACACACTAGAAAAATGCTGTATAGTCGAATACGTAATGGCAAATGTGCACCTGAAACTAATGATGACATTACAAGCTCTCCATTAATGAAACTGTAATCTGATCAAAGTACAGCATGTGCTATTACAACCGGTAGCACGTAGCAGTCCAGTTCTACGTTTCTGGTAATATTATGAACGTGTAGTAACAGAGTTGCACATTGAGTACATTACTGGCAGCAGTGGCCACATTTAAAAAATCAAATACGTAAATTATTTATCGAAACGAAATATCGATAAAGGCACATTTCACAGTAGCTAAGATTACTGGCGGATCCAGCGATCTGCCCGCTACGCACTGAGAGCCTCATGTCCCCCCTCCTGTGGATGAATCTAAGGGACAGGGAGCGGCTCCCAGTGTGTAGCCCGCAGATCGATGCAGACCTATGAATTTTTTAATCTTAGTTCAGCGAGGTCACGAAAACTGAGTGAAACTGCGTATAATATTAAACAGTTGAAATCTGGTCCACTGCTTCCCGTAATGAACTGCACATTGTTAGTCGTGATATACATAATATTTCAAAAAAACTTTAGTGCAATGAATAGTTTAGGGTAGAAGGTGAGGAGGGGGCCAAAGAAAATCATGGATTGAAATAAGTCGTGTGCAATGAATAGTTTAGGGTAGAAGGTGAGGTTGAGCAAAAGAAAATCATGGAATGAAATCAGTCGTGTGCAATGCTTTGAGATGAGAACACGCCTTCGATTGGGGTGGTGGTGCGGTGTGCACAAAGTTACAATACACCACGACGCATGTATACGTTGGCAGCTAGAATCATTGGCAGACATGTAGCTCATCAGGTTCCTCCAACGTGATGTGCAATGCCAGGTTCTCTGAATGGTTAAGAAGAAAGCGTAATTGTACAGATGGAATGCTATGGGGCTTCAACAAGTGGAAAACTTCACTATATTGACCACCAATTATTGAGAGTTTACTACTGCATAATAGTCGGTCAGATATGTAAATGGTGAGACCAGGAGGCCTCGTGTAACATAATGGTCGGTCTGATAGGTAAATAGTGAGACTCGCAGGCCTCGTGTAACATAATGGTCGGTCTGATAGGTAAATAGTGAGACCAGCAGACCTCGTGTAACATAATGGTCGGTCTGATAGGTAAATATTGAGACCAGCGGGCCTCGTGTAACATAATGGTCGGTCTGATAGATTAGCTAGGGTGAGGTAGTGTGCTACGGAGAAGGTACTTTACGGTGGTAGAAGAGGAGAAATAAAGAGAGAGAGAGAGAGAGAGAGAGAGAGATTTGTGTTATGGAATATTCCTACTGTTTGTGCAGCATAAAGAGAACAGTAAGGTATCATGGAGTACACGTTCCGATCAATAAATAATTGATCTCACGGCTGAGTAGTGTCTTGGTTCATTTGCCAAGCCAATAAACAGATCATTCATACATTTATAAATGAGTGCTAGAGCTTTTCCTGACAATAGTTCACACTTGGAAGAAGAGTGGGACGTCTCTGAACTAATGAAGTGTAAACTCATATTTCCTTGCCAATGTTCATGTACACTCAAGACAAGTCTTTATTTCGAATAGTCCTGCGTGCTCATCCTGAATAACGTCACTTATCTTGTATGATGCGAATATACCTTGTTTTTTATTGGCTGACAACACAAAGTTTATGCAAAGTGATCAATTATCAGTTGCATAAGCCAAGATAAGTAACACTGTTTGGAATCAGTGAGCAGGATTGAGTCTACCGTCAATTATACAGTTATGTGGACTCATCGGTTTAATCCTTCAGAAGTGATACGGTGTGATTTTTCGCGTGATTTTTATTGGTCACTTGTTTATACTTTGTGTGGACATTCAATTGAAGACAAGGGTAAAGTCAATTAGCGTTACTTTTGAAGCATGTATCCAGATTAGTCCACATGACTATAATTTGCGGAGGGGTTCGCATGACTATTCTGTAGATCTTCCTCAAGATATACAACGCAAATGAATAGCTATGGAAGTCATACAACTGATGGACTATGTCTTCAATACAAAGTTCATGCAGACTGTCCATGTCTGACCTGGCACAGCACGTTGAACTGAGGCAAAAGCTAGGGGATGACATTTCTTGACAGTGATTTGATGGCCTTATAACCATTAGCTGACTTTAACGCACAACAGTAAAGTGTCAGTGTTGGATCAGTTGTTAGTGTACTGACTTTCTAGTCTTAGTGGTCCATGATTTATTCTCAACGGGTATTTTTTTTTATAACTGTAAACGTCTCAATGGTCCACCTCGACCTCGTCTCAAGGGTTTACCTCATCTCAGGAAGTTTGTACCAAAATACATTTTGAGACGTAATTAAATAAAAAGATCAGGGTCCACCGTACGCCTTAAAAGTGCCAAAAGTAAAATTAGGTCATCATCTACCTTTGTTCGTGACATAGGTAATCACTGACCCCAACAGTACTGTTCCAATGCTGACTTCCGCCATATCACGATGTCACACTCCCCATATCTCTTTGACGTTATGCCTCTATTTCACTCAATGTTGTATGTTCGATCACAGGGATATTGTAGTTGCTGGGTTACCTGAACTGCGATATCCACAATTATTTGAGGGTTAAAAGTTATGCTATAAAAACTAAATTGATATAACGTCCGCACTTTAAAAAACACACCTCGCCATAAGAGGTATTATTTTGCTTAACCAACCAATCACCACATTGTATTCCAAATCTCCTTCGCCATAAGAGGTATTGTTTTGCTTAACCAACCAATCACCACATTGTATTCCAAATCTCCTTCGCCATAAGAGGTATTATTTTGCTTAACCAACCAATCACCACATTGTATTCCAAATCTCCTTCGCCATAAGAGGTATTATTTTGCTTAACCAACCAATCACCATATTGTATTCCAAATGTCCTTCGCCATAAGAGGTATTATTTTGCTTAACCAATCAATCACCACATTGTATTCCAAATCTCCTTCGCCATAAGAGGTATTTTTTTGCTTAACCAACAAATCACCACATTGTATTACAAATCTCCTTCGCCATAAGAGCTATTATTTTGCTTAACGAACCAATCACCACATTGTATTCCAAATCTCCTTACCATAAGATGTATTATTTTGCTTAACCAACCAATCACCACATTGTATTCCAAATGTCCTTCGCCATAAGAGGTATTATTTTGCTTAAACAACCAATCACCACATTATATTCCAAATCTCCTTCGCCATAAGAGGTATTTTTTTGCTTAACCAACAAATCACCACATTGTATTACAAATCTCCTTCGCCATAAGAGCTATTATTTTGCTTAACGAACCAATCACCACATTGTATTCCAAATCTCCTTACCATAAGATGTATTATTTTGCTTAATCAACCAATCACCACATTGTATTCCAAATCTCCTTTTCGCATAGTGTGATCAGTACATGTAGATTTCCTTGTGGAAACTAAATCTCCCTCAGTACTTATTCATTAGTTGTTTTTTTACTAGTCGTCTTCGGGATTCTGCCCATTCTTATTAAGACCCACATCGCAGCGACATGAATTCCCTACTTGATTGTTTATTTATTGTGCATGATTCGCTTCCATATGGCAGAAGTTGAATGAATGAGAAACTGCATTTAAACTGCGTACTGTGACCCTGTCTGTTGTAGGCTATGTAAAGACTATTCAATCAATTATATATGTATATATATATATATATATACACGCACGCACGCGCGCACACACACACACACACACACACACACACAGAGAGAGATTTATATATATATACGAGATAGCTTTTATTAGGTTCCCGGAATATTCGACTCTAGATTGAATGAAGATGTTGTTATGATTATATGTTTAGAAGTTTGTGACGACCTTGACGAAAGTACGTTTTATACGTGACCTTACCGTATACACTCGAAGAGAAGACACGGTCAGAGTTGAAAATGTCATTAAATTTACAACGTACGCATGTCAAATTATGTGTTTGGTTTGACAAATCACACTGAGACACACTAACAATACTTAATAAAGCATATTTCCCGTCGTCTAAAAGATTCAGTTAGAAGAAAGCGACAAGGAAAATGGAGAACAAACAGTTGGATTATGCTGCACATCGATCATGTTGGTAAAGAAATACCTCACAAAGCACAATGTGATTACCTTGGAACAGCCTCCATATACTCCCGATCTGGTATCGGCTTATTTTTTCTGTTTCTTTCGACTGCAATCATCGCTGAAAGGACAGCGATTCAATGCTGCAGATGACGTTATCACCAATACGACAAGACAGTTGAGAGAATTGTAAAAAAGTGGGTTCCATGAATATTTCTTTTGAACTTTGTTTGTTGAGTAGTGGATTCGACTAGGCCATCTCGGGATGCCTAGTCACGCCACTTTCAACCTAGTCCTAAGAAGGACTTTTTGGTTATATCGCGACGCTGGGTGCGGACAGGGAACTGACGAAAAGTTCTTGAGCCTTGTCAAAAAGGCTGTCGAAAGTTTTGCTGAAGCTTGTCTACAATCTCGGGACGTACTGCGGATAAGAAGAGTCTTTTCTCTCTTGGAAGTTTCCAAGTCCACAGCAGGTTCCCACTTCAGCTGGAGATCGTCCGATCCTTGCTAACTTGGCCAGATTATTCTGTTGCCCAGGGTTCTCCGCGGGGAGGCGTAGCAAGGTCTGAACCAGTATGAGTCCTGGTCCTGGCGAGCGAAGCGAGCACAGGTGTTCGCTTCTTCGTCTCTGCACCCCTTCTTTTGAACTTTTTGAAGCTACCGCTTATATATATATTAGAGACCCCAGAAATTGCGAGCGGTTAGTGATAGATCACATGAAAAACTTCAGACATTCTACATTCGAGAAATATTTCAAACAACTCAGGAAAATGACATTGATGAAGGTTATGATTCATATTTAATGTCCAGAATAAAGAATCTGGGCTTTAAATGTGGCGTGACCTCAAATGAGCACCACCGTGGGGGCTTAGAAGAATTTTCGTCAACAGAGAACTGGAACTATCAGTCGTCGTACAATTGCCTGTACACTGAATGGGAGATCGGAGTACATATGAACGTGTCCGGAGTGCAATAATAATGATTTCACGACTCACATGCTAAAGAAAAAATAATGATTTGGCGACTCACACATGCTTAAAGACAAAATAATGATTTAGCGACTAGCTCACACATGCTAGAAACAAAATAATGACTTGACGACTAGCTCAGACATGCTAGAGACAAAATAATGACTTGACGACTAAAACTCACACATGCTAGAGACAAAATAATGATTTGGCAACTAGCTCAGACATGCTAGAGACAAAATTTAAAACACTATCCAGGAAATAATTCTAGTCATGGCATACATTCAAACATTCAATGCACGATTACTGTAACAGAAGTCGACAAAGCTCTCGTAATTGGACAAGCTAAGTGATAAATCACAATTTACCATTAAAAAACAGATCCCGCTTACCTGTTTTTCTGTTTGTGTTCCTCTCTGTCTTTCCGCTCAACCACCTGTTTTTTTTTTTACTACACGTCAGTTGGTTTGCCATTCCGGAAGCTGGCTTTGTGACTGACAAAGCAAGTAGGTAAGTTTGAGACATGCAAGACGTAATTTAAGTTACAGCAAAGGTTCCGAAACATTTTTTTAGCACTGAGCAACGTTAAAAACTTTAATCATTAAATTCCTATATATAAAAATAAAAAATAATGAAAATTATTGATGCAATATGTTTTTGTTATAAAAAAATGGTTTAAAATTCATTAACTTCATTATTGACACAGTGGCGTAGCGTGGGTCAATGGCGCCCCGGGTGGAATCATACTTTTCCTCCCTTGTGACAATAAAAGTCAGTTATTGTGAAAGACTGGACAAAAATAAATTTGCCGCCATCCCAATGATGCCGCCCGGTGTGGTCCGCAACTCCGCCCCCTCGCTACGCCACTGTATTGACGACACATTTGAGCGTCATCTCTTGTGGGGGTTGCTGTGGACTGCTGCCGTGTTCATTCCTGGTTTAGGGGGGCGTCAATATTCTAGCTGCTTCCATTACTGTTCCTCTTATACCATGCGTGTAGTTTTGACCTTCGTTGTAATAAGACGCCTGTTTGGCTATGTAAAGAAACACAACTGTTTAGAAAGAGAAATAATGGAGGGCAGAGTACATGCGAGAGGAGAAAGGGCAGACCAAGAAGACGATAGACTGACGAAATTAAAGATAAGATCAATACAACGTTGGAAAATGCAAGCCGCATCATCCAAGACAGAGTTGTTCAGAGATTTCATTGGGAAGACAATGTTCTGGAAAGAAAACGTCACATTGCATATAACAAGACGGAGTGCTAACCCATTTTACGTCACTGCGCAAGGCCAATCTGACTATTTCTTTACTTTTCATTGGGTGGCAAAACAAAGTATAATTAATGACCAATGAAACATGGCAATAGTTGGAGTGGTCTAACGCAGTGAGGTTGCATACATGCCTGTTTAATCGAAGATCACTTTGTGTAAGCTTTAGGCCACACGTTCTTAACACGGTGCTCGCGAGCATCTTGGTTCTCTCGTAAGGACATGCGTTCGCGCCATGCGAGATAAAAAGTGCTCGTGAGCACTAACGATTACATATGGGTGATTCTCACCGTCTGGTCTGAAAAGGTTGAAAACCCCTGCTCTAGGCTGTGTTAGAACGTCATTTATACATTTCAATCTATATTATGATAGTTATGTACTATGTGATTCATTTGTGATAAAATATATATTAGTTTATGAGTTACTTTGCCATTTTTCCTACTTTGTGACATCGGAGTATTCCTGCCTCGTACTGATGTCTGTATAATTGTTGCATCATCGTACTGATGTCTGTATAATTGTTGTATCCTCGTACTGATGTCTGTATAATTGTTGTATCCTCGTACTGATGTCTGTATAATTGTTGTATCCTCGTACTGATGTCTGTATAATTGTTGTATCATCGTACTGATGTCTGTATAATTGTTGTATCCTCGTACTGATGTCTGTATAATTGCTGTATCATCGTACTGATGTCTGTGTAATTGCTGTATCATCGTACTGATGTCTGTATAATTGTTGTATCATCGTACTGATGTCTGTGTAATTGTTGTATCATCGTACTGATGTCTGTATAATTGTTGTATCCTCGTACTGATGTCTGTATAATTGTTGTATCCTCGTACTGATGTCTGTATAATTGTTGTATCCTCGTACTGATGTCTGTATAATTGTTGTATCATCGTACTGATGTCTGTATAATTGTTGTATCATCGTACTGATGTCTGTATAATTGTTGTATCATCGTACTGATGTCTGTATAAATGTTGTATCATCGTACTGATGTCTGTATAATTGTTGTATCATCGTACTGATGTCTGTATAATTGTTGTATCATCGTACTGATGTCTGTATAATTGTTGTATCATCGTACTGATGTCTGTATAATTGTTGTATCATCGTACTGATGTCTGTATAATTGTTGTATCATCGTACTGATGTCTGTATAATTGTTGTATCATCGTACTGATGTCTGTATAAATGTTGTATCATCGTACTGATGTCTGTATAATTGTTGTATCATCGTACTGATGTCTGTATAATTGTTGTATCCTCGTACTGATGTCTGTATAATTGTTGTATCATCGTACTGATGTCTGTATAATTGCTGTATCATCGTACTGATGTCTGTGTAATTGCTGTATCATCGTACTGATGTCAGTATAATTGTTGTATCATCGTACTGATGTCTGTATAATTGTTGTATCATCGTACTGATGTCTGTATAATTGTTGTATCCTCGTACTGATGTCTGTATAATTGTTGTATCCTCGTACTGATGTCTGTATAATTGTTGTATCCTCGTACTGATGTCTGTATAATTGTTGTATCCTCGTAATGATGTCTGTATAATTGTTGTATCCTCGTACTGATGTCTGTATAATTGTTGTATCATCGTACTGATGTCTGTATAATTGTTGTATCATCGTATTGATGTTTGTATAATTGTTGTATCCTCGTACTTATGTCTGTATAATTGTTGTATCCTCGTACTGATGTCTGTATAATTGTTGTATCCTCGTACTGATGTTTGTATAATTGTTGTATCCTCGTACTGATGTCTGTATAATAGTTGTATCATCGTACTGATGTCTGTATAATTGTTGTATCATCGTACTGATGTCTGTATAATTGTTGTATCCTCGTACTGATGTCTGTATAATTGTTGTATCCTCGTACTGATGTCTGTATAATTGTTGTATCCTCGTACTGATGTCTGTATAACTGTTGTATCCTCGTACTGATGTCTGTATAATTGTTGTATCATCGTACTGATGTCTGTATAATTGTTGTATCATCGTACTGATGTCTGTATAATTGTTGTATCATCGTACTGATGTGTGTATAACTGTTGTATCCTCGTACTGATGTGTGTATAATTGTTGTATCATCGTACTGATGTCTGTATAATTGTTGTATCCTCGTACTGATGTCTGTATAATTGTTGTATCCTCGTACTGATGTCTGTATAATTGTTGTATCATCGTACTGATGTCTGTATAATTGTTGTATCATCGTACTGATGTCTGTATAATTGTTGTATCATCGTACTGATGTCTGTATAATTGTTGAATCCTCGTACTGATGTCTGTATAACTGTTGTATCCTCGTACTGATGTCTGTATAATTGTTGAATCCTCGTACTGATGTCTGTATAATTGTTGTATCCTCGTACTGATGTCTGTATAATTGTTGTATCCTCGTACTGATGTCTGTATAATTGTTGCATCCTCGTACTGATGTCTGTATAACTGTTGTATCCTCGTACTGATGTCTGTATAATTGTTGTATCATCGTACTGATGTCTGTATAATTGTTGTATCATCGTACTGATGTCTGTATAATTGTTGTATCCTCGTACTGATGTCTGTATAATTGTTGTATCCTCGTACTGATGTCTGTATAATTGTTGTATCATCGTACTGATGTCTGTATAATTGTTGTATCCTCGTACTGATGTCTGTATAATTGTTGTATCCTCGTACTGATGTCTGTATAATTGCTGTATCATCGTACTGATGTCTGTGTAATTGCTGTATCCTCGTACTGATGTCTGTATAATTGTTGTATCCTCGTACTGATGTCTGTATAATTGTTGTATCCTCGTACTGATGTCTGTATAATTGTTGCATCCTCGTACTGATGTCTGTATAACTGTTGTATCCTCGTACTGATGTCTGTATAATTGTTGTATCATCGTACTGATGTCTGTATAATTGTTGTATCATCGTACTGATGTCTGTATAATTGTTGTATCCTCGTACTGATGTCTGTATAATTGTTGTATCCTCGTACTGATGTCTGTATAATTGTTGTATCCTCGTACTGATGTCTGTATAATTGTTGTATCCTCGTACTGATGTCTGTATAATTGTTGTATCCTCGTACTGATGTCTGTATAATTGTTGTATCCTCGTACTGATGTCTGTATAATTGTTGTATCCTCGTACTGATGTCTGTATAATTGTTGTATCCTCGTACTGATGTCTGTATAATTGTTGTATCCTCGTACTGATGTCTGTATAATTGTTGTATCATCGTACTGATGTCTGTATAATTGTTGTATCCTCGTACTGATGTCTGTATAATTGTTGCATCCTCGTACTAATGTCTGTATAATTGTTGCATCCTCGTACTGATGTCTGTATAATTGTTGTATCATCGTACTGATGTCTGTATAATTGTTGTATCCTCGTACTGATGTGTGTATAATTGTTGTATCATCGTACTGATGTCTGTATAATTGTTGTATCCTCGTACTGATGTCTGTATAATTGTTGTATCATCGTACTGATGTCTGTATAATTGTTGTATCATCGTACTGATGTCTGTATAATTGTTGTATCCTCGTACTGATGTCTGTATAATTGTTGTATCCTCGTACTGATGTCTGTATAATTGTTGTATCCTCGTACTGATGTCTGTATAATTGTTGTATCATCGTACTGATGTCTGTATAATTGTTGTATCCTCGTACTGATGTCTGTATAATTGTTGTATCCTCGTACTGATGTCTGTATAATTGTTGTATCCTCGTACTGATGTCTGTATAATTGTTGTATCCTCGTACTGATGTCTGTATAATTGTTGTATCCTCGTACTGATGTCTGTATAATTGTTGTATCCTCGTACTGATGTCTGTATAATTGTTGTATCCTCGTACTGATGTCTGTATAATTGTTGTATCCTCGTACTGATGTCTGTATAATTGTTGTATCCTCGTACTGATGTCTGTATAATTGTTGTATCCTCGTACTGATGTCTGTATAATTGTTGTATCATCGTACTGATGTCTGTATAATTGTTGTATCCTCGTACTGATGTGTGTATAATTGTTGTATCATCGTACTGATGTCTGTATAATTGTTGTATCATCGTACTGATGTCTGTATAATTGTTGTATCATCGTACTGATGTGTGTATAACTGTTGTATCCTCGTACTGATGTGTGTATAATTGTTGTATCATCGTACTGATGTCTGTATAATTGTTGTATCCTCGTACTGATGTCTGTATAATTGTTGTATCCTCGTACTGATGTCTGTATAATTGTTGTATCATCGTACTGATGTCTGTATAATTGTTGTATCATCGTACTGATGTCTGTATAATTGTTGTATCATCGTACTGATGTCTGTATAATTGTTGAATCCTCGTACTGATGTCTGTATAACTGTTGTATCCTCGTACTGATGTCTGTATAATTGTTGAATCCTCGTACTGATGTCTGTATAATTGTTGTATCCTCGTACTGATGTCTGTATAATTGTTGTATCCTCGTACTGATGTCTGTATAATTGTTGCATCCTCGTACTGATGTCTGTATAACTGTTGTATCCTCGTACTGATGTCTGTATAATTGTTGTATCATCGTACTTATGTCTGTATAATTGTTGTATCATCGTACTGATGTCTGTATAATTGTTGTATCCTCGTACTGATGTCTGTATAATTGTTGTATCCTCGTACTGATGTCTGTATAATTGTTGTATCATCGTACTGATGTCTGTATAATTGTTGTATCCTCGTACTGATGTCTGTATAATTGTTGTATCCTCGTACTGATGTCTGTATAATTGTTGTATCCTCGTACTGATGTCTGTATAATTGTTGTATCCTCGTACTTATGTCTGTATAATTGTTGTATCCTCGTACTGATGTCTGTATAATTGTTGTATCATCGTACTGATGTCTGTATAATTGTTGTATCCTCGTACTGATGTCTGTATAATTGTTGCATCCTCGTACTAATGTCTGTATAATTGTTGCATCCTCGTACTGATGTCTGTATAATTGTTGTATCATCGTACTGATGTCTGTATAATTGTTGTATCCTCGTACTGATGTGTGTATAATTGTTGTATCATCGTACTGATGTCTGTATAATTGTTGTATCCTCGTACTGATGTATGTATAATTGTTGTATCCTCGTACTGATGTCTGTATAATTGTTGTATCATCGTACTGATGTCTGTATAATTGTTGTATCCTCGTACTGATGTCTGTATAATTGTTGTATCCTCGTACTGATGTCTGTATAATTGTTGTATCCTCGTACTGATGTCTGTATAATTGTTGTATCATCGTACTGATGTCTGTACAATTGTTGTATCCTCGTACTGATGTCTGTATAATTGTTGTATCCTCGTACTGATGTCTGTATAATTGTTGTATCCTCGTACTGATGTCTGTATAATTGTTGTATCCTCGTACTGATGTCTGTATAATTGTTGTATCCTCGTACTGATGTCTGTATAATTGTTGTATCCTCGTACTGATGTCTGTATAATTGTTGTATCATCGTACTGATGTCTGTATAATTGTTGTATCCTCGTACTGATGTCTGTATAATTGTTGCATCCTCGTACTAATGTCTGTATAATTGTTGCATCCTCGTACTGATGTCTGTATAATTGTTGTATCATCGTACTGATGTCTGTATAATTGTTGTATCCTCGTACTGATGTGTGTATAATTGTTGTATCATCGTACTGATGTCTGTATAATTGTTGTATCCTCGTACTGATGTCTGTATAATTGTTGTATCATCGTACTGATGTCTGTATAATTGTTGTATCCTCGTACTGATGTCTGTATAATTGTTGTATCCTCGTACTGATGTCTGTATAATTGTTGTATCATCGTACTGATGTCTGTATAATTGTTGTATCCTCGTACTGATGTCTGTATAATTGTTGTATCATCGTACTGATGTCTGTATAATTGTTGTATCCTCGTACTGATGTCTGTATAATTGTTGTATCCTCGTACTGATGTCTGTATAATTGTTGTATCCTCGTAATGATGTCTATATAATTGTTGTATCATCTTAATGATTTCTGTATAATTGTTGTATCCTCGTACTAATGTCTGTATAATTGTTGTATCCTCGTACTGATGTGTGTATAATTGTTGTATCCTCGCACTGATGTCTGTATAATTGTTGTATCATCGTACTGATGTCTGTATAATTGTTGTATCCTCGTACTTATGTCTGTATAATTGTTGTATCATCGTACTGATGTCTGTATAATTGTTGTATCATCGTACTGATGTCTGTATAATTGTTGTATCATCGTACTGATGTCTGTATAACTGTTGTATCATCGTACTGATGTCTGTATAATTGTTGTATCATCGTACTGATGTCTGTATAATTGTTGTATCCTCGTACTGATGTCTGTATAATTGTTGTATCATCGTACTGATGTCTGCATAATTGTTGTATCCTCGTACTGATGTCTGTATAATTGTTGTATCATCGTACTGATGTCTGTATAATTGTTGTATCCTCGTACTGATGTCTGTATAATTGTTGTATCCTCGTACTGATGTCTGTATAATTGTTGTATCCTCGTACTGATGTCTGTATAATTGTTGTGATCCTGCATATTTTTTACATAAATTTAGAAAAGCATCATAACAAGATGGTACAGAGGATTGTGACCGTCTTCCTAATAACTAAACCAAATAGGTTTAGATCTCGTTTTAATCAGGGGGGGGGGGGGTGGTGACTCCCTGTTGTAATGGATAAGTCGCGACCGTCGGTAGATAGGAGACCTGCTCGCTAATACGTAAACATGAACTAGTCCCCAATGTGCATGATATCTAATGGTCGGCCGTGGCTATTTTTGGTATGCGACTCAAAGTATGTAAATAGCAACCAATTAAAATTCCAACAATAATCAAAAACTCAACGAAACGGGTCAAAATTAATTCATGTAGAAAACATGTACCGTCGAGATCAACTGTTAAGTCGTACTGCTCAAGAGGTCGCGAGTTCGGAAGCCTTCCAGCGACGTTTTGTTTACAAAATGCATTTTTTTGGGAGATGCCTGTGAATTATCGCTGGAAGCTACTACATGTTACGTGATATGTCTCTCTCTCTATGACATGGTACTCTTGACAGGCGACTTGTCGCTTCGTTGAGACTGACAAGAGTGCATATCAGTATTGCCAATCATCTTCTCATTTTTCAACGCTTTTGAACCGTACGTGTTCATTTCCTGTAGTTGCTATTATGCTTTTTTTTTCTCTCCTATATGTTCATGAATTTTGTTCTTTATTTCTCTTGGCACCCGGGTCTACTTACTAAATGAAATGAGATTGCAATAAAGGTTTGTACCGTATGATAAATGAATGTAAGGGGAAAGAAGGAAAATAGGTTGATAGCAGGGTTCACGTAGAACAAAGACACAATTATGTTTTAGCCACATGCACACAAACGTTGAGTGGAGCAACAATTAAACCGAAGATAAAGTGTTATGCGCTGAAAGCTGACACATCTGGGAAATACAAAAGTAACAAAGAAAGAATGTGATGGAAATATGCGAATTTACGTATCAAGAAAATGCGGTATGCAAGATAAATTTGAAATTAATAATACAAGTAGAATCATAACAATAATTTATTTGTTTATGTCTTTCATTTAATCTATTTTCCTATTTTAGCAGTGAATCTGATTTCTTATCAGTTTTATTTCATTGAGATTAGGTTTGATTGTATATACTGATTTCTAACGTGTTTTGTCTGTGGCCTAAATGGGAACAAATATTAGCAGCCCTGTGATATGTCAAACACGTGCATGTGGGTTGTTTTGGCAGTCCTGTTCCATAGGGCAAAGTAACCCAAGGACCATACTGAAGTCGAATGCGTTAGATGATCGAAAGGCGCAGATATCACAGCTAATATGTTAAACTATGTCGCAAATCATATCATTCTTTTTACTATAACCATTTCTTTTTGAATTCAGATGAAGAAGAATATCCCTTTATTTCGGGATATACCATTATATCCATATGTCTATCTTTTCATTTTGGTTTTTAAATATTTTTTCGTTGTTCATGTTTATAGATTTTAAGATTGTCCCTAAATCAACATTCCTTGGTGTCCATGTGTCTAATATAAGGATCATTTGAACTGCTAAGGGTTTTTTTTTTTAATTGGATCGTCGGCCGTAAAAGTAAAAATATTGATTTTTAAAGATTGTTGTGTTCAGTCAAGTTTACTTCCCTTTGCTTCTACATATTTCTGTAAGAGTGGTTTTAAACGATCTTTATTTGAAAACCAAAACAAGAAACGGATTATAAATGACATGGGGGTTTGCATTAACGAAAACTCAACCACGAGATTTTACGCTTGCTAATGCGTTAGAATTTCAATCTTCGTAAAATATGTCGCAAGTTGAATTATATTATACCGAAAAATCACTTTTCACGATGTGAAGTTCCAATATCCCATACCTTAACCGGAACGGAAGTTGATGAGGACGATTCATGTTCTTAAGTCATTTAAAAAAAAGAAAAATAAACATTTCGATCTCTTTATTACAAATACAACATCGACTCGATTTATATCTTTAAATAATGCAAACATAATTTCTAACTTATATATCTCTTCAAATAATATAAACCTAATCTGTACCTTACTTATATCTTCAAATTATACACGCCCAATTTCTACTCAGTTTATATCAACAAATAATACATTATCTAATTTCTACTCAGTTTATATCAACAAATAATACATTATCTAATTTCTAATCTTCTTATCTCTTTAAATAATATTCCCAAACATAATTTCTAGTAGGCTAGCTTTAGCTTTATTTATCTCTTCAAGTAATACTTGAGCCTTAAATCTGCTCATTCTGCTCCTGTCTGTATTTTACAGCACGCTGACTGAACATATACGCATACAACCGTACATTATCTACAATCCCTTCTATGTCCCTGAGTTAAAACAACGACATGAATTATAAGAAAATGCTTAGGATTTCCGGACATTTATACTGATCTAAGACACTAATGTTTATCATTTTCGAACGTCGAATGTAGTAGACGAGGCAGTCTGGGTTAATCACGTCCTTTAGGGTATTTGTGTACAGAGTTCGTGATCACGATTGTTTATGGGAGTTGTCACTCCTGTATTTATAAAGTTTGTGTTTTGCCTGGACATCTGGATACAAACACGGTCTCACTACGAGATTTGTTACGTCGGTATCAGACGGCTGTATCGTCGGTTGTAAAGGAGTATCTGTACAGAAAAGTAAGCAAGACTTCATTCGTTACGTTTTTGATTATTGTTGTGTTTTCGTTGGTCACTATTTATATACTTGGATTCGTATGCCAAAAGAGCTACGACCGACCAATGAAAATCACGGAAATAATCAAAATCAACATTTCAGGTCATGTTTACTTTTACTTACACAGGTCTTTATACAGTAACCCGGCCATGGTTGTATATAAAATTTTTTTGTTTTTCTCCTTACAGTAAATACATTTTCAAGCTATACTGGTGAAAACTGAGGTTCTAGGACGTGATACCCAGTTTGACACATTTTCATCAGTAATTTTTGTTGACCCTAACCATAACCTGCTGCTGTAACGTAACAATTTTGTTTAGCTTGGTCTTGCTAGTAGTATGTAGATGTTCGTGTTTAGTGTCCGTTAGTTTGTTCTTGTTATTAGTAAATAGATGTTCGTGTTTAGTTTTCTCTAGCTTGTTCTTGTTATTAGTAAATAGATGTTTGTGTATAGTTTCCTCTAGTTTGTTCTTGCTAGTAGTATGTAGATTTTTGTGTTTAGTTTCCTTTAGTTTGTTCTTTCTAGTAGTATGTAGATGTTTGTGTATAGTTTCCTGTAGTTTATTCTTGCTAGTAGTATGTAGATGTTTATGTATAGTTTCCTGTAGTTTATTCTTGCTAGTAGTATGTAGATGTTTGTGTTTAGTTTCCTCTATTTTGTTCTTGCTAGTAGTATGTAGATGTGTGTGTTTAGTTTCCTCTATTTTGTTCTTGCTGGTAGTATGTAGATGTTTGTGTTTAGTTTCCTCTATTTTGTTCTTGCTAGTAGTATGTAGATGTTTGTGTTTAGTTTCCTCTATTTTGTTCTTGCTAGTAGTATGTAGATGTTTGTGTTTAGTTTCCTCTATTTTGTTCTTGCTAGTAGTATGTAGATGTGTGTGTTTAGTTTCCTCTATTTTGTTCTTGCTAGTAGTATGTAGATGTTTGTGTTTAGTTTCCTCTATTTTGTTCTTGCTGGTAGTATGTAGATGTTTGTGTTTAGTTTCCTCTATTTTGTTCTTGCTAGTAGTATGTAGATGTTTGTGTTTAGTTTCCTCTATTTTGTTCTTGCTAGTAGTATGTAGATGTTTGTGTTTAGTTTCCTCTATTTTGTTCTTGCTAGTAGTATGTAGATGTTTGTGTTTAGTTTCCTCTATTTTGTTCTTGCTAGTAGTATGTAGATGTTTGTGTTTAGTTTCCTCTATTTTGTTCTTGCTGGTAGTATGTAGATGTTTGTGTTTAGTTTCCTCTATTTTGTTCTTGCTAGTAGTATGTAGATGTTCGTGGTCAGTACTAGGAATTTAGCCACAGCGTGGGAAAGAACCACTCCATCTCTGCACCCACTATTAACGATTTTTCACAAAAAGATGAACATATTTTTCATAAAAAATAGGGAATCGCACATGAAAGCTGGTGATGGACACCTTTATTATATCTTGCTAACGTGACACGGTCATCCACTGATCGCACGCGAAAGCTGGCGATGGACACCTTTATGTTAGTCACAATTCCTCCCTACTGAAAACGTGTCTACCGTCCTGTTAAGGTGACACTCATTCACTGATCACACCACATAGATTTTGTTAAAGGAACGATTTGACTTTCAGTTTGGCATAGATGGGGGAAGCATATATACAAATATCTGAATTAACATTCTTTAAATAGACTGACATATCTCTCCATTTATTCATACGTTTGATTGTTTCAATTAACAATTGCAAGCAATAAAACTCTTTTATCTTTTTGTACACATGGAGCTATACTTCAATAAGTAAGTCAATATTTTTTATCATGGACAACTAATCACAAATGATGGTAATTTTCAAGCAGGAGTTAAAAGGAGAATCTTCTTTCTTCTTCTCGTTCGCATTTTCATCACCAAGTCCTGTTTTCTTAATATATGCTGCTGTATTTGAAAAGATCCTCATTGCTCCCATACAGATTTCTGTGGATAGCCGCCTCTGTGGGCCAGTGTTCCTTCCTTAAATGGTTTAATGTAATGCACTCGTGTAGAATATACCCCACGGTCTGTACTTGTACTGCCTGGCCACATGGACACAGAGGTGATGGAACCAGTGTTAGTCTATATACGTGGCTGGTTAGTCTGTTGTGTCATGTCCTGATGCTGAAGATGATAATCCTTCTGTGCAATTTTTGTGTGTCTGATGTGGTCGTTTGCTTTGAAGCTTTATTTCATTTGCAGAAGATTCCATCTCACATCGGTTGGCAATGATTTGAGCAGAAACCTCCAACTCAAAGTGAATCTTCTTCTTCTGGATTCATTTTCAAACACCTGCAGATTAGCAGGATGCAATCCTGAGAGCGGAATTTGCGGTGTTGTAGTTTACAGCTTAGGTGCTATATCTGCACATTTTGACTTGACACATCCAACTTCAGCATGAAAATTGAGAAAAAGGTTAAGTGTAAAATTGAAGTACTGTAGTACTTCTACAAGCAAGAAGAAAGGCTGACATACATGTTATTTGTTTTTATAAGTTTGTTGCTGCGTGGTGGTTGGTCTAGTGGTCCAGCATTGTGGTTGGTCTAGTGGTCCAGCATCGTGGTTGGTCTAGTGGTCCAGTATGGTGGCAGGTCTAGTGGTCCAGCATGGTGGTTGGTCTAGTGGTCCAGCATGGTGGTTGGTCTAGTGGTCCAGCATGGTGATTGGTCTAGCGGGCCAGCATGATGGTTAGTCTAGTGGACCAGCTTGATAGTTGGTATAGTGGACCAGCATGGTGGTGTGTCTAATAGATCGCTCATGTACATTTATATATAGTACTGAGTATAATTTGGAAGGAATACATACGGAAGAGGATGGCATTTGTTGATGCTAATACATGTTTACAAAATATATAGTAGAAAGGATAAAGAAGAGGGAGATAAATGGAAAGAAAGAGAGAGAGAGAGAGAGAGAGAGAGAGCAGGAAATCACGATTGCTTTATGGACAAAAACAATCCTTAAGATTGTTCCCTCCTTGGTGGCCTACGTGATTTTCTCCGTGTACTGTAGCTTCCTTTTCTGTTCTATCAGAAGATTTCATTTGCTGAAAACCTTATCGTTTCTCATATCTGACGCCCAACCAGTTTGGCCAACAATTACGCAGCTGATTGCGTCCTACAGCCAACATGAAAAATCTGCAGCGTGTTAAAACATATTCTTTTGTAAACACAATAATAGTGTAAATTAGAGTAATCTTTCACTCAGAAAAATTCAATTCCCGAGAAGGATAATTTAGCAGCATCACGAATATTTAAATCTTAATATACTTTGTTATCCTCCATGTTCCATTGCTTTAAGAAGTTTAATTCGCTAACTGCTTTGAACACTTGTAGCGTTCTAACAACAATATGTTTAGTGAGTGTGTAATATATGGATTATATGTCTGTAACAGTAGTTTAAATCAACCCTAAATCAACTGTGGTTCAGTACAAGTAGACGCCACCACATGTTTAATTATTTCCCTTTTCTGTGTTTGTAAATTTCATGTTCAGCATTTATTGATTTATTTATGGTTGGGGTTAAGGTTAGTTATGCAAAACACAACCATCCTAACCCTAACCCAAACCCTGAAATAAATTAATATTTAAATTATTAAATAATGAACATGAAATTCACATAGTCAAGGAAAATAATTCGAATATGTGGTGGCGGATACGTGTACTGTACCTGAACGGCGTTCTTGTTAGTGTTTAATACATCGAAGACTCATGAAAGTATCACCATTATACGAGTAGTAATTACAGTGGTGGCTTCGATTTGTTTTCTAACACAGAACAGCTGGGTACACTAGGGAATTTGTGGACGGTGATTGATGCATTTTATGACCCCGTTATCATTTCTAACTGGGTAGTCGAGGGACCTCCGATATAATTGGCCTGTGTGCAACGTCACTACGTTGGGCCACTCGACTATTGCCATAATTTTCATTTGGTTATTTATTTATAATTTGCTATACATATTTATTATGCGCAAACAATGAAAATCACAATAGTCTTGCTGGTCTTACACAGTGACATCAAATGGGTTAGCACTGCGACCTGTAAAATATCGGAGGTCTCGTTACACGAGAAATGTGTAGATTTTGCGATTAAACAGTTGATAGTCTTATGTTACCTTTTCTAATTGGGTACTGATTATGTTTGTTTGCTGGTAGATTTGTCTTGGTGGTACAAGCACGCTCTTTTCGACCTTGGTTGTTACTCCTTTTTGTTATATCCAGGCCTTTTGTGTGGCCTAATTACCTGGGATGTCCTGTGGGGAACTAGTAGTTTGATCTTAGGTCTGGTCTGTGTGTCCTAATTAGGACAATACGATCTTGGGGGAGGGGGGTGTTACTAGTAGGGTAGACGAGGGTGGGGGAACTTGTCACAAAATTGTTCAACTCGATAATGTCAACCAATGATTAGCTACGTTATATGAAGTATATATATATATAAAATTGTCATCTGGAATATTGGGATAGACATAAAGTTTCTAACAACTAACAACTTTGTATGTGCCTTGGTATATGTTAGCATTAAAAAAAACAACAACAACGAAGTTCAATAAACAAATGTAAAGGTTATTGATCTTATTGATTCCCGTGATGGTTGACCTTTGACTGTGGTGCCGTGACTTACGACAGTGCTTTATTGGAAATTGTCATGGTGTACCCGACCATCTTCCACGGAGCAGACCCATTCTCAAGCGGGATAATTGACCAATGGGAGAGATCTATTTAGAAAACAGGAACTTACTCAACTCGATTATGATGATGATGAAGATGATGATGATGTCTGCGGTGCTCGACTGTTACTAATGAGTCTTATGCTGCACATACAGACCATAGAGCAGGCCTGAAGATAAGGGCGGGGTGTTTAATACCCCCCTCCCCCAACCGTAGCAGTTCGGACATGCCTTTTAGTGCTAGGAACTTGGTCAAAAGCCAGCTTAACAACAACCCAACCTTTCCCCCTTTAGCAATTTATCAACGAAAGAACTGATTTATTTAACATAGTGGATAACAAACGGATGAGTATAGAATGGATGAGTTAGTTAGAGCAGTCATAGATACACTACATAACCGTGTCCGATATATATACTCACAAGATAACAACGAAGAGGACGCTGAAAGTGAGATAACTTACATGTGCATATAATTATAGAAATCGTATAACCCACAACTAACAATTGATCGAGACACTTGAACCGTGACCAATCTTTATATAAAAGCTGCTGGCTCGTTGGAAAGTATCCTTCGAAAGTGACTCATTTGACTTTGACTGTGGATTTTCATTGATCACTTTGTGTATACTTTGTGTCAACAGCCAATGAAAATCACGGTAAACTCAAATGAGTCACTTTAGAATGATGTTTTTCCAATTATTCCACATGTCTTATATTGTTGATTGGTCACGACTGAGCTTATATATACGACAAAAGATCGTATATCTTCTCGTAAAAGGCTAACAACGAAATGGCAATCAGAGTAGTTATCGGAATACCCATTGTGTATAAATGTTGGTTCTTAATCAAGATTCAAGAATAATTCTATGATACCAAAGACTAAAGTAAAATTATAGAACGAAAACTGAATCCAATCACGATATAACATAGTTTTACACACTATTCATTCATAATTCATACAAAATCGTCCAGACATACAGCCTGGGGAGAGAGATTGTTTCTTATCGGTTGGAATGGGACGGAGTTTGGAGATCAGACAGACAAGATAAATGCAATGATATAACAAGATAATATTACTATAAATAATGGATGATCAAAATACGGCCTGAAGGCATATTCCAGCTCGCCATGCCATTTTATCTGGCCCTTCATGCTGATTTACAGATACTATATGCACTGTCCAAATACTATCTCCAATATAAGACATATTGGCTAATAGGAAATTCAGCCAATTAATGACTAATTTGACTATTCCCTTGATTTTATATGAATGTCACACACAAAAGTTACCCATCACTGCTATAAATAAAGAAATAAAAGTTCCAGTGTCGAGTAACAACCCTAAACAGGAAATGGGTGGCTGGGGTAACACAGGGCGAATATCAAAATGAATAATAATAGATATAAGTGTTACCAAAATAAATCATAAATAACCTAACAACGAGACACAGTTTCCCTTTGTTAAGTTTCTTATGATTTACTGCTATAAATAATTGGCTGGTCGAATACATCAAAACAAGAAGAGGTTATGATCCACTACAGACTTACTACAGATCCACTACAGACTTACTACAGATCTACTACAGACTTACTACAGATCCACTACAGACTTACTACAGATCCACTACAGACTTACTACAGATCCACTACAGACTTACTACAGATCCACTACAGACTTACTACAGATCCACTACAGACTTACTACAGATCCACTACAGACTTACTACAGATCCACTACAGACTTACTACAGATCCACTACAGACTTACTACAGATCCACTACAGACTTACTACAGATCCACTACAGACTTACTACAGATCCACTACAGACTTACTACAGATCTACTACAGACTCACTAAATGATAAAGGTAGGTCCCAGGGCAGGAACCTGCCGTCGGGCATGAATATAACTCTGTATATACTAAGCCACTCTGTATATACTAAGGTCTTCCGGTAGTGAAGTCCGTTGATGGAGGGAGTTTCTTTAATCAAGTCTGGGTCCTTCCGTCGATCGTTGGATTAATCAACTAACATCGTAAAGTCCAGACCGATTTGTGTAACAGAAGTCAGTTCATTCCTTGCCCTAGCATCAAGTGCATTTAACAGACTGTCTAATATCTGGAAATCAAAGTCAATCAGCACACGCACGAAAATGTGCTTATTTAATTCCTGCGTTATTCCGGTGCTATCATATGGATGTTAGAGCTGGAAAAGTTCCATATCTTTAGAAAAGAAACTACTGAGTTTCGAGAGAACAAATGTCTTCGTAGGAGAACTAGCACCCATTGGAGTGAATTCAAATCAAATGATAAAATCAGAGAAGACACACATCAAAATTTCATCACAGATGTTATCAGAAAACGCCGTTGGTCCTACATAGGACATGTCCTACGCGCAGTCACCAACAGAATACACGACCAATCTCTTGAATGGATACCTACAGGTAAAAGAGCAAGGGGTAGACCAAAAGAAACACTCAGAAGAACAATAATTAGAGAAAGTAAAACAACCAATATTCATACTATTCAAGAACTGCACAGAATAGCCTTGAACAGACATAATTGGAGAGATCTGACCTCTGCCCTGTGCGCTAACTTCAGCGCAAATAGAAAATGAATGAATGAATGAATATACTAAGCGCAATAACTATTACGTTGGATAGTCAGTTCCCTTCCTTGCTGACAGACTCACTACAAATCTACTACAAACTCACTACAGACATTACAGTTGACGCTATATGTAAATATAAATATGGCGCTTGTTCTGATTTCTTCTCTCCCACAGAATGAGCTGATTCTAATCAAAGACATGAGATGATATTGACCAGTATTATCCTGCCTAGACACACCCACATATTGCATAGTTGATTGCGTACATTTTCTATATCGATTGATATAGATATATGTTACATCTGTTTCCTTCGATATTGATCTTGATCGCTTAGCCAGTACAGCAGGATTTCGATTGATTTCTATGACAATTGAGATTCAATTTCATTCTGTAACCTTTGAGACAAACATTACTTTCTGTGACAAGTGAGAGTAAAATTATTTTCTGTGACCCTTGAGACAAACATTACTTTCTGTGACCCTTGAGACAAACATTACTTTCTGTGACAAGTGAGAGTAAAATTATTGTCTGTGACGCTTGAGACAAACATTACTTTCTGTGACAAGTGAGAGTAAAATTATTTTATGTAACCTTTTAGACAAACATTACTTTCTGTGACCCTTGAGACAAACATTACTTTCTGTGACAAGTGAGAGTAAAATTATTTTCTGTGACCCTTGAGACAAACATTACTTTCTGTGACCCTTGAGACAAACATTACTTTCTGTGACAATTCAGACTATCATTACTTTCTTTTGACGATAAAATTACTATGTGATCTGTGCCAATAAAATTAGACAGCATACTTTGACATGAGACAGTATATGTACTGTTTATGTGGCCTACACACACGCACGCACACACACACACCACACACACACACGCACACACACACACACCACACACACAAAGATGTAAGGTTAGATTGTATATTGCAAAGATATAAAGTTGAGATATTAACAAGTAAGAAATCAGCTGTAGAACCTAAGGGAATATCGTCTCGCCGAACATTTCCTGAAGCCACAACATTTCTGGCCCAATTTCAAATAAGATGTGGAATTGAAAAAAAAAAAGCTTTCAGATGAATTGTAACCATAAAATGATCTAAACTGTTACACGCGGATGAAGGACGGTTATGATATATTTATATATATATACCGACTTGTTGAAGCTATATCGATCTTGTAGATAGCTTCCTGCCATTTCTACTGAACGTAGGGAGAAATTGGAGGGTATTATATCAGCAATTCAAAAGAAAAAAACGTTTCGGTTATTATGTACATGAACAATTGCATTTAGATACAGCCCGGGGAGGGAATTGGAAGCGGTTCTTCATTCAACCTTGTAAGCGTACATCTGGGTTGTTTTTTTTAAAAACAGTTTTCTAGATCTTTGTGATTTATATGTGTTATTTTTTCTTGAGATTCTTGATTTGTATGTGTCATTTTTATTGCAAGATAAGATCAGGGGCGAAAAGGTTTCAAGGAAAATAAGACAAGATTATGTTTTGTTTACAAAGCATGTCTATGAGGTTGGATACACTAGAAGGAGGACAGAACACAGTATTGAAAGACAGATATTGACATGGAATTTAAGAAGAAAAGAGAAGAAATGGAAACAAGTGAACACTTTGGAGAATTGAGACGACGAAACATCTTGTTGATTTTTGACATGACATGAACAAACCTGGAGATGAAATCTAATGACATGTTAGTCAAGAGGTAAAACACCATTGTCGGGAAACAACGCGATACTGGAAATGCGAGGGCTGGAGTAACACAAGGCAAAGAACACAATAAACGGAAATATGTCTAAGTGTTATCAGATTTATAAACGAAACATACTATCAGAGATAACATATACAGCGACAAACGACGTTTCGACTACTGAAAACCTTCATCAGGACGAAAAATAGTGGAAAGACAAAATCACGGGAAAAATCAAATGAGTCGCTTTAGAAGGCTGTTTTTCAATGAGGCAACAGTTCTGATATTGTCCACAATTGGACTGTTCTTATCCCTTCCACATGAAATGCTCATATTGTGTGTTATTATTTAACAATTAGCCTGGGTGCTACTCCATTTTACGTAACTGCGTATAGGCAATCCGCCTTTTTCCCGCGATTATTTTCTTCATTTAATTATACTTTGTATTTACAACCACTGGCTGTCGACATACATATACAAGGTGACAAATAAAAATCACAGAAGAGCTAAATAGCGTCACTTTTGAAGGATGATCCCAAAGAGTCCGCATGACTAATTGATGAACGACCCCGTTGATTGCACGATACATCCCCAACTCTGCCATTTTCTTTATTTGGTGGTATACTAGTAAATTTAAAATTGCCAATCGCTTCATGTTTCTCATTCTCTTAAATATTTGTCAAACACTTGCTCGAAGTCCTTCAGCTTATCCCTGTTTCAACAAAGTGGACTATATTTTTTAATTCTATATGTACTACGTCATCAACGTCCATCTAATATCTTGGTTCACAGAGATTCTTAACCAAAAATATTTCAAGTTGATCTGACATGCCTACCGCCTACCTGACAGGGTAGCCATATTAGCCAATGTAGTTTCCATATTAGTTAGCTCAATCCTTCCTGTACATGTCGCGGGGTCTGCTCTGTCAAAACGACCTTTATTTCACAGCCCATAGAAAGCCTCCCTGCACTCCTTCACAGAGAAACATGCATTAACGGAATCATTCCCATATTGGACAATTTTGACTATTTCGACATTTCACGTGCCATAAAATGCATGTTTTCACCACTTTTATATATATTCCTAATTAAAGATACATTATATATATATATATATATATATATATATATATATATATATATATATATATATATATATATATATATATATATATATATATATATATATATAATATATATATATATATATATATATATATTTTCCATGTTTCCTTGTCTATGTTGCTGAAAGTAAGATGTCTGCTTACATGTGAACCACATTATAGCTCTGTAGACCAGAGCTCTTGTTGAATATATAATTATTTCTCTCCTAACTGCTGTCAGAACATAACAGAAAAAAAGTATTCAACTGAATCTTTTAGATTCCATTATTAGAATTATATGTTCTAATTTCTTTCATTCATTCATTTTCCTTTAGCGCTGAAGTTAGCGCATAGAGTAGACGTCAGATTTCTCGAATTATATCTGTTCAAAGTTATTCTGTGCAGTTCGTGAATAGTTTGAATATTGTTTGTTTTACTTTAAGTATTGTTCTTCTGGGTGTTTCTTTTGGTCCACCCCTGGCTCTTTTGCCTGTAGGTATCCATTCAAGAGATTGGTGGTGTATTCTGTTGATGTCTGAGCATAGGACAAGTTCGATGTAAGACCAACGGCGTTTCCTAAAAACATCTGTGATGAAATTTTGATGTGTGTCTTCTCTGATTTTATCATTTGATTTGAATTCACTTCATTGGGTGCTAGTTTTCCTACGAAGACATTTGTTCTCTCGAAACTCAGTAGTTTCTTTTCTAAAGATATGGAACTTTTCCAGCTCTCACATCCATATGACAGCACTGGAATAACACATGAATTAAATACGCGTATTTTCGTGAGTGTGCTAATTGATTTTGACCTCCAGATATTATATATTGTATGCTGTTATTTGCATGATCATGTCATGTGCACTGTCATTTGTTTTTTTTCCACGCCAGCACCCAAAAGTGATAGTCTGTAAGAGTTAGCCGTCGTCCAGTAAGATAATATTACACGTGTTCTACGAAAGTATTATTAGTTTAAAAGAGGACACAAGTAAGTAATTGAGACAAGATGTGTCATGGATTTTTTTTTTCCCACATGGGACAGGTTATCATCATATCACCCAACTTTCCTTTGTCGCTTCATAGGACATGCTTGGATAGAAGACAGTTGTCATATTCTTTGCAGCCTGAGGTAGAAGTCCAGGACTGGTTGCCATACGGGCGAATTACATTACCAGTAAAAATTAAACACAGTACAGAAGAAAATGAAAAATAGATTAACTATGCCACGAGATTACGTCGTCTATTTGCTCTAATTGAATGAAAGGGTTAGCATCATAATGATAAACAAATGAGGGAAGGGAGCGAGGCTGCACCATTCCATCAAAAAATATCTTTATCAGTAATGCGACGAACAGAAGTCAGGAAAATGTAATATTATGAGGATTCTGACGTCGAGGATGTTAATGGTAAAATTAAGGATGATGATATGCAACTTTGGTATTCACAAGACAGAGAAGAGTGTATTTGTGTTTACTTATGAGTTTAAATATAGTAGTCAGCGAAATGCACCATAAGCACATTTATGTTACGTTTCCATACTTTTGTGCGCGTTAATTAGGTTCACAATTACTTATTACTTTTATATAAGCCGTCTCCTTTCTGTTAGTGAAAATGTTCCAAATATTATCGGTTAATACCCGATAATATACGGTAGGGTAGTTGGTTATGTCCTATTGATGAAACTGCACAAATCATCATGCTGTTGTGCATGCAGAAGGTCTGCTGATGAGGTTTCTCCTTGAGAATCTACCATGAGGTTTCTCCTAGGCCTACTGTGCTTCAAAGCAAGACATAAAATAGCTCAGGTTAAAGTATTCAAGGTCGCCAATAATGATCATCACCTCTTATACCAATCTGTTAGACAACACAAACAGAAGGCTTATCAAGAGAGAAGGTCTTGGATGGTAGAAGCAGAAGATACCTTACTCAGAGTTTGTGAGCTGGAGGAAGTGGGAAGAGGCTGTGAATGGGTGACATTTGGCACAGAGAGAAAGTTATTGACAACAGTTGTGATACAGATGGGAAGAGAGTGCCGCGACTGGGCTGCCAACAGAACAGAGGGAATGATCCAATAACTAAACTGCAGCACTTGAAGCCAAAGGATACAATAATTTACACAGACGGCTCAGTAACACAAGAAACAAACAGCTGTTGTTGGGGTTTCGTGGCATACCAAAATGGCAAGAAATTAGCTGAGAAGTCAGCAGCCTACCCCACTACAACATCGAGTATGAGAATGGAAATAGAAGCTGTGACAGCTGCTCTCATTTGGCTGGCGACGCAACCACCAGCAGACTCAGTGATTCTATCGAACTCTCAAAGTATGCTGCACAAGATAGAAAAGTGTATGATAAGAAATGAGTGGGTCACTCTTCTTAACAACGCTCAGAGCATTACATGGATATAATGTCCAGGTCTTGTTGGGGTTAGGGGGAACGAAAGAGCCGATGTGTTGGCTGGTAACGCCTTGGTGTACAGCACCGAGATAGGAAGAGACAGGATTGAATTGATTAGAGCAGTAATGGATACCCTACGTGAAGACGAGGAGGAGGGTCTAACAAAACAACAGAGAATGGTAGAAATGGGAGTGACTAGAGGCGATGGAAGAAAGTGCTCCCTCTCCGGAAAGATCAGAAGAACGCGTAATCAGCAACTGACTGGACACTGCGCTTATATACTTTTAGACGGCTGACGGAACGGCAAGCAGAGTATATATGGGAAGGCCTCCCATGCTGTGACGCTTGATCCTAATCAAGAACCAAGGCCTGCTGGTCTTACCAGTGGCTTGCCAAACAAACCATCTTGCTACATTATAGTAGATTATATGATTATATCATCATTATCGGCTGCTATGCCGACTGGCGTAGGCGATCATAGCTCTCCACAGCTCTCTTTCTACATTATTATGTAACAGGATTATTTTTGTTTCCTTGCCGTGCCAGGTTGTCAAACTAATATTTTCTCACGTTGTCGCCCTCTGTCTCTATGATTATACAGCGAAGCTTTGTCCTCCGAGTAGCTCAACACTCAACATTAAAAGTAGAAATTCTCATTCTGTTCGCTGTCGATGGTCACTTCAAATATTTTCCTGATGTGCTTCAGGGATGAGCTTAAAACCGTCGATGCTAGAAACCAAGTGCCTATCCTCAACTACAGCGCGACATCTCTATACACTCAAACACAATTACATATAAACGCATGCAAACCTGCACCCACATATGAACATTGAATACATTCCTATGTTGTCTTATATACTCACAATAACTCAAGTTGTCAGTTTTTGACATTTACTGAGCTATATTTAGCGCTCCGTGTTGACTCAAGCCTTTCTTCAATATAGTCATGTGGGCTGAACCAAAAGAGCGTCAGTTATCTTGGCTGTTGCAATTGATTATTGCTCAATATGTGTATATTCTGTATCGTCAGCCAATGAAAAGAATAGGAAAAGGTCTGATCAGATAAGTGAGACCAGCGAGCAGGGCGATTCTGGAGAAGAGCTTGGTTGACTACGACAAATTGAAACTTATTACCTCTACATTTATCTGACACTATTTAATCTCCAACATTCAAGTGTCGCTAAGTTTGTATTCTCTTCTCCCCACTTCTCTCTCTCTCTCTCTCTCTCTCTGTGTGTGTGCGTGCGTGCGTGTATATATATATATATATATATATATATATATATATATCTTTAACTAATATTTAATTGGATATAACTGTAAGTAAAATAATGTATTCTCTCTCTTATTCTCAGAGATTAATTTGGTTAAGTACAATATATCTTGTAGTAGTTAATGAGTTTACCTCTATTTTGGAGAGGCGTGCCCTTTCAACCAGCAGGCAACAAAGTCCAATTAAGTTATATCAGGACACACTACCATACAATATTAGAGGTAACAAAGACCACAAGACATTACAAATGACATAAAATGTATCTCTTATGGTGAGGTACGCTTCATTCAACAGGGACGTTAGTCCATATTGGTTATATCAGAGCTTTGTAACCATTAAAAAGTAGTAGAGGTCGCGGTTCTGGTATTCCAGGCACCCCAGCCTTAGTGTTGTCATAACAGTTCTATTACACGGTGTAGTTATTTTAAAAAAAAACCGACTAGACTCACATATCTTGGCCATTTTGTGTTCACAATTTTAAAAGTTGTTTCCTTGTAAAGCCAGATGTTTTTCTATGTATTCATGAAACATTCATGGTGATACATGATTTATATTCATGAAACATTCATGGTGATACATGATTTATATTCATGATATATTCATGGTGATACATAATTTATATTCATACTACATTCATGGTGATACATGATTTATATTCATGATACATTCATGGTGATACATGATTTATATTCATGATACATTCATGGTGATACATGATTTATATTTATGATACATTCATGGTGATACATGATTTATATTCATGATACATTCATGGTGATACATGATATATATTCATGATTCGGCATGAATGCGAATGTGTAGAACAATGTTTGCTAAAAAATGTATGAATATTTTTTTCGTCTTTACAATATAGATTTAAAAAATAAATTCAATTTCACTTCAATAATTTTTCTAAAATAAAATATTCAGTATTGATACCACTTAGATTATTACTTGTGCATTCAGTTTTTGGCCAAATACCATCTCCCCAGCCACACATTATAGAGAAATGGGTACCAACTATATAAACATTAAAATACTAATATTTCCTGAAACACATTATAACAGATCAATCAATCAAGTGCCCATGCCGACTGGCGTAGGCGATTATGTTTCTCCATGACTCTCTATCTCTTGTATTGCCAATAAGCTCGGTTGGTGAGATTCTACCGTTATAACAGATACATACATGAAACAAATACGTTTGAAATATTCAGTAAACATATCTGTATCTAGGCAAATCTTAAATTGTGTATTAGTAGGTTAACTTTCCAGCTTTTAGGTAGCTTTCGGATGAAAAGGGTTACATTTTGTTCATGCACATAGAATGGACAAAAAGAACACTTGTTAAATACATGACTCAAAGTCTTTTCCATAAATGATGATAAACGAAAAAAACGCTGCAGGAAATAGAACTAAGATGTTGTGCATAAATTAATTCAACAACATTTTTGTCAATATTTGAGCTCCCCACCCCATTGTCAACGACTATCATGAATTCAGGGATTCCCACGGTTAATTCCCAAGCTTAAGTATGGCAAAAATATTGTAACACCCCTCTTTCCGTCTCCCCCATCCCTACTCCCATCAAAATTGTTACAGTACACGTACTAAATAATTACCTGTTTTGTTTCACTTTTAAACAATCTTTTACATGTTTACAGTGTTTACATCAGCTTTTGTCAAATTCCCTTCTCTTCCTTGTCAACAATTGTCAAACTTTTCCAGACCCCCTCTCCCCCCCCCCTCAATTGCTGACGTAATTTATGAACATCCTAAATGACCCTGTGCAATATTTAAAAGGTACAGTATCTTGTTAAAAGGGAAGAATCACAGTTTCTAGACAGCGGGGACTGGCTAGAAAAACACCGACAGATAGAAAACCATCCAACTTGGCATATCATGTCATGTCTGTCCATGGACCTTTACGTCCAGCCGTGACTTTCGCCAATTTAAAAGGTACAGTATCTTGTTAAAAGGGAAGAATCACAGTTTCTAGACAGCGGGGACTGGCTAGAAAAACACCGACAGATAGAAAACCATCCAACTTGGCACGTCCAGCCTTGACTTTCGCCAATTGAAAAAAAAAACCGCTACCGACAGAATTCAAACAAGTCTTGTGGATCATGTTTTCTATGTATTCCGTGAATTTTGTTGGTCGGTGTTGGCAGGAGGGACGCAATTGGCGCAAATTATATAAATATTGACCAACGAAAATCACAGCAACAATTTAAAAAAAAAACATCGTGTAAGAAGGCTGATTCTGATTTGTTTTATTCTGCTGTTAGGTCTGTGTCGGCGATTGGTCGCAGAACAGCACTAGATTTATTGTTGTTCGTACATCATACTTGATGATGACCATTTGTTACATCCACTAATGAAATTCAGATAGTTATGTTCTTGATTATGAGTTCGTTACCCACTAATATCCATATTCGAGCTGCAAATGTCTGGACAGTTCTGGCATAGAATGACCACTGTAGACGGTTTTTTTTAATCTACCCGTGACTCTCTAGCTACTATCCGCTGTTGAACTGCTGCATTTCTCTTTTCACAAGATAATGCGTCTTCTTTGCTTGTAGAGCGCCATGTAGCTCTATTTTGTGCAAGCTCTTGCCATGTATCTTGGTCTGCCTCTAAGGCTTTCAGTGAGGTCTTTAACGAGTCTTTATAGCTCTTCTTTTGTCCACATAGAGAGTGTATGCCCTTCTACAACTGACTATAGAGTAGCATCTTTCTGCGCATGCGGTTGCGTCTGTGGGTCTCACCTCACCAATGGCTCACTAGACAAACCAACCATGCAACAGAAAACCTTAGTAGATGACATGTCTTTATATTGAGGTTATCTTCTTATAGAAGCTTCATGGCACGTCATCTATACAATCCCGTAGTCGTAACCTTCGATAACAGTTATCATGTTGTTCCGACAGGACCACGTTGTGCTTGAACTAGTTACGGGCACGGTGTGGGTGGGCGGTACAACAAAGAAGCCTGTCGCAAGGGCCAGAGTTGTGCCCTGATGTCGACGTCTGTTTCTACAGCATTATACTCGAAACACCATTGAGTTGAATGGCTGCTGGAACAGAGGGCGGAGCACTTATGGGAATGCCCCACGTGCTGTGAGGCCAGTTTCTAATCAAGAATCAAGAGTAGCATCTTTGACAGGTGATGATATGGCATACCTGGATTTATTAACCAACTACGATCTCAGTCAGGGACATACCAGTAACTCTAACTGAATTTCCTAAAGTTAGTGTACCAAATGATTATCATCATGGATGAATAACAGATCTTCATTTGTTCTCTTACACACTCTCTCTCTCTCTCTCTCTCTCTCTGTGTGTGTGTAGTTAAATATCTGTTATAGAGACTGTACAGTTTTCTCGTATTGCTTAATTGAAATGTTTCCCCACCTCCCCCCTCTCAGTAATGTTTAATCGTTTGGAGAGTTATTCCTTTTTCCTTGCTCACTTCTCTAAGTATCGTACCAGTGACTCTAGACATTCATCATTTTCCTTGCTCACTTCTCTAAGTATCGTACCAGTGACTCTATACATTCATCTCTTACACCAAAATACTTATAATCCGATTCCTATGTTGTATTCCTTACCCATTCAGCAAATGTTATACTATCGTGTCCATAATATTTTCAGATCTAACTGTTCAAGGGAAATAACAATTCGGGAGGAGAAGAAAAGGGGGGGGGGGGTTGGTTAAAGGACTCCTACAGGATAGCCCTGCCTGTTGATCTCAGACAGCTTCACTTATTTTGGCTGATGCGACTTTTCCCCGTAGTTTTCAGTGGCCAGGAATAGAAAATATATGCAATGTAATCAATGATCAGCCAACATTTGTCACGTTGTTTGAAATTAATTCGCAGGACTTTCCTCGAGAAGGACGTGAACAAGTTCACCCCTTTCCCCTACGAGAACGATAATTTCTGTTGTGTAGTTACAGTTGTAAGTCACTACGTCAGCCACGTTACAACTCACCCTCATCCAACTAATTCTTCACTAATAAACTCATATCACGTGCCTCCCCACAAAAATCGATCTTCTACCAAAAGGTTTCGCCTATCACTATCTAGTTTGTATTCTTCCGGTATGTATCAATATTTAGCTTTGTCATGAGGGCATTGACAGTGCCATTCCTACTCACCGTTTGTTATGTTGTGAATGTTAACATAATAAAGGGCTATTGATGTTTGTTTGAGATTGTGTCCTCTTGTTTCCTATGTGCAATGGGGTGGTTTTTCTGAAATGTCTTTCATACCCAGGAGACTTCAACTTTCGGCTTAGTGCAATGTCTGTTGAATGATCCTTCTACTCAGAGGGGGTCTATAATTGTATAGATGACATGCTACAAAGCTTCTATAAGAGAGCCTCAGTATAACGGCATGTCATCTAGTAAGGTTTTCTGTTGCATGGGTGGTTTGTTTAGTGGGCCATTGGTAGACCCACAGACGCAACCGCGTGTGTAGGACTTTTGATAGAAACATCGATTTTCGTATGTTGCCAGATGTGTATGCAGTGAGTAGCAAAACATCAACACCCTGTTTACCAATTTCGCCATTTGGATTTCCTTTTTGCCATAGTTACTTGTTATTATCGATTTTGTACCACATACCTCAAGGTATCCATTTTTTTTGGGTAGCATATCCTATCCAGGACGTAGCTATCAACCCAGCATTTGTTGGCTGTGGTGATTTTCTAGGCAGTATAAATACGTTCAGTAGGTTGCCATTCATTTCTGAACGGTCCGGATGCACAATTGCCTGTGGTGAGGATCGAACTCGGTACCTTTGCCGTCACAGACGCGCTCTGTACCACTTCGCCACAGAGCCGGACAAGGTATCCATTGCCCCTTCTATAATTCCCATATTTTAATTAGATACTGCAGTAAATCAAACCTGTCGAGTTTTCTCCCGTAGTCTTGGTACTGATCTCCAACTAATCCCAAAATATTTCACCAACACCACAATCAATATTCCACTTATGTAACATTCACTGACTGCTAATGAACGATATTTACATTTTCTGCATATCGGTTCCCAGAAATGTCAGAGGTCTGGTCTTTGAGGGTTTTTATAATTGTCATATTTTGTTGGGATATTATTTTCCCACATATATTTTTTTTCTGGACTGTTCAATAACAATAATAATAAATGTTAGCAATCGCTCGTGGATTGCTTTCCGAGGGGTAATAACTCTTAATAGATAATACAAAGAGTGGTGCCCTATTGCGGTGGAGTCTGAGGTTCAGGCAGTGATCAACGGGAATTCCAGGGAAGAAGTGCAGTTATATACACTGATGGTTTAGTTGTTAGGCACGTGCGTTGCGCATGCGCCTTCACAGCTCAGTCTGTAAGGAAAACCATCAAAGAGGAGATTGGTGCATTTGTTGTGACTACAAGTAGCATGATTATGGAGATGATGACAGTGACCAGGATGTGAAAAGGATGAGTACACAAAGGGCATATCATGCCTGCATCCTTAGTGACTCGATAAACATGATCAGAAAAATGTAGATGTGAAATATTCGAGAACGGTGGCTCGAGGCAAACGAGACGTCGAAGTTGGAATGTGTCACATTTATTCCTTGCCTGGTCATGTGGTTGTTCAAGGCGGATCGGCTGGCTTGCACTATTACTGTGTCTCACGGTAGAGCAATCAACCGTGCTGACTTATTTAACTCTTTACCAGTATCAACACCGGAAAATGAAAATAATGAGGGCGATGATTCCTCTTTTCATGCTCAGAACGTAGTTTGAAATGAGCGTTACTGAGGGCAGTTTAGATGTTCGTGCTCAGAACTTGGTTTGAAATGAGCGTTACTGAGGGCAGTTTAGATGTTCGTGCTCAGAACTTGGCTTGATATGAGCGTTACTGAGGGCAGTTTAGATGTTCGTGCTCAGAACTTGGTTTGATATGAGCGTTACTGAGGGCAGTTTAGATGTTCGTGCTCAGAACTTGGTTTGAAATGAGCGTTACTGAGGGCAGTTTAGATGTTCGTGCTCAGAACTTGGCTTGATATGAGCGTTACTGGGGGCAGTTTAGATGTTCGTGCTCAGAACTTGGCTTGATATGAGCGTTACTGAGGGCAGTTTAGATGTTCGTGCTCAGAACTTGGTTTGAAATGAGCGTTACTGAGGGCAGTTTAGATGTTCGTGCTCAGAACTTTGTTTGAAATGAGCGTTACTGAGGGCAGTTTAGATGTTCGTGCTCAGAACTTGGCTTGATATGAGCGTTACTGAGGGCAGTTTAGATGTTCGTGCTCAGAACTTGGCTTGATATGAGCGTTACTGAGGGCAGTTTAGATGTTCGTGCTCAGAACTTGGCTTGATATGAGCGTTACTGAGGGCAGTTTAGATGTTCGTGCTCAGAACTTGGTTTGAAATGAGCGTTACTGAGGGCAGTTTAGATGTTCGTGCTCAGAACTTGGTTTGAAATGAGCGTTACCGAGGGCAGTTTAGATGTTCGTGCTCAGAACTTGGTTTGATATGAGCAGTTAGCTAACTGCATCAGATTAGTTTTCGTGAAATTTGAGCTCAAGTGAGTAACATAAATTATGGAACCAACTATAGTGTGTCCACATCTTTCTATGTTTGTTTATTATTTACTAGATGAAAGCCTACAATTGTGGAGGCACGTCCTTACATCATGGCAGATCACCATATGTGCCTAACTCTGTTCCGTGGGTTTGTACGTCTTTGTCAGTGTCTGTTAGTGAGCTAATTTTCATCTAGCGGCACGGCGTGTTGCCAGATGAGCGGAGCTAAATCTATTCCCTCTGCTACTTGTAATTTCTATAATGCAAATAATCGGAGATTCCCCCACTAAGCTTTATTGATATCAATGTTATCCCAGCTTCGGTAATAGCTTGATTATTGATATCATATTTAGATATAATTTAGTGAGGTTTATTTTGTTGTTTTGAGATCAAATAAGATGTTCAAGGTCATATGTTCTGTTTACAATAAAACACGAGTAGAATCGAAATGCACACACATAGAGTACTCTCTTATAGGTGCGGGGTCCCTTTCAGTTAGATGAGATTGCCAGCGGTAGGATATTTCAAAGACGCGGTGAATGTGATTCTAAATTTATCTCCGAACTGAAATTTTTATCTGTTTTCGGATGGGTAGATTGGGAAATAGATTGCAACTCAGATGTAACAACGAACGATCGTTCGCTAATTCCACGCTACGTCTTTGTAATTATGCCGACTTTGTGGCTTATAGTGCAGCAACATTATAGACACGAAGAGTGCGCATGTCAAACCCACGTTTTTTTCACAGTTGTTTTTCACTAAAGAAAATACGAGAAGTGCCACACTGAGTTGTTTCAGGGTTAATCATTGTCTATTATTCCCTTGTCAATTATTTTTACCAAATGTATGACCAATGTTTGTATATGTACTACATAAGTTTCTATTTTGTCGTATGCTGTCTTCATCCATTGTAGAATACTTTTGTCTATGTGAGACAAAGTTGTTAATTTCTCTCTATTTTGTGAAACATAATCTTACACAAACAGTAATATTTCCTATATGTGTTGTTTTCAGACATCGCCCTTGATTGTCTGATCACGCCTTGTGGTGGCCAGAAAAGAATAAATGGATACATCGCGCTCGATCCACTCTTGACCAATATAATGTTCAGGCGGATGCCAAATTGCAGTTCACGCCTATGCACAAAAACCTGAAGGTTCAGTTGCCAGATCTCCAGGTCCTGGAACTTAGATTGGATTTTTCCACGAAGTGCATCGCTACAGTCGTTCAGACTTGCAAGGAACTAGGTTAGTAATCATTGATTTCATATTCTCATTATTGTGTTCACTAACATGGGTATGCTGTAAAACTGTAATTCCATCATTAAACAGAGAAAACACTAGGTAATTGCATTTTGCATCATACAAAAATACAAACAAATTCGCCGTTTCGACCAAAAAATATATTTATGAAACGTAGAACTCAAGATGTGTGAGGTAACAAAAACATTACTGTCCAAGAATTAGATATTACTAACGTTACCATATTTAACTGTAAACATCGAGTGAAAAATAAACGGTAAACGATAACGCAAAAACTACACAGGAAAGAGGGGAAAAAAGCGAAACGATACTAAATTTTGTTTTGCCAAACAAAATATTTACTTATTGAAATGAAGATCAACATGATTGAAAAACCGCACGGTACAGTATTGTGAGTAGTTCTCAATGTGTACCGAGATCTGTCATCAGACTTTTCTCTCTTCTTCTTTTTTATTCTTTTGGAGTTTCATCTCCAGAGTTTAACTTCCATTTTTGCTGTTACATGCATAAAAGTCACAATCAAAGGTTGTCGCGAAATACCATAAGTTATACATATTCACAGATAGTTAGACACATTCACAGATTGTCGCGAAATACCATAAGGTTATACATATTCACAGATAGTTAGACACATTCACAGATTGTCGCGAAATACCATAAGTTATACATATTCACAGATAGTTAGACACATTCACAGATTGTCGCGAAATACCATAAGTTATACATATTCACAGATAGTTAGACACATTCACAGATTGACGTGAAATTGCGTAAGTTATAAATGTATTGAAAATCAATGGAAATCACTACAGCCAAAAAATACTGAGTTGATAGCTACATCCTGAATAGGTTATGCTACCACTTTTCTAATGGATACCATGGCATATATGGTTGCATATGGGGAAAAAATGAGATTAGAAGGACGGCCAACATAAGCGATGCCACTACATTCTGACAAGCTCGTTCACGTAGGAAACTGTGCAGAAAATTATATATATATATATTTATATATTTACATATAATATATGTATAACATGAAATTTACTTTTGCATCTTGGCAGACGATCTTCAAGCATATAGATTACATAATTATACTTGGAAGCCTAGACATTAAACAGATTGGGTCGTATATATATATATATATATATATATATATATATATTATATATATATATATATATATATATATATATATATTATATATATATATACACACACACACACACACACACACACACACACACACACACACACACACACACACACAATATGCACGGTAACTTCAAAAAGTTCCCGGAATTAGCGGATTATATAGAAATAGGTAACAGTAGAGTTATCTACACTACATGTCCTTCAAAGTAGCTCACTTCGGCAATTACACACTTTTGCCCTCGTGCATACATTTGTGGAACCGATTCTTTGACAATATTCTCAGAAGCCTTGTTGCATTGGTGATAACGTCATCTGCGCCCGTGAATCACTGTCGTTTCAGTGCCACCATTAGTTCAGGGAAGTAGAACAAATCAGCCGATGCAAGGTCTGAAGAATATGAAGGTTGTTTCAAGGTAATCATCTTGTGTTTTGTCAGGTACTGCTTTACCTGTAGGGGTCGATGTGCCGGCTCATTGTCATGAAGAATAATCCAACTGCGTGAGGACCTTCATGGAAGGTTTTTATGAACATCCTAAATGACCCTGTGCAATATTTAAAAGGTACAGTATCTTGTTAAAACGGAAGAATCAGCAAGTATTTGTGCTACACAAATACTTACGATATCTTCATTACGGTATCACCATGTGCTTTATTAGCCTCTCCGAAGGTGACTTCTCAAGCAAAATACAGAATTTGACATGTGTACGTTGTCCAATCAAGGACATGTATCTGATTCTTATCTTCTATTCGGAAGTATGTGAAGGTACTTTAGCCATGTCCTTTTCTCAAGGTCATCAACAAGATTTAAACATATAAAGACACACAAAGGCACACGATGCTACAAGTTGGCCTATGATTCCTTGTACACACTGGAATACTCTTTGTGGTTCAGATTGGTCTTGTGAGTTGCTAAACATCATGGCCATGTATTGTAAATTATATTTCTTATAGCACAACAATAATATCATCTGGAAAGACGGTCAGCACAGAATGCTGTGAGGAATGGAGGTGCAGGTGTATATATAGAATATCCACACAAGCCTAGAGATAAAATCAGAACACCGACAGGAAAATTCTGCAATAATTATGATGCAGAAATCCAGGCAATTAGTGTGGCAGCTAAAAACTGCTGAACTCCAACTCTGGCCTACAGCCTGTGGTATTCCTGACAGATGCAAGGTCAGTGCTTCAAGCTCTCCAGTCTGGAAAACTAACAGACTTTAAAAAAACTACTTAGCGAATTGTCTTACCAGTATAGGATAACCATGCAGTGGATACCCTCTCACTGTGGAATACCAGGAAATGAAAAAGCAGACCAACTGGCTAAAGAAGGTGCTGCCGAAGACCAACCAGATATACCAATCACCTACCATCAGAAAAAACAGATGATAAAGTCAATAAGAAAGCCACAAACACCAACACAAGATGACTATCACATTATGAACAGACCAGAACAAGTTATAATTCTACGTCTCAGAACAGGACACAACCGACTCCGCAGTCACATGTATACAAAGTTCAAGATTGGCAACACGGCCATGTGTACATGTGGACAGACAGCACAGAGTGCCAAACATATACTTCAAGAGTGTTCTGAGCATGAAACGCTGAGGCAGACATATTGGCCAGAGGAAACAACACTGGAATCAAAGCTCTATGGGACACTGTATAAGCTACAAAAGACAGTGAGTTTTATTAAGGAGACAGAATTACAGATATAGACATGTTTCAAGTGAACGAAAGAAGAAGAAGAATCTGGAAAGACGGAAATGTGGCTACTATCATGTACAACATAACAGTGCTATTAAACTGTTATTACATTTTAGTCGCCACCAAATTCTAATAATTAAATATATTAAATTGTATTGCCAGCACAATATGAACGGTCCGCTTTCAGGCACTGGATAGTTTGAGGAAGTTGAAAGTGTGAGGTTGACTTATTATCCACTCGATATTTCAACAGATAAATTGCCAGTGAATGATGTTTATAAAACGCTTACGCAACTGGGCGACGTAAAATAAATTGGACATTTAGAACAAGGGTAATGGGATTGGAGAGGGGGGAGGGGGTTGATGATCGTCAATGTGTGCTACACGTAGGCTCGGTTAAGATATAGGTCCATTTATGTTGTTGTTTACTTTTATAGAGTTGCTGGCAGAATTCGTCCAACTACATGTATTGTGTTAAGCATACTTATGTTGTATAGAGTTTGTGTTATTTTATGTGTGTTCTGGGAACAATATTTGTTCCACCAAGGGGAGTATTGAATATTAACCAGTGCTTGTTGCATTGTCTCGTTTATTAGGACACAATTACCATAGTTTAGTTTTTGTAGAGAGTAGATGTGTTGAATTGTTTATTCTTATATGTTCAACTTTCAGCTGGAAGATTATGTTTTGCTTATTATATTGTAGTTTTTAAACATTTTATTTCTGTTTATACGGGTCACTTAGCTGCACGTATATAGTCAGGTACTCTCATCTGTCCACTGGTTCGAACCTTCTTCTTTGATACAGTGGTTCTTAAACTTTTCTGCCCGGACCACTTTTCGGACAATTTTTCTTTCGTGACCCTGCCTGGTGTCTCAAAAAAGGCCAATTCGTAATAAAAACCAGTTACATCATTTTTATTAGGTTTAGAAAAAAGCTCTATACATTTGGAGGAGGGGAGGGAAAACGGGGTAACCTCTTTTGACCTCTTGTTCCTCAGTACTATATATCGTATTCTATTTTCCTAAGAGGTGGTGGGGAAAGGGAGCACAATCCCGTCTAATCTACGGGCTTTCTTTCATGAGATTCTTGTTTCGCATTGTAGAAATGTAAATGTCATTTATTGTTGTGTAGTTTTCTTGGTACTTAAGGTATAATTTTCCATTTATCTTATATTTCCGAGTTACTCGATACGAGAATTTCCATGAAGACTCAAGAGTCCGACTAATGCATTCAGAGTTACAGGTGTAGCCATCCTTATCAACCTGTTCTATTTTTAATCTATATTTTACTGTTCAATCAAAAAATAAACACTATTCAAAACAAATATTAGGGGCATCTTTCGTTTCTACGGTCACAGTGACATTTGACCTAATTTTGAGGTATTTCCTAACATGATAAGAATGATGGTCCCGGCGGAATGACAATTTTGTACCATAGCTTTTGTTAAAGTGGGGTTAAAAGGATTATAATTAGTTTATAGATGTTTTTAGGAGGGGGAGAAGGGTTAGAATCTGTGTTTAGTAATAATAATTAATTCTCTAAGAATTCTCGTGTAAGGGTGAATCGATATGATTTATAGCACAACGGGATACAATCGGGGGTGGGATGCGTTGATTGGTTTTTCTCGTGGAATTCCGTGACATCGTCTGCTTAAACATGAAAACAGTGTGCTATTTATAGCGCAGTAACGGCAGAAAAGAAAAATGTACCAACTCTGTCCTACCAAATGACAAACATGGACAACGATAACACAAGACAAACGTAATCTTGTGACAGCTGAAATGGCATGCTTACGCAGAATCCTAGGAATATCGCTAAGGGACAGGGTGAGGAATGAGAACATCACACAAAGAACCGGTACTAACCCTAACCGTGGAATATATTAAGAGACAACAGATCAAATTGTTTGCACACATCAGCAGACTACCATCAGACAGCATGCCACAGCAAGCTATGCTACACAGATACAGTGAAGGTAGACCTAGAGGCTGACCACGAAAACGATAGACCTCCGAAATAAAAGAGGTGACAAATTCCACAATATACTCAGCACACACGAGGGCCGTCTCCAGATAACTCTTCTACCCCTGATGCTGAAAGGCAATAAATGGTTTAGAGAATAGAGAGATAGATATATTACTGTTAAAAAAAGAAACGCAACTTATTTGGAGTTACTTTTATAAACGATATTTGCAGATTGGACATTATTTAACATATCGACTGTGTCCACCTGGTCATTAACTTCTTGTACCTACCTGAAGTGTACCCACTTCGTGATTCATGAGGTTATGATAAAGGTCACCGTCAAAACAAAATTTTTGGCAATAACTCGTGACAGGTTCGTGAGAATCCCGTTAAACTTACTGAACACAAAACTCTCTGACCGTATTATTGAATGCATATAAACGATTGACAGTCCTCGAAAAAATTCAGTTGAAAATTCAATGCGCAAGTATGGCTCATCTCACTACAGAACAACATACATCATTATTAGACGCTTACAGGGTAAACAATCACAACGTGAAATGGCCAGACAATTTAATGTGGCTAGAAGGACCATTAGTCGCCTTTGGAGGCGATTTTAACACACTGGCTCAGTGACAGGACGGCCCACAGTGAAAGACTAGAGTCAAAACTCCTACCGAAGACCACTTCATATGGCTGCATCCCCTTAGGAATCGTTTTGCATCTGTGTCCTCGACAGTTCACTGAATGCCAGCAGCTCGTCCAATTTCAGATCAAAGAGTCAGGAACCCGTGCACAACGCTGGTCTATGGACTAGAATACATTGCAGAGGTTCTGTTCTTATGGACCGGCATCACCAGAACCGAAACCAGTGGGCGAACCATAATCGTCAATGGGCCGTTGGGAATGAATTGAGACGGGTTTGGCTTATCATTTGTATGGGGCTCCAACACATTATGATGGAGGTATACTGATGACGCGATGGAGGCGATCAACTTCATGGGAAGATTTTACCTGGTGCAAATTCTGGCTGAACGAGGGTCGATTTTTTAGCAGAATAACGCCTGACCTGATGTGACACAACTCACTACCTAGTTTCTTGCTGACAACAACGTCCAGACCATTTCGTGGCCAACCATGTCATAAGACAGGAATCTCATAGAGCACTTATGAGATAACACGACAGACGACTTCGCCAGCGAGACGTGGCTTAGCCAATCTCCGAAAGTTGTCTCTTGCACTGCGGGAAGAGTGGGCAGCCATCCTACAACAACATAACCAACAGCTAATTGGATCCATGTCACGGAGATGTTCTCTGATAGAGGCCTGAGGAGACCATATAACTTACTGAAACGTATGCCTCAGTCGCAAAGAATATAAGTCCAAACCAAATTTAAGAAACATCATTTCATTATTAGAGTCTGAAAGGTTGTTCATTGCCGAGGTTGAAACATTATTTCTGTAAACTAGAATTTTGGTACACTTTGAAATTTGGTGTCCATAGCACTGCAATAATATTGTGTATATATATATATATATATATATATATATATATATACTATATATATATATATATATATATATAATATATATAATATATATATATATATATATATATGGTGTCTATAGCAGTGTTGTGAACTGAATATGAAATGAAATGTATGTGCTCAATCTTGCAATTTTGAAAGATGTGCATTTCCGTGGTCCAGTATTGCGTATGACGTCACAGACTGATTTTTACCCTGCAGGGTTAATTATTATTCACTGACCATTTACAACTTCGCGGTGTTACTAGCCAACTTTGCTCTATATGTGACAGACATGATCAGTAGTGGGTTTTTTTCTATAAATGTAGCGTCAATGACGTCACACATATCTGCGCTAAATATCCGCACAATTCATCTGATTTAGGGGTCACAAGCAATATATATATAAGTGCACATCGACTATATGTATATACTTATATATATATATATATATATATATATATATATATATATATATATATATATATATATATATATATATATATATACTTCCGGTAAAATACTTCCGCAGAAAAGAAAAATGTACCAAATATTATACCAACGCTGTGTTACCAATGTCAAACATGGACAACGATAGCTCAAGATAAACGTAAACTAGTGACATCTGAAATGGCATGCTTGCCCAGAATCCTAGGAATATCGCTAAGAGACAGAGTGAGAAGTGAAGACATTAGACAAAGAACCGGTACCACTCCATTTTTGGAATATATTAAGAGACAACAGATCAAATGGTTTGCACACATCAGCAGACTACCATCAGGCAGTATACCCCAGCAAGCTATGCTACACAGATACAGTGAAGGCAGACCTAGAGGCTGACCACGAAAACGATGGACCACCGAAATAAAAGAGGTGACGAATTCCACAATATACTCAGCACACACCAGGGCCATCTCCAGAAAACTCTTCTACCCCTGATGCTGAAAGGCAACAAAGGGTTTAGCGAATAGACAGATGTCATTGTATAATGCAAAAAATAATAGTAATAATAATAATAAAATAATAGTGGAGTAATTTGTTATGTAAAAGAAAAATAATAACCCATTGCATTGGTTGATTACTAGATTATTGCCATTTTTGTGTTGAGCTCTGCCATTCATCTAACGCTTCTCTTCATATTATTATAAAAATAATACCACACAAATGGTGCTCGTAAATCGTGTTATTTAAGTGACAGTTGGTATGTGTCTAGCTAATGACGATCTCAGCCTTGGGAACTTTCAGTTCACTATTACCTTGTAAATAGGCTGACTCACAAGCTCATTTAATAGTTTTAAACTTCAAGGGAGCAATACGCGTTATGAATAGAACATTTCTCAGTATGCTTTGTTTGAAACCATACTAGCAACCATTGAAAACGCATCGAAAACTTGGCTTATTTTCAAGCTTAAAGTGTTTATGTATTGATCGATTCTTCAACTTAGAACGCGTGAAAATGATAGGATAATGAAAATGATGTTTTGTTGATGTGATGTTTCTTCCGCATTTTCCATGCTTCACGTGCTAAACAGGAAATGAACAAATTCTGACTCTTAAAATTCAAAACAGGTTGAAATTTGACACACGCATTAATAATGTTTAGGGTAGTAAAAGGTATTATCTGGTTTTTATCGAAAGAAGGTCTGTTACTGTTTTTTTTTCATGCCTCGACTGGCATTACGCAGCTGGTATGCTTGCCAGTGAAATGGCGATCAGAGAAATTGCCAGACATTTTAATTGTGACAAGTCCACTATAGTAAGGGTGCACCAATGATTCATGGGGACAGGTACCAACCGATGACCTGGTCAACCTAGTGTAACAACACTAGTTCAAATCCGGATGTACTTATGCATCCGTAAAACCGCTTCCAGACATCAACTCAGACAACAGGCCATACGCAGGGATTATTATCGCAAACACCAGGCAAAGGAGTCAACTTCTTTTGCTTGCAAAAAAAAGTCATAACATAAGACTTGTCCTTACTAGGTGCCACATAATCAACAGACTGGCTTGGACCCAACAAAATATTCAGCGGCAAATGTTTTTTTTTTAAAAATACTGTAGATTTGCTTTAGCAAATAGTATCCGTTAATTTAAATTCAACACTTGCATTGGCATATGTAATACCATACTGATGCGTTTTTAATGCATCCTTAATTTGTTAATATCAATATACTTTTGACGTCAAGAGAGGAGTTAAGCAAGGATGTATCCTCGCTTCAATCCTCTTGGATATACTTCCCTTCTCTCCTACATCACGATTCGAAAACTCAGAGGGTGACATCTTTATTAGGACGAGATTTGATAGCTCCACGAGATTTGACTTAGCTGTCTTCGTAAAATTGTGAACATTACGTGACAAGACAAAATTACCAACACCGAGGTCTCCCAAAAGGGCCACGTTTCGAACAATAATGTCCACAATAAAAGACTCAAGTGATTAGGCCTCATTCAGCCACATTTCATAACAATTGGGTGTTACCCCATAAAATGTAAGGGGGGGGGGAACTCTCATAGAGTGCAAGAAAAAAAAGGCAAACCAAAACTGCGATACAAAGACATCTGCAAAACATATATGAATGTTTTTGTTATCACGTACAAACACTGGAAAAACCTGGCAGAAGATCGCGTTGCATGGAGAACTAGCCTGCATAATAGTGCTAGGACATTTGAGAATTCATTAATGAACAGAGAGAAATAACGAAGACGAAAAGAACAACATCCCAACGACCTGACGACATTCCCATTCTTCTTCTGTGGCAGGGAAAATCGTTCATGGATCGGCAGATTCAGTTATGAAATATCCTGCCCTGCTATTACCACGTCAACCCCCTCAGATACATACTTGCTTCAGATCCTCTGTCAAGACGAATACTATCCATTATACCTTATCCACAATTCGTCTACATGTTTCCCCTTGTGTTTATTACCACATGGATTCCATTGGAAAGTCATCTGCTGGTATCTGATCGTCCACATTCACAGTTTATCCCTGCAATTTTCATATCCCTTTTCTAATATCCCTGATATTATTGTCACGTATCCCTGATATTATTGCCACGTATCCCTGATATTATTGTCACGTATCCCTGATATTATTGCCACGTATCCCTGATATTATTGCCACGTATCCCTGATATTATTGTCACGTATCCCTGATATTATTGCCACGTATCCCTGATATTATTGCCACGTATCCCTGATATTATTGCCACGTATCCCTGATATTATTGCCACGTATCCCTGATATTATTGCCACGTATCCCTGATATTATTGCCACGTATCCCTGATATTATTGTCACGTATCCCTGATATTATTGCCACGTATCCCTGATATTATTGCCACGTATCCCTGATATTATTGCCACGTATCCCTGATATTATTGCCACGTATCCCTGATATTATTGCCACGTATCCCTGATATTATTGCCACGTATCCCTGATATTATTGCCACGTATCCCTGATAGTATTGCCACGTATCCCTGATATTATTGTCACGTATCCCTGATATTATTGTCACGTATCCCTGATATTATTGCCACGTATCCCTGATATTATTGCCACGTATCCCTGATATTATTGCCACGTATCCCTGATATTATTGTCACGTATCCCTGATATTATTGTCACGTATCCCTGATATTATTGCCAGTTATCCCTGATATTATTGCCACGTATTCTTTAACTAATTTGTCTTTGGATTCATACGAAATGAAGAAATATTTTAAGCCTCTTTTCTACAGGTTAATTAGTGACTGTCTGTGACATTGCGTGCTTCCAGATCTCCGTTTCATACAGTAGAACTTAGTGGATTTTAAATTTGGAGTTAATGGATATTAGATTTTGGCTTAGGCGATATTCGACTT